>CM028348.1:8942353-9323836 GCA_016618105.1 Dendrobium huoshanense | reverse complement strand
TTGTTTACTTTGAGCTCATTTATTATTTTGGTCCAGCTCGGTTCACTCGAGTAGCTTTTCCTTTTTAGGTCAAGTTGATTTTGGGTTTTTGGTTAAATGCTCGATGTTTAATTTGATTTTTTGTTTGACACAATCGATTTGTATTGTTCTTATCGAACTTTAACAAACAGCTCATATAAAATAATAATTTTTTCTTAATGAACTTATTAACTTAACAAATGTTCCTTATTGAGCCCATTAAATGTGCTTCTCAATGAAACACTCAAAAAATAAAACAATCTAGCAAATGTGAATTGGTACATCTATTTTAACACAGTAGGCTTTATATGTGGATTTTCTCAAAAAAAAAAAAAAAAAAAAAAAAGAAGAAAAGGTATATCTAATTAACAGATATACTTATATTTAATTAATTTAAAATGCATTGATTACTAATTATTATGTTTTAAAATTATAATTAATAAGAAAAAAATTGTATTAATTAGTTTATTATTTTCATAAGGAGACTTAATCAAACTCTATATCGAGCATTAATCAAAATTTTTAATGAACTAGTTCTCAAGCTTTGCATCAAATATGAATTGAGCTTCTTAATGAGCTACATATTATGGAGTTTGTTGATAAGATTTAAAAAATGTTGTTTATGAATCATGAACATAATTGAGGAATCGAATATTTAAAAAAAAAAATCTAAAATTTATTTGACTATTTAATCAAACGATCATAAATAAGCTATATATAATTGTGCCGAACTAGGAGTAACTTGTCAAACGTCTGTAAACAACTCCCCAATCTAATTCCTTACTCTAAACAAACTTTCATACATAGAGTTCAGGCCGGCTTTTCATTAGAATCACAAATTCGTGACAAATGTATGTGGAACCATAATTCTCACAGTAATCAAATAACTGTTACTAGTGCTATAAATGAATCGAGTTTGAATATTTTAATCATTGATGATATTTGAGACGGCTTTTATGTGCGGAGGCCGGATGCAGAACGTCATCTGGAGACTCATTAGAATACGTCATGTCAGTGGTACTGAGCCGCGGTACTGAGCGGTACCGAGCAATATTGAGCCACAGTACTGAGCACAGGGGTAACGTGACACATTCTAGTTGGTCCCCGGACAACATTTGGCGTCCGCACATAATAATTAATTTTTTCTTGCAGCTTCTTAAATTTGCTTTTTAGTATAAATATTTTAATTTTTACCCTAAAAATTCAATAAAAAAACTTTCTGAAACGCAGGCTTAGTTTCAGGCTTTCTTTCAGCTGCTGTTGGTGATCTTTGCGGTCTTATTTTTGCTACAATAACGCATCACAATGTATCAAAGTCTTCATGCTGCAATGTACTGTTTTAATTCAGCTTTTCAGTCCAATAGAGAGACATTTTGTCAAACGTCTTATGAGCGGTGGTCATGTCTGATATGATGAATGAGGAAGATGGAATTAAGCAAAAGATCAAAACATTTATGAAGAAATGTGCTACAATACACTGTTTTAACTCAGCTTTTCAGTCCAATAGAAAGACATTTTGTCATGTTTGATATGATGAATGCCAATGGAAGTAAAAGATCAAAAATTTATGAAGAAATATGCTACCATAGAGATCATTTAAAAATTAGAAGGGCTAGCTTGCAATAGCAAAATGAATTAAAAAAAGAAAAGAAGAAAGTTGTTTAATAAAAGCAATAAAAAAATTATCTCAAATGAGAGGTTAGAGAACACGTTGGTCGTCATAATTGTGTATCATCATAGCCTTATATCATATTCTATAAAAATAAAATAAAGCTTAATTAAGATATCAAAATGAAAATTTATTTTATATTAAAATACAAATAAAATAAAAAATAATATAAAAAAAAACTCTTAATAAATAGCTCCAAACTTACATGGACATTTGAGCTATTCTTTTTTAAAGGCAATAATATACTTATTTAAATTCATAAAGACTATTCTCTATCAATTAAATTTATTTTTAGATAAATATTATACAATAATTTAGTAATTAAATCTATATTACACTTATTTTAAAATAAATTTAATGTATAAAAATTTGATCCTAGCGTCATTTGGAGTAGCATAACCTAAATTTTTAGGCTTAATATAATACAACTTATTTTGATATTTTATAGAAGTATCTATTCATCTAAAGAAGCAACTAAAAAAATTAAGTTATATATCTAAGGGCTGCAAACAAACTGAACAAAGCCTAGTGTGTGAGTGTTCATGTTTGAGTTTGTTTATTATTAACTTGTTCAAGTTCGGTTCGTGCTTGATTTGAGCTTTATTGTTTATGTTCATGTTTGGTTCGTTTAATTAATGATGTTCATATTTGATTTATGTTCAATTCGTTTAGTGCTTATCGAGCTTTAACGAGCTCGGTTTGTGAACATATTTAGTAAATTTTTTTAAACTATTAAACAAGCATGTTCATGAACAAACCTAACAAATATTATTGAGCTATCAAATGAGCAAGATCTAATGATTTAATATAATAAATTAACAATTGTATGGAAATTAAAGTTACAATATATAATAAATTAGTAATTGTAAGGAAATTAAAACTACAATATATGTTATAATATTTAATTACTTTAAAAATTATTAATTGAAAATAATTATATCATTATGTCATAATAAATTAAAATATTTGTATTATATATATTTATCAATTTTATAATAAATTATTAATCTAGTTTATTCATTAGTTCTGAATCGAACACGAATCGAGCTTAATGTTGAGCATGCTCGTGTTTTTGAACATAAATGTGCCCAACACATTAGTGTTCAAGCTTGTTTATTTAAGAATCGAGTATTAAAAATGTTGTTAAACTTTGTTTAGTTAGTTAAAAGAACACAAATGAGCTTAATCTAATATATATATATATATAAAAGAGAGAGAGAGATACAAAACATATAAATATATAAAAATATATATTGAATAAGTGGAATGAACATTTTTCCAAATTTCTTAAGAAATTTTCATGCGGAATAGCTTAAATTTTGTTAAATACAAAAAGAAAAAATTCACCCAACTCCTCAACTCGTCATCATCATCCTAAACTCACCAAAATCCAATTCCCCATCTCCATCCAGATCAAACGGCCTTATCATCGCCTCACAATCCTTCACCGTCCGATCCTCACCAAGCCGCCGACGTAAAACCCTCTGCAACCCCGCCGGCGATATCCTCCCCGACCCTTTCTCCCCTTCAAATTCCTCAAAAACTCGCCGGAGCTCCTCCTCGGTCTCTTCCTCCGCCATCATCATTGCCACGAAGTCATCGAACCCGATGAGCCCGTCGCCGTCGATATCGAGCCCTGGTAAGATTGCGGCCACCGTCTCCTTCGTGAACGCTTCGTCTCTGCCGTCGGACGAGAAGATGGATCGCAGCTCGTCGGCTGAGATTTTTCCGTCGCGGTTGGCGTCGAAGTGGCGGAAGATTTCGCGGAGATGTTTGATTTTGGTATTGATTCGGCCGGGGGATGGTTTGGGGGAGTAGAGAGAGTGGCGAAGGAAGGTGGGGAGGGTGACATTGAATATTTTCCGGCTATTGGGAGATTTGGGAGACAGTTTGGCGTAAAGGGAAGACATCCTTGTGAATGTAGGAAGCGGAGAAGAGAGAGAGAAATATGTAATTAATACGTGTGAAATAATGCTTTAAATAAGAAAAATTTCTATACTGTTTACATAAATTTTATAAACAATATATATATAAATATATATATATATACACACACTATAAATTTAAATATTTTATAAGGGAATTACACATTTCATAATTGTCTCGAAGCCCTCTCAAAAAACTATCGCACTTCTTCTCGGAAGTGCTAATCAACTTCGAAGCATATCTGGCTAAAACAGTAAACTCTGCCATGTACTATTTTGATATCACAAAGGGTCTGTCACAAAATCCTATAGCTATGTTTACAATAAGTTTCCAAAACCACTGCTTTGATATCAAAAAAGGGACTGTCACTGTTTAACCCAATAAGACCCACAGACTAGTCCGATCCTATCATGTTGTTTTGTAGTAGGTTTACTCCAAAATTTGAGTTTATAAAACTATTTAGATTTTTCATCCAATTTTAACTTTAAAACAAAAAAACAACCCACATAACTGCCAATAATTTAGGAGTGTACAAAAATAAATTGATCTATAAAATTTCTTACGTTTATTATTAAAAGTATATACAATAATTATATTATAGTTCATTGTTACATATCTGAATATGGAACAAAGCCGATCAAATGATTATCTATTATTGTACAAAATTTTCAAAAAAGAAGTACCTTTACAAACTCAAATCGAATCCTGAGATTCCTACTAATATGCTCTTTCCTTTCTCAGGCCCTGAAAGCAGAAGTTATAACAACTGTGAACCAATATAGTTCAGCATGCCACTTTTATCAATCTAAATAAATAAATGAATTCGTTATTAGGCGTTAATTGAGTGTTAAAAAGCAATATAATAAATCACTGTGTTGAGCAAAATAGTAATCGTAGTTACTAGGAATTCAAATAACTATATTGGATAAATGAATAACAAGTAATCCATATCTCATAGCAAAAAGTAATAAATCTCTCCATCAGGGCCTTTATGATTCTCATTAGACAGAATTCAAAGAATTCTGGCTCATATGACTTATAATAGATAGAATTCATATAATTATAACCCATGGCTTCCAACAGAAAGAATTCAGATCATTCTGAACCTTATGACTCTCAATCTCTAGCAATATAATATCGTGTACATATAGTAACAAAATGTGCCATTGGCATCAAGATATGCATCTAGCACCAAATAGAACTTCCTCTATCTAATCCAAACCTCCTCAAAATCGATATCACATATCTCAATTAGATAATCACATAATTAATTGCATTGCATAATCATGAATGTAAATAACATCATTTAAAAAATTATCAAAATACCTTAATGGTAGGCAGTGATTGTAACAAAATTGCGTGTGATTGCATAAAATATTATTTAAAGACTTTAATTACACTAAATCATTATTTTTCAGAGTCAAAATTATGTATTAATCAATTAAAATTGAGAAATTCCCAAAATACCTTTGTAAAATTTCTAGAAAAAACCTAAATTAATATTCTAAATTGTCATATACTCATATGTTTACATATAGAAAGTGTTTACATATAGAAAGTTACACATTTTAAAATTTATAGATAACAAGTTATTCCTATTTTTACTAGCAGGATTATAAATTAAATAAAAAAATTAATTTTTTTGTAATATTTAAAAACTAAGATAGGCACAATAATCTCGATTTGAATAACTTGTAAGATTGGTCTATTAGTTGAAAATGACGCCCAACTCTCTCTAATTTCCAAAATTCCAAAGAGCTCAACGCCTCCTCCCCAACATTGCGGCACCCCAGGGGAAAGATTTTAGATTTCCAAAACATGTAAATAAATCATCGGGACCCATTTAAGAACACATGCATACTTTTATATACATACAAAATACTTTCAAACACATGCAAAATGGTTCAAAGCAGAAATTCAATGGATTGCTTTTCTTAGATTGAGTTATAACATGTTGAACTGTATAAAAATTCTGGAGGTGTCACAACATCAGTCCATTATCACTCGACTACGATCTTCCAACAATCATTAATCGACTAAGGTCCTTCGATCACCACCACCTAACCACATTTATTGCAACCATTATTGTCTAACTATATTCCTTTGGCCTTTGTCTCCCAACTACGATCCATCGAATAGTGACACAAGACTGTGCTCCTTGAACCAACGTCACCTGTTTGCAGTCCTTCAAACTAGGGGTGTCAATTTCGTGTCACGGGTCGGGTTCGGGTCCAACCTCGGTTCAAATGGGTCGACCCTAACTCGACCCGGGTAGGTAAACGTGTCGGAAATCCAAACCTGGACCTGACCCAACACAGGTTGACCCGACTCGGACGCGGGCGTGGACGCGAGAGGGCAGGTGCGTGAGCGGGCGCACGAGCGAGCGAGAGCAGGTGGGTGCTCGCAGGCCCGCGGGCGGCAGCGAGTGGCCAGGGGCAGCTCGGGCAGCAACAGCGTGCGCACGCGTGTTTAGCTAGCAGGCGGGCGTGGGGGCTGCTGGCAGGCGGGCAGGTCGGGCAGCTACGGGTAGTTCAAGTTAAACGGGTTGGCGGGTTGACCCGGCAACCCGTCTGGTAAACCTGAACCCGACCCGTTTTTAAAACCACCATCGCAATACTATAGTCCTTCTACATCCATCGCTCGACTACTATCCTTCTACATCCATCACTCGAGTATGGTCCTTCAAACCATCATCACTTGACTATGGTCCTCCGACTTACAATCTTCTATTTATTATAGTCTCAACTCTAATGCCTATTGACTTCATCATCTACTATTACTAATAATGTCAATATATGATATCATTTATAAGATTAATGCATGCTACCAACATGAACTCACACTCCAGACATTAGCATTCAGATTTGTGCTAAACTTTTTGGTCTTTGGTCTCCTACTCTCAAAGACATGACAAAAAAACTAGTGTACACTCGCTTAATTACAACTCTCATGCTAACTGGCTCTTCTAAATTCAACCATATAATATGATCTATATGGTGTATGTTTACTATATTAAATCATATGAAAAATATTAATATATTTACTATAATTTATGAGAGATATATTGAATCCTTATTTATTTATTTTAACAATGTGACAGACAATTCTCTATTAAAAAAAATGAAAATTGTGGAGATTACGATGTAGGAAAGTGCGAGGGAGCTTCGCGATGGACTTAAGTGGAAGGTTTCAGCTTTGCGAACAAGTAATGACATGAAATACTTGATTGTGTTTGGGTGGGCAGAGCAAAGCTGCCAAGTGCGGTCAAAATATTATCTAAATGACCGATCCTTCAAAATATTTATTTAAACTTTAATAGAAAAATAAATTTAATCAGGAAAGTTTAGTTTTATACGTTCAATAATGTCTGAAATTAAAGAAATATGCAAGGAAATTCATTTTGGATCAAATTATCACTCTTTTGTATATACAAAATGTTTATTGAAGTCCATTCCAAAAATAAAAAAAAGGATTTGAATTGATTTAAGTTCAAGTTGTAATTCAAATTTGGTCTAAAAGATCAATGAAATTCACTTAGGACATTGAGTGAAACAAGTGAGGGGCGATGGGAGGGCGAATTATTGCGTCCGGTCACCTGACATCCGAACGACCAATCCAGATGCGCCACGTCACTCAAATACACCGGGGCCTAGTGTATTTTGGTGACGTGGCGCGTCTGGATTCGTGTCCGAACGAATCCGGACACCGGACACAATAATTTGCCCTATGGGAGGGCTTGTCGAAATGACCCGCGATGTGTCAGGAGAAGAAGATTAAGAAATATAAGTTCAATGGAATCTAGGGTTTGACGGATAGAAACGTGCTTATAGAGAAGGCGTCATATGATGAGGGCACGTGAAATAATGCTTGAACTATGTTCGAACTAGGCTCGAACAAAGTTCAATTTTAAGCTAATTCGAACCCAATTTTTTTTGCCATAATTCAATAAGTATTTCATGTATATAAAAGTGGGGTTATCTAATTCGAAATGAACTTTCGTTCATATTTCTCCGAGAAATTAATAAAATAATGAGCATATTTCTTAAATTTTGAATTCTCACTTTACTTCTAAAAAAATACAAAATAAAATTTAATTAATCAATCAAATATTATATTTATTTCACAATAAATAAGACAAAAAATTATAAAATTATTCAAATAAATTTGGACAAGATGCTTGAACTAATTTTTCGGCAACACATAACGTGTGAAAATCATGGATTTGGCTTAGCTATTTGTCCTTTTTTGACTGGATGCTTGGATTAAACTAATGAACTTTGTATCTTATATTCATATTAATCCGATCTGTATAGGTCTTCTTCATAATTAAAATAATAATAATAAAAAAAAAAACTATCTTCAACAGGATCTTGACGTTATGCATACAAATGTGATGAGACTACGCCTTAAGAAGGCGAACAGAGCAGTATTAGATACTTTCAACATTAAGGTTTTGTTTACTGCATCTTAAGCTTTTCAGATTTTAAAATTTGAAGTTTCTTTCTAAGCGAAAGTTTCAAAACTGGTTTTTTAAAAATAAGTTTTTAAAGGCAAAAGTTTGAAAAAACAGTAAGGCTTCGTTTGGGACGGCTTTCTCACTGCTTCTTAAAGCAGCTTTTTCGTACACAAATTTTAATTTTTGTACTAGAAAGCTGCTTTAAGAAGCAGTAAAAAAGCCGCCCCAAACGAAGCTTAAAAAATTTATCTTTGAAACACTTTAATTTTTTACTAACTACTTTTCTTATCATAAAAGTAGTCAAAAAGTTGTTCCAAACAAAATTAGAGTGTGTGCCTGCATGCGTTTAAGATATGAGCCATTAGTTCCCAAGCTAATTGTGTTAGGCTTTGTTTGGGATAGTTTACTTATTGTTTTGTTTTTCCGACTGAAATCATAAATTTTATTTGGTAACTACTTCTTTGCTGCTTTTACAAATTTTTTGTACTTAGAAGCTATTTTCTACAACAACTTAAAAAAAAAAATTTCTCTACAACAGTTTTATAAATAAAAAAAAGAATTTCATCTCTTCGTTTGGGACGGCTTTCTTATTGTGTTGCTTTTAAGATCGCACTCATGATTTTTATTTGACCGCCGTTTTTTTGTTGCTTTTAATAAATTTTTATGCTAGGAAGCTGATTTTTATGCAATTTTTCAAAAAGTTATTTTCTCCAAAGCAACTTTACCTTTATAAAAATATGTAACTGTCCCAAATAAATACTTAATATCATTATAGCTGATTTGAATATGAACCAGAAAAACAACAGATAGATTGTGCTTATCTCAATTCTTTCTAAGATTGATTTTTTATTTTTAATCGTCTGATCTCAACATAAGCAAACAATTGTGTCGATTTTCAATTACATTTCAATCTAATAATGAATGTTTAGCCTGTCATACATTATATATATATATATATATATATATTCAATTGAATTTCAAGTAGGGGAGCCTAGTCAACTTGAACTCGAACCATTAATGAGCTCACGAGTTCAATCATGATCTTGAGCCTATTCTTACGCTCATATATTATATGAGTCTGAACTTGAGCTCAATCTTGCTCGGCTCTAATCTCATTGATTCTTCAAGTCTACTACTAGAACGATCACGGCCATATAGCACAACAGTTCCAAACGACTATGCAAATACTAAAGAATTAGATTATTTGGACCATCTGACCAAAGTTAATAAGCCACCATGATATATTTCCAGAAATCGCAGCTCCAAATTAAACAAGCTAAGTCCTTGACCAAGCTTAGAAACCCTAAAAAATCCAGTTCAGTAAGACACTAAGACATGAATGGCCAAGGCTACTACAGCAATAATAGTCATCACCCGAACTTTGCTCTTGTTAACCTGCAAAGCCAAAACTGAAAAGAGAGATAAAAGAAGAAACAAAATAACATAGGTGAAGTAGTTTTCCCATATATCCTTTCCTGCATACAATATTAATATATAGCGGTGAGTTTTACATCAATGGTTCAGATGAGAGTATTTCTACGGTTCAGCTAATTTGTTCATAAATGTATCGAAGCTTTATGTCCGCGCCTTCTGCTCAAGTGCGAGGAACCACGTTCACTCCTTTGTGTGGTGTGTTAACATGCCCCCTCAAACTGATGCATCATGTATGGTGATGAATTTGTTTGTGATATGTTGAAAGCGGGAGACTGATAAAGATTTTGTAAAGAGATCTGCTAGTTAATCCTTGGTGGAAATATGACGAACCATGATGCTTTTATTCTTGATGCAATCTCGAATAAAGTAGCAGTCTACTTCAATGTGCTTTTTGTGTGCGTGATAGCCAGGATTGTTTGTTAGAGCTATGACAGATGTGTTGTCACAAAATAGTGGTGTGGGAGAGGGCGATAGACAATCAAACTCTTGAAGTAAACGACGGAGCCAAATTATTTCAGCCACTGCTAATGGTAGTGCTCGATATTCAACCTCCGTGGAAGATAGATTATTAGTGGATTGTTTCTTGATACTCCATGATACTGAGAGAGGGCCCGAGAAAGTTATAGTAGCCAGTTATTAATTTGCGATCCTGATGATCACCCGCCTAGTGAGAGTTAGCATATGATCGAAGTGAGAGGAAAGCTCATCCCTTCCTAAAGCCAAAGTGACAATAGGAGAGCACATGACATTAGCAGCATGTAGAGGAGGGGTTAAAATGGTGCAAATTGAATGGTTCACAATAGGCATAACACCTACATTATTCACACAAGACAAAATCATCAGTGAAACAACAACCATAGGAACAACGTACCGGAGGATGATCACAATCCTCAATATGCCCAACACCAGAGATCAGTAATGGGTCAACCGGAGAAACAATTGGATTGTTCACAAAGATAACATAAGTCTTAACAATAAGAGTTGGGTTCAAAAGGGTGTACGAAGCCATACGATTAAGATTAGCACATGCAACTTGAGATTCACATCATTTGACACCTATTGATGAGCATCAACAGGACTGACACCATCACCAATAGGAGGAAGCAAGGCATTAGTGATTGTAGCCTTCGAAAGAACATGATCATTAGACCCATTTCCCACGTTATAGACAATATGCTTAGATGGTGCTCGAACTAAATGGGAGTGAAGGATACAACAATTAGTTTTACAATGTCCAAGAGCTTTATAATGTTCACAAAATGAAGGAAACCCCTCCATATTTATTTTTTGAACATAACCTAAGTTATCATGATCAATCCAAATAGCCTCAGGATAACATTTATAGATATTCAGTTCGATAAGCACCCTAGAAATAGACGGCCTTGAGCCAACGGGATTCACGTTATCAGTTTACAATGGTAAACCAAAAGCGAACCAAAACCATGAAGAATGCAAGGTGAAAACAGTTGAGGCCTAAGATTTGAGAATGAAACCCAAATAGGAATGATCGACGACTCCATAGTTATATCAAAGAAAGGAGACAACTTAAACAATTTCTTATAGCAGTTGGAGACAAAATAAGAATGGTGGGAAAAAATTCTATTGTAATCCATATTAAACGCTATCTTGATTATAATGTGGTGTGAATCCAAAACAGTTATGTCGCAATCACCGATCAATTTCAAATTGAAGGAAAACTTACGAATCAACTCAAGAGGAGGACGTCAATTCAGGAATTTGCCAACCAATGAAAACTCAAAAGGTTGAGCAAAGGAGAAAATTTCTTCCTTAGAAATCCAAAGGGACATAAGCCCTCGATGCATTGAAGGTTTGAGATCAGTGAACCCAGATGAAAGAGAAGCCCCATACAGAACTTGCAGGAAAGAACAAGATTTTTTATCCCCATTGAGAAAGTCATGGTCCGTCAAATAGTTAACTGACATCCAAGTCTCGAAGCAACTACAAACTAAAAGAAAAGAAGATATAGAGAGGAAAAGTCACCGGGGGGAAGGAATCCAAGCAGAATAATGGTCATGGAGAGACGAAAGGGAACGAACAATTGCTATGGCTAGAACCCTGACTAAAGGAAGAGTATTTTTTATTTTATTTTATTTTGGGATTTAGGGTCTATTTTAGTGTGTAGGATTTAGAGTTTAGAAATTTATTTTATGAGGGTAGTTATAAAGAAAGTTTATCCTCCCCAATGGGCCTATTATGGGCCCAAAAACTAAAACTTGGGATTGTGAATCCCATACTCAATTTTAATGTGGTTAGGATTCTTATGGCCCAATCTTGAACTTATTATTTACTGCTTCAAATGGAGTCAATTCCGCATTTGTTTGGGACAGATTTCTTACTTCTTTCTAAAGTAATTTTTTAGTAAAAACATTTCTTGAACATGAAATTTTTGTACTAAAGAATTATTTTAAAAAGTAGTAAAAAGCTATCCTAAAGAGGCGCCTCAATTTCAAATGGATCAAAATTAAATAAGTATCGATAAGATTTCAATTTCTAGCTTGATTTAATTGATTAAAAGTAATCCAATTTATTTGGGCCCATAACTCTACACAAATTACAACATTATATTAGAAAGAAATTTGTAAATATCAATTTTTATGAATAGAAATTGTAAATATATCTTACAAGCACATGCTGTGCTCAATCACCACAAAGGAAAGGGGAATGAACAACAAGATGCTATTGTTTTTCTATTTGATACATATATGGTATATTAATACATTATATAAATTAAAATTTAGATAATTGCATACATAACACTTAAACCGGAGTAATTAAAACATAACTCATAACACATATCAAAATTCTCATTAAAATTTTAATATTCATTTTTTTTTCTTATCAAATTCTCAATATTTTGATTGTCACACACGTATTGTTATATGAATTTGATATTTATCAAATATTTATTTTTCATTTTGTAACATATTTATCATATAAATAAAATTATTTAAATAAAGTTTAAAAATATCAAACAAATATTTAAAAAATTATCTTATGATGACACTTATGAGGAGCAAAAATAAACAAGAATCACATTAAAGTTCATTAGAATTAAAAAAAAAAAAGGTTTAATTTGGTGATAAACTATAATTTTTGTTTTTTGACACCTTTTGATGTAAAAGATTAGTACAAAAAGTTTATATTGACAAATGTAAAGAAGTTCTTATAGAAGAAAAGGATTGATTAGAGTTAATAAATTTGGCATTTTTAGTATAAAAATGGAACGTGACATTGCAATTAAAGAAAGAAAAAGTATAGTGAACCTTAAATTAGATGGTTGGAAAGAGATGGGAAGCTACAAATTTTATGCCAATTGAGACATTTTAAGGCCTTAAATAGTCACCATAGGGGTTATCAATCCTTGCATCACTTTTTTAAGTTGCAATCTATGAGACTGGCAAGTGGCAAGTGATGAGGGCAACAACACAGAGAGAGTTGTTGGCTGTTATTTTCTCCATAAATTATGCTTGGAATTCTCATTTGATAAATAAAATTGAGAAGGGTTTTGTCAAGAGAAAGAGAGTTTTAGTTCTGAGTAGTTTTGAATAATGATTCATACATAATTGTAAAAATAAAAAAGGATAGGAAATTTTCAAAAATGACTAAAAAATAATGATGAGGCATGAATTTGAGTTTTGATTCACAATTGGCCACCATTCCTCTGATTTGAAGTATATGTAACATTAATATAATAATAAATAAAAAAATTAGCAATAGAGTCTCATTGGGTAAATTATTTTGTGCGGACTTCGGAGATAGAGAATCATACAGATTGATGAGTATTTATTACTTATATATTGTGTATTTTAAAATACGCAGTAAATAAACAACAAATACGTAACAAATCAACAAAAGGTTGTAAATATGTAATAAATAATCAGCAAAAACTCATTAAATACTCACAATTGAAAATTTGCTGAGAATATTTACTGCATATTTTAAAATACACAGTAAATATGCAACGAATACGAATGATTCTTTACCTCTGGAGTCTGCACAGAATAATTTATCCTCTCCTTGTGGATGACTAGGGAAGACTAGAATAAAAATTTTCTTAGAATGACAGGGTGGACTAGACTATTTGAGTTGGTAGGCGATTAAAGGCTGGCATTATAACCCTTTTCCTAGATGTAGGTGGACAAGACATATGGAGTTAGTGCGCAGTGTGATATTGTCATGACAACGTTTTTTTTTTTTTTGTACGAAAAGAAATGAACTAAATGATCAAGTTGATGGGTGACTAAATGTGATAAGCATAATCATCTTTTAGCTGGAAGGGAGTGATCATATGAAGAACCAAATTTGATCTGTGATCGAAGATTGAGAAACGACGAAGATGATCAACTGAAATTATGAGGCGATTATAGAGAGAAAATTCAAGGCACTAGAATGATTGATTGGAGACTTAAAAATGTCTTTAAAGCTTTAGAATTCTCTCTGACCTAAAAAAATTTCGATAAAAAATAAGAATAATTGAGGTCTATCCATCAATTTTGAGAGATATATTTTAATCAATATTTAATAATAAACACACTAGATCATGACCTCTCTTAATCATAATAAGTAATTAGATGATGAGAAAGCTTTTGCACGAAGGGGTGACCAACGTCGTAGAGTGAAGTCTAAAAGGAAGTAGTTCATTTTCTTGCTGGTGCTTTGGTTGTTTGGTCTCTTTTGGATGTGCCTGGATGTTTGTTGGTTGGGCTACTTGGTTCTCTTCCTTGTGCTTTATCTTGTAATAGATTGGATCATGACTCGTAAGTTTTGCTTCCAATGATGTATTTTTAGGGGGTTGTTGATTCATAAAGGACTTGGAATATGCTTTTACATAACTCGTAGGCCCCATTTTGTGAGTTTTATTCAGAAAAAAAAAATTGCATGATGAACTTTTGAGCTAGCTCAATCAACCTAGCTAGTTCTAGGTTGGGTGACCAACCAGTTGTAAGTTACTAAAAATAGTAGTTTGGTGGTAGTTGTTGGTGCTGAACTCTCCTACCAACCAATAACTACAACGTCATTTCAAAGCTCTCAATGCTCCTACTCCAACAGAGTTACTGAATCGCAATTTGACAATTAGATTAGTTAAAATAATTTAGATCAAGAAGTTTAAAGATCAAAATTAAGGCCAATAATAACATTGATTGAGATATTTGACAACATCCAAGAGCTGCTGAGTTCAACAATTCACATCAGAACTTAGTTTTTCTCACTGATCTTGAAAAAAAAAAAAAATCAAATATAATTGTTAGCCCTACTTCACAAGTCGCCAAAATGGCTTTTTCATAGAGGAAATTAGGAAAAAGCGACTAAGGATCCCACGTTTAAGATCATGGCCTAGAAATGAAAATGACGTGATAAAGCTAATTAAGTAACTACTAACCACCCCTAAATTAAAATATTGAATTGCTTTAATTATGCGTGAAATATATAAATAATATCTTATAATTTAAGCTGAATAAATGTTATGAATAAGTATTTTGTGAGATGCGCCTCTATTGATCAGCTGGTTTGGAATTTTGGTTATCAATCACGAGGTTTTAAACTATATATATATATTTTCTGATCCGTTTAATTAAACCGGTAAACAACAAAGCACAGTAAGAGTTCAAGCTTATATATGATCGATATGTGTGTGAATTTGTATTTAATTCGTTCGAAAATCTAAAAAAATTTATTTATGAGGGAGTATGGCTTCCTTTACTTTTCACTTCAGGAACAAGGCAAAGAGAAATCACACCTCCTTCAGCTTATGCACAAAGAGAAAAGGACTTACTAATTTCCTAATTGTTTGGTACTGTTAGATGATTTTACCAAATTCCTAACTCATCAGCTTAATTAGTGAATGCTAACCTAATCTCTCAATTAATAGACTAATACCTACATCTTATTTTTTATTGTTTGTTTAAAAAAATTTATTGGCCATTAAAACAGCAAGAAGCTTATTAAACTTTACATTTCTAAGTTCAAAAAAAAAATCTCATGAATTTTTTAAACTTCTGCCATTGACCTCTAAGAGTATAAGGCTTCGTTTGAGACGATTTTCATACTATTTTTTAAAGTAAAACTTATTTAAGAAATAGTAAAAAATCGCTCCAAACGAAATCTAAATGATTCTCAAATAATTTGCTTCTTGTAATTACAATATAAAATAACTGTAAACTTGTTAAAGAGAAAATATATATATTTTCTAAACATTTAATGAAATATTGAATTTTTTTTTTCTGTTTTAAAAATAGCCATTATACTTTACAAGATTTGAAGATAAAAATTTATTTCTTATCTCACAAAAATGTATGAAAAATTGTAAAAAATTTAAGTGATGTGATTTCAAACAATAGATCACAAGTAAAGCTCAGTTGTATATTTACAAAATTATCATTGTGATATGTTCATTATGAATAATTTAGGTTTCCTTTGAAATAGCCTTTTTTTTATCGCTTCTTAAAATAATTTTTTAATATTTTTATATTAAAAAATTGTTTTAAAAAATATTAAAAAAAATCTTCCCAATAAAAAAAAAAGTTGTATTAATGGGATTCGTCTCCTTGTTAAATATAAGATCGCTTTCAATTTTCAAATTTAACGTTGCCTTTCCTCATACTACATGAAAGGAGAAAAAAAAAAAAGAACAAAAGGAAGGATCCAAAAGAAATAGGATAACACAACTCTCCTTGGCCTATTGGTTGAGAGCTTAGGCTTTCAACTAATAGGTCCAAGATTCGAGTCCATGTGTATGCGTTGTGTGTATGAGTTTGCCTTAAATGGCCTAAATGTCCCAAAAAAAAAAAAAAAAAAAAAAAAAAAAAAAAAAAAAAAGAAATAGGATGAACTTTCTAAGTGTGAACGCTTGCGCTAACGAAATAATATATTACGCCTTCTCATATCAGTTCTCTCGTGCTCAAATTATTTTGTGAAGCACGCGTTTGTTTCAACGCGGCTAAGTAAAATTTATCATTTATTAATTTGTAAAATTCTCAATATTTTGAGCATTGATATATCACCAAAAACTTATCTTGATCGGACACAAATCTCGAGGCAAAAATTAAGTTGAAAATTTCAAAAAATAAATCGGGGATCATCTGAACTCTGATTTCAGCAAATTTATAATCAAACTAAGCGTCTCAGAAATACAAACCCAACAACACCAAATTCAACTTGATCTGAGCCTAAATGGGTCCAAATCAAAGGCCCAAAGCACATTTGGAAGGTTCAACCCACAATTTGAATTACCAAACGATTTCAAAACATGACATGCTTATAGTCGAATAGAGTGGCTCAATGAGACGAATCCAACGAGCCCAAGATCGCCGAATTTTGATATCAATAAGACCTTCAAATGTCTGACGAATGATCCATGATCAAGGGATTCAATATCGGCCGTCCATCCAAATAACTCCACATTTACCCTTGATCCTCCCCTTATTTTTTGGTCATGCCATTATCAGAAAATTATAAATAGCTCCTCATTTCTCTTAAAAGGGGATCCAAGCAAGAAGAAGAAAAGAAGAAGGAGAATAGAAGAGAAGAAGGGAAGGAGGGAAGAAACTCATCCTCAACCATTGCCAGAGTTTCGCCCGACATTCAAGTGAAGCAGAAATTCTGCCCAACTTCCAAATGACACTGGAATTCTGCATGACTTCCAAGTGACGCCGGAATTCTGCGCGACTTCCAAGTGACACCGGAATTCTGCCAGACTTCCAAGTGACGCCGGAGTTCCGCCTGACTTTCCAGCGACGCTGAAACTCTGCTTGATCTCTAAGTGATGCTGAAATTCTTTCTAGTACTCTGGAATTTAGCTCGAATACACAACTTATTTGTAACCGAATTTCAATCCGGAAGTGAATCATTGTAATATGATCGTCCTAAATTTTAAGGACGAGTTAGCCTCTTGTATCTCAAGCAAACACTAGTTGAATCCTTTCAAGTAGGGGTGGCCCCATGGTTTTTTTCCCTTTCTAGGGTTTTCCACGTAAAAATTCTGGTGTTCTTTTATCTTCTGCTTGTGTGCTGGATATCCGTACAATGCTGAGACAAAAATTATATAACTTTATCATCGCGTATATTCTACCCCGCAACAAGCATAATAGAAATTTTTATTTTGTTGATTTTATTATAAAGTATGTATTGCGTGTCAAAATATTCGGTGTGATAGAAGATTTATTAATGTCTCAGGGGATATTTGGTTTGAATACAAAATAGTATAAATTATTTCAAATGCAAGGATTTTGAAAATTCAAGTATTTGGTTGGATGAAAAGGGAATGCAAAGTAAAGTAAAATAAATGTAGTGTAAATCATTTTAAATTATTTTTGAAGTAAATCAAACTTGCCCAATTTGAAGCAAGAACTGTTAACAACACAAGCAAGCTAGCTTGACCACCACCCACCACCTCCGCCACCCATTATTGCCATTTGACACCGCCATCGGCCGCCGCCGCCGTCCACCACCATTGCTGCCACCACCCGTCAGGCGCCACCATCTTAAAACTTTACACTACATTCATTACTTCTAACAAAAAAAAAAAAAAAAATCATTCACTTGCATATACTTTACATTCATCAAAACAACTCCAAAAAATTCATTTTACACTACACTGCATTCATTTTATAGCCAACTAAATGGTCCCTTAGTTTTGTTCAAAGATTCAACACACACCTAGATAAAAAAAGACTTGTAAGAGATAACTAAAGTTTCTATGGGAAAAATCTTGGAACCTAGTCCAATTGAAATAATTATATTTGTATTTTTCATCAATTATAAATAATGTCATTTCTTGTGATTGAAGAAGGAGTTGATAGATATCAATCATACAATATAAATTTTGTGGTGGGGATATTAGAAAAAAAAAATTCAAGGGGGTGGTCGAAGGATCGTGAGTTGATATTGTTGGCAATGGCACTAATGAAGTTAGCGGTTTGATATGATCAAGTCATAATGGTTAGTGAATTGCAGTCGAGCAATAGGGTCGAAGGGTTGTAATCAAGGGGGTGGTCTAAGGATCATATGCAAGTGATAGTAGTCATAAAAATATAATTGGGTGATATTGGTATGAGGATCTTAGTAGGATAATAGTGGTCAGAGGCATATAGTTGAGCAATCGTTGTCAGATGACTTAGTTAAGTGATTGTAGTTGGCTTATCGTAGTTGGGTGATGGCGATCAAAGGACCTAGTTAGGTGATCATCGTCAATGACCATAATCAAGAAATAGAGGTCAAATGACCAAAGTGGTCATAATTGAGTGACGGTGGTCGAATTAATATAATTGGGTGATTATGGTTGAAGGATCACATTCGAATGATAGTTCTTCGAGGGCCTTAGTTAGACCAGGATAGTCAAAAGACTATAGTTGGGCAATGGTGGTTAAAAGATCAAAGTCGGGTAAAGATGATAGAATGACCATAGTCGGGAATGGATTTTAATTGTCCGTAGTCAAGTTATGATCCGATAGTGGCTATCATGTATTGTCCCAATGATGGAGATGGGAAGATATTTCAATAGAACGACAAAATTAATTCTTTAAATGTTTGACTCCCTTGTATCTCAAGACAAGTATCGCTTATGTAGATATTGAAAGTCTATTTATTGTTTAGGAGAGTAGCATGCGCGCTCCATAAATATAGTCAAATCAAGAATACTCCATCAAATATCTATATATTATTCTCTTAGTATTAAAGTGCATTAATGATGTCATAATTATCTAATCTTGAGCTCATTAGATTCATTTCATCAAGACGCTGGATTTGACCCAATCATGTGAGATTTGGTGGCTCTTTGATCCTTCAATTAATATTTCAAAATTTTAATTATATTTTGCGTGCTTGATTCAGATGAATTCCCTATAGATGTATTACTATTAGTATTAAATTATAAATATGTTTGATTTACTAATGTGTGGGGAATCCTATATTATTTCATTTATTGTTAATAAATATTAAAACAGTACATAATAGTTGTTATCCATACTCATGCTTAGAGACGTCTGCATATATACTTTGACCTGAGAGGAATCCTTGCGTGTAAGAATTAAACTATATTCAATTATTCTGATTTATATTTACATAAAATAAACAACTAGACGTGTATATATATATATATATATATATATATATATATATATATATATATATATATATATATATATATATATATATATATATATATATATATATATATATATATTGCTAATTTTAACATGAATAAAATTAATTTCAAGCGTATAACTCTCGCGTGATTTAAATTTTAGATCCATTAAAATTTGATTTATTATCAAGTAAGAAATTTAATCGAATAAAATTATAGGCCCAAATTGAATCTATTGCTTGCAATTTCACTTGATAAAATTGGCTAATATACAATTTAATGTTCCTCTTGTTGAACTTAGGAAAGCAACCAATACACAGCACATATGAGACATTATCGGCCATTGGCGGAGCCAAGGGGGGGCAGGGGGGGCACGTGCCCCCCCCTAAAAAAAATGAAATAAAATATATAGGGAATATAGAGATAAAATCAAGTTTGAAATTTCAAAAATTAAATAAGAGACCATATGAACTCCGATTTCAGCAAACTTACAATCGAACTGAACGTCTCGAAAATGCAAACACAACGACACTAAATTCGACTCAATCCGAACCCAAATGACTCCAAATCAAAGACTCAAAGCATATTTAGAAGGTTTAAACCATAATTTGGATTATCAAAAGGTTTCCAAACATGACATGCTTATAGTCGAATTGAGCGGCTAGACGAGATAAATCCAACGAGCCCAAGATCGCTGAATTCTGATATCACTATGACATTTAAATGACCAATAAACGGGCCACGATCAAGAAATTTAAGATCGACCGTCCATTTAAATCACTCTCAATTTAATTTTCTATTCATTTATATTTTTTTTCTAGGTTGATATTAGCTTAATCATGTATTGATTCGATCTTAAAGATATTTTATGATTTGTTTTTGTGCAATGAGATTTTTAATATTACGTATTTAGTTAATATATTGAATTCATTCTAGCAATAATCAAGTGATTTGATGATTGGAAATTATTTTGTGAAGAAATAAATAAACTAATTCACTATCAAAATTTTATCATTTTTAAAACTGACTATTTTGATCCCAAGTCCAGAGGTAAAAATTTGAAGGAAAATAAAAAATAATAATTTAGGCCCCCCTTAAATACATTTTCTGGCTCCGCCACTGAATTTCGGCCTCTTCATCATAGCTATGCATTAGGTACCCATACCCATACTCTTCCATGTACATGGGAACACTCATGGCTTCATGGTTGGGTACTCAACATGAATGAATAAATAGATTTACATTTTTAATCATCATATGCCGTATATTGTCGCAATCCTCAATGCGTAGTGCTTAGCACTGAGTCGTGTTGTGACACCGCAAACTTCAAGGTATCAGTCCGTGGTGGACTGCATTCAAAAAGCACGGAAAGTGAGTGTGCATGGGTGGTTACGATGTCCCGAAAGTCGCCATGGATGAGCGTGGGTGGGCAAAGCCTGCCCTGTACAGAACGTGGATACCCAATGGGTACCCAATGAGAAACCCGTGGAGAGCTCCGCTCTTCATTTGGGCTTTATTTAACTTAAACGAGAGACTTTTAGACTTAAAAGCTTTCAGCATTCTAACGCCATAAATATATATTACTAATTACCTTTGTTGATTAATAAGTCAATTAGTAGATTCCTTTTGCATCAGCAATTAATTAATTAACTAATTATTACCTCGTGGCAACACTGTAATTCTATCATCAACAATAATTATAGCATCGCCGGATTTAAAACGACGATAATGCCACGTTGGGAAAAACGGCACCGACACGTGCGAGGATGACCAACCGTGTCGGTGATCATCATGGAAGACTGGAAGCAGCAAGGATAGCACGTGCCCTAGAATAAAATAAATATAAAGCTAGCTTAAGCAATAAAGCATCCGATAATCAACTCTAATTATGCGCTATGGAACAGATAATAAAACAAAAATAAATAAATATAAAAATAAAAAAGCCACCACGATAATGAATTGATACGAAGCGTCAAAGACCGGCAGATTGCTAATTTTTTATTAACTAAATAACCAATTCAACTCCTAATTACACTGAAAAGTTTTGACTCTTACGTGAATTACAACCATATAACGCAAAACCCCCTCAAACAAACAAAATTTACACACGTCACCCCTCAAAAAGTTGAGAGATACTGAACTGTACTATTATTACATGAACCAGCCATACATTTTGCAGCGTTCAACATATTTCATCAGGCTTATGTAATAAGGAAAAATAAACAGTATAAGGCCGTTATGATTATCTGTAGATAAAAGCTCGTTTTAAAAGTAATGATTTGATGTTTGAAGGAATTGTGAAATATAAAATTATAATTACTTTATAAATTTATATTGATTTTACATTAAAATTGAATTTGCTCAGAGAAATTTTTTTGTATTTATGATTTTTATTGAAATCTAATGAGATTTGAGATAAAAATGATCAAATTATTATTGAAACTCACATATTATTTTCTAATAACAATTAAAAATATTAATTTTAATAGAAAATTTTACATACATAATATAATATTTTTATGTATCCAATATTTAATTGTTTATATTTTTAATAACATCAAAAATATTATTAATATTATTTTTAAATTTCAATTTCGTATATTTTATTATGATTTTTAAGAGCTAATTTTTTTTATCAATCAAATTAAAAAAAAAACATTTTCAACCATTTTTTATTTTATTTCTTTTCAAAACGTGATCTTCATTATTTGGAAGTCCAAATCAGACCGATCGGCAAACCTAAATTCTGTTTCATTTCATGGCTTCTTTCACAATTCCTTCAAACCAAATATGGCCGAAACTTATGGTGATATTTTGTTTCGTCCAATCGATCAAACAAATGCAATACTTTTTTTTAAAAAGTGATTCTATCTACAAACAACAAATAAGCCCTCACCTTTGCTTCCAGGATTAAATTTCTCATCAGGAATCATCAATGGAGACGAGTGGTTCCAGAAGATCGTAAGTCGCCCAAAGAGCATCCAACGGACAAGGTCGTCCGGCATCAAGCCTCGCCCATGGCTTCCCCTTTCCACTCCAATGCAACAAACTAGCAGGCCCTGGATGCAAATCCCTGCACAATCCCCTAAAATTATCCCCTCCCAGCCCATGCTGATTCCACCGGTGATCCACCGCAGCAATTCTTCCGGCGAACACCAGCAGAAACGGCGGCAACGATCCCAATTCATAGATCCTCATCCGTTTCTGCAACTCCATCCACTCTTCAATCTTTTCAGTATAACCCCCTTCCCTCCATCTATCCAGATCCATAACCATCACCCCTGTATTGAAATAGCAGGCATTCCGGCCCTCGAAGACAATGGAGAGGGACGGATTCGACCAAAATGTGGGGGTGAAATAGGAGGTGAAATTCGCATTGCAGTATTCCGGTGCGGCGAGGATGGAAGAGGAAGGGATCAGGGTTGCGGCTAGGGAAGCGATGTCGTCGACTAGGATAAGGTCGGAATCGAGGTAGACGACGCGGGAGATGCAGGAGGGGAGGAGACGGGGGAGGTAGGAGCGGGCGTAGTTAAGGGGACGATCGAGCGCGGCGCGGATGGAGGTGGAGATGAGATCAGAGACGAGGGAAGGGTCGAAGGGGTGAATGAGGAAAGGAAGAAAGGGGAAAGTCGCGGAGATGGTGGAGTTGAGGTAGGGAATGGCTTTGGAGGCGAGGAAGTGGAAGTAAACAGATTGGGGGCAGGATGAGTGTTGGAGGACGGAGTTGATGGCGGCGATGGAGCCGCGGAGATAGGCGACGTCCAGCGTCATGGCGACATGGACGAGGTTTGAAGTGGAGCAGGGAGAATCCGTTGATGAAGAGAGAGGACGGGGGCAACCGGGGGAGTTGTAGAATTGCGGGGCTTCGCGGAAGTGGAGATCACCGGGATGCCGTGGCGGCGCTGCCGCCGCCACCAACGATGAAGAGAGTAAGAAGAGGAGGACATGGAGGAGCATTTGAGCAGCTTTTGCGGGATTTGCGTGCGGTGGATGATCGAGGAGTTTCAAACTTTTTATGTTCTGTTTTTCCTTTCGGTTGCCAGTAGGATTTCGCTTTTTCTTCTTCGTCGTCGACTCGTCGTCGTCGTCTTTACCTGCTGTCTCCTTGGGATTGGGGTGAGTGGTAGCGCGTGGGATTTAAATCCTTTATAGAGAAAGCCGCGCAGAAAGAATGGCGGAAGGATTAAGGAAGATTAAAATCCTAATCCGATGGTTAAGAGTGTTTTTTTCGTTTTTTCCGTCGGATCCAAAGATGAGTGCTAATTTATACTAATTTTTCAAATAATTACGTTTTAGTGCTATTCATTTTTTTCTAAATAACTTTTAATGAGGCTTGTTTACACTTATTTTTTTTTTTGGACATTTAGGTCATTTAAGGCAAACTCACACACACAAGACATACACATAGACTCGAACCTTGGACCTCTTAGTTGAAAGCCTAAGCTCTCAACCAATAGGCCAAGGAGAGTTGTGTGGCTTGTTTACACTTGATGTAAGAAACATTTTTTATTTTGATTTAGATATATATATATATATATATATATATATATATATATATATATATATATATATATATATATATATATATATATATATATATATATATATATATATATATATATATATATATATATATATATATATATATATATATATATATATAAATATTTTAGTTATTAAATAGTATAAAAATATATGCAAGAAAAATAATATTTCAATCTAAATAACAGATCTTGGAGCACTCATTTGTTCAGCATCCTAAATTAATAGTTTATTTGATGCAATTTAGATATGACAATGTCATTTAAGTAAATTTAACAATTAATGCGTTAGATATGAAAATATTAATAATAAATAAATAATAAGTATATAAATCCCCTATAATTTTTCATACTATTAATTTTTAATTTTGTAATTATGGACACATCATAATAGGTAAATTTTATTTAGATATCATCTTAATTTTTCACTAACATGAAAGAATGTTTTATTAGTTTGGCATGAAAATCTGATTGTTTCAATAATAGGGTCTTATTGCTGACTCAAAACTCAATTCTGACAAATTTCTAATAGTCGAGCACTATGAGGAACTCGATTTGCGGTTTTGATGGGGGGTTAGGGCCCCTGAAAATATTTGTGAGAGATTTGTACAATTCCTCCTAATTTTCAAATCGAATTTCTTGATATGATGTGGCTTCATTTTTTTTTTTTTTAAATTCAAAAAATTTCACATTAAATCATGATTTTATTTTAGTTTTTCTTTTCTTTTCTTGTCTTTTTAGTTTTGTGGTGTACTTCCCAACATGCTTCCTAATTTATTCTAAATAAAGTATTTTCTAGCATTAAAAATGATAAACTCTAATTTTACAAATCTCAATCATTTTTGTTATTTGTTGTCATGCATGGCACCATTAGAAAGAATACCTTATCATCCACATCAATAGAACTGTATTTGCCGACAGCATAATTATTAATATGGGATTCTCACACTTCAACATTATAATGAATATTTTGATGTTCTTAAAATCATTATTGCTATCACGTTGAGAATGACAAATTATTAGATATTAGATTAGATTTAATATATAAATTAACTTAATTAGTGCTATCAATTTAGATTTGATCCAAAGTTTATTCAACATATTTGTTTTATGGATCAAAATTTTTTAGATAAACCCGAATATCATGTACTCAATTTGTCAAACACATTTATTATTGACCCGTCATAAAAAAATCGACTTCATGGGGCATGAATCTCGATGCATATCTAATTTAGAAACTTTTAAAATTAAATACGGGACTATCTGATTTTTTATTTTAGCAAACTTATAGTCTATGTCTTGATGATACGAACCCAACAACATCGAAATGTAAGATATAAGCCCAAATAAGCCTAAATCGATGACTTGATACATATTTGGAAGCTTCATAATACTAATTGGATGATCAAATGATCTCTAAATATAACATGTTTATAGTTGAATCGAGCGACTCGACGAGACGAATATAACGAGCGCAAGATTGTTGTATTATGACATCATTAATCTACTTAAATGCTTTTTGAACTATTCATAATCGAGAGAATTAATATGGGTCGTTCGATGGAGCACTCTGTATTTACCCTAGATATTCTCATATTTACAGAGCAGGCTTTTCTCATAATTTATAACATTTGGGATGGGGAGGCTGGGACCTTCGATTAGAGATTCAAGAGTGCTTTGATGTTTGAAGAATCTCAAAGCTTTATCCGAGCACCACCACCTACAAACCTTCACCACCGCTAGACTCGACTATGGTCCTGCGACTACCATTGCCCAACTACAGTACTTCTTACCTCCATTGCCCATCGACTACGTACAGTCCTTCAACCTCAGTCGCCCGACTTTGATCCTTCTAACCCCTGTTGTCCAACATTAATTCTTTTGAGATCAGCTCTCATGTCACTGGATTCATTCAACTCTAATCATATAATTGGATCTATATGATATACATTTACTACATTGACCTATCGCCTTCTTTGAGGAAGGGCATCATTTATAATCAACAACAAACGTTAGTAAAATTTTTTCAACTGAGCGAGACCTCGCAATTTTTACCTTTTTCATGATTTTTCACATAAGAAATTTATCTCATATGACTTTTGCACCCCTCTTTTATATGTTTGTGCGTTAGATCTATATTCAAAACTCATTAGATCTATACTCAAAAGTCAAAACTAAGATGTCAAGTTCTTTATCTTATAATTTTTTGGATAAACACGGTTCAACAAATTCTAATTGACACATTTTATCCAAGTAACCCAAGTTGAATCTGCCTAACCAAAAACTGAATAGTAATCGGGCCAATTTAAATTGTTTTAGGTTTGTTAGGTCAACTCAAATTCAACTAAAATGTTAATCATGATTTCAAATTATAGTAGAACCCAATTCAAAACAGTAACGAGTCAATCTGAAGCTGAAATTTTCACCTGAGGTTTGATTGAGGTTGTCTAATCGAGTATTTATTGGCATTAATCCTACTCGAAGAATAACATATATAGTTCATATGCATATCTTGGAGCTGACCGTCTGGAAATTGCGATGTTGGGTGTTTCCTATCACACTTCAAGATTTCAAACACATATAGTTCATATGCATATCTTTTGACATCTTCTCATTTTTTGATGAACTTTTTCAATACTTTTTTTGTTGAGTTTACCACTTTAAAGCACCCCCAAAGTGAGTACTGACACTCTTTAGCGACTGAAAAAGAGAGTGAAAATGGGTTGGTCGATCCTAAATGCATTGGGATATTGATAAATTAAATATTGGCCATGCATGACATTTGGTCCTTATAAGATTAGAGAGAGAGAGAGAGAGAGAGAGCTCAACTATTTATTTTTGCTTGAAAGCAAAGAGTTTGAAGTCCTTAGTTGTGTCCCTATAATTTTCCTTCTAACTCCCTATTTATAGGTGAGGGAGGATGCAGGGCCATGTAAGAATTACATAATAGGTAGTTGCATACATCATATGACAAAAAAGACTAATAAATACTTATCATAAAATGATAATATGCTAATTATATTCATTTAATCATATTAGATTTGCATTTTAAGGCTTTTTAAGCAGGGGTGGAACTATGTGAAGTTGCTAGCTAAGTTCCCATAGATTTAGCGAGCTAAAACAATTGTTTTATTGTCGTTTGGGAAGGCTTTTTTTCTGCTTCTTAAAGTTATTTTTATGTACTAAGAAATTGCTTTAAGAAGCAATAAAAAAATCATCCCAAACGAAGCCTAAATTAATGTATATTTTTTAATTATCATGACCTTATTGGACAATAAGAATTGTCGAATTGGTGGGTTAAATCTAACTCATTTATTATATGGTCAAAAATATTTGACTTGAATCTGATTCGAACCCAATTCCATCAAACCCAAACCTAATATTTAATTTACATATTACCTATTTAATCTAAATCTGAATAATTATTAAATCAATTTCAAATATATATATATATTTTTATTAATTCAGACCCAACTCATAAATTAAATAATAATCGGTCCAATTTAAGCATATTTTTTTTATGCGGTCCAGATCAGACGGTCTGGCAGGATCAGTTATTGGCAATCCTAAGTATTAGAACCGACAGTATATGCCGTACGAGATAAGGGAACGGCCATTCCGTCCCATAAAAAAGGGCACGTTGGCCGTAGAGGAAGAGAGGATGGAGTCGTCTTTAAGCGATAAACCCCCTTAATTTTGGTAATTTTACAGTTGTTTGCTCTTACCGACTTACCGTTGTACCGTCGTTTTCAGGCTTCGACATTGTGGAAGGTGAAGGAGGTTAGGAGGAAAGGTTCACGAAATAAATGAAATCAATTGCTGATGACAGTCATCACTGTCCTTACCTGTTAATCTCACAGATGTTAGGGTTGCTTGTGTAATTTTGAAATGTTTTTGTAAACAGTGACCTACCATCTTCTATTAAAGAAATTATTCTATGCGGGCGCTGAATGCAGTTTTATATTAGAAAAACAACAAGAATGAGTCACGTCAGCAATACCAAGTAATAGGGGTGTCAATTTTTGACACGACTCGAAACACGACTCGAATCCGACTTAAAAAAATCCGGGTTATGGTCAATCCGGACCCGAAACGAGTTGGGTTTGAGTTCAACAAATCAACCCGTTTTAAAAATTGGGTTGGGTTTGAGTTGACTCAGCAACACAAAAATGACCCGAAATTGACACGAAAACTTCTATTTGACTCGGAAACCCAAGATTGACCCGATTTTACCCCGCAAATCAAAGATTGACTCGATTTTTAACCCAAAAATAAATAATTTTAGGTCAACTTCGGGTCATTCATGTCTGATCGAGTTGACCCGGACCCGAATCGGGTCGGGCTCGGGTGTAGAAACCTGACCCGTTTTTAAAAACGGGTTGGGTTGACCCGAACAGTGCTGGGTCAGTTTTGGGTTCGAGCCAAACCCAACCCGTTGACCCGAATTGACACCCCTACCAAGTAAGAGCTGCATTACTGAGCAGCACCGAGTCGCAATACCGACGTGACTCCTTCTGGTTGATCTCTAAACCATGTTCAGCGTCCGCAGAATAATTTCTGCTTCTATTGATGAAAAAATAAAATAATAAAAAATGCTAATAGGTGCTGGAGTTTATTTGGATCAGCCACTTTTTATAGGAAAAAAAATGTTGTTTCTTAATTAAAGTTAATTATTTATGAATTATATTTATATCTGAAAATAAATTATTTTATTTATTATTTTTAAGATATAGCTAAATGATTAATGAGGGCTTTAAATTCGGCCAATTAGAAGTGGCCAATCACATAATGAGGCCCACTGAAGGGGTGTCAATATTCGACACCACACAAAAATCCGATATGACCCCGACCCAGTTTCAAAACGGGTCGGGTTCGGGTTCACAAATTCGACCCATTTGAAAAACGTGTCGGATTCAGGTTGACCCGACGGGTTGTCGGGTCAACCCGCCAACCCGTTTAACATGAATTATTGCATCTGCCCAGGCTGCCCGCGCTTCTGCCCCCGACCTGCCCGCCTAGCTGTCCGCGCGACAACGCCAGTCGCGCGCCACCGCTCGCCGAGGCCGCCCGCGCATGCGCCGAGACCGCCGTTGCATCATGCCGCGTGAATCTTGATCGCGTCGCATCCCCAGCAAGACCACGTGACCCGATGCCGCGGGTCGGGTTCAGGTTGACCCGAACCCGAAGCGGGTCGGGTTCGGGTCCAGTTAATCGACCCGTTTGTGAAAACGGATCGGGTTTGGGTTGACACGAAATTGACACCCGAGTGAACACGAAGGTTATTGTTGTAGATGAAAGGCTTATAGGGACGACAGGCCATTTTATTTGTGATTGAGGAAATGAGGACTATCACCATCATTATTGTTTTAGATTTTATATTAAATAAATCGTATTAAATTGAAAACCCAAAAAAAAAAAAGATTAAAGTATGATGATAAAGATTTTACTAATAATCCTCTAAATTATAAATTTGTGTTGATTTTTAATATTTCATCTATCTTTAAAAATATGAATTAATAATTTTAATAATAATTAGGATCAAAATTTAATGATGTTTACCCTTTTTTGGGTTTAAAAAATCTTTTGGGTGCGATAAACATAATATTAAGTGGATTAATTCAAAGAAAATTCTTGTATTTTTTTTTTTCATTTTATCAAACTTAGATTAATCAGATTCTTTTTAGCAGACTTTTTCATCTCCATGAGACAAAGGACTGTTCTTGTAGGTGAGAGAATACAGAAACACGGGCCGAACATAACCAGCTGAGCGCTGTGTGCCCTAGCCGCCTCGCTCTGCTTCCTCTGATTTTGCTTTTCTTCTTCGGTTTTACGGCCTCCGGCCTTAGCCGGTTGGCTGGCTTTCTTGTCCACTCATGGACCCTCTTTCTTCTCTTTCCTTCCCTCCTCTTAATACCCGCTCTAGCTCTAAGTCTCCTGTTTCTTCGAAGCTTGAGCGGCTCTAGTCTTTTATTGCTGCTTCATCTGAACCAGTGCTAGACTCTCTGCCGGTCTCTCTCATAGAGACGCCAGAAGTTATTGTTCCCTTCAATAAAGAATATACGGCGGCAGGTGCTACGGAATGAAAGTTATCACTGGTTGGGTACTCCGTAGGTAAGAGGCCATACTATGAAGCTTTGCTTTCTACTGCTAAGAGGGTATGGAAGCTTAAAGGTACATTCCAGCTTATAGCTTTAAGCGATGGTTTCTTCCTTTTCAAATTCTCTAATGCTGAAGACTATGAAATGGTATGGAGCAAAGGAGCTTGGTTCTTTCATGGAAAACCCTTCGTTTTCCAAAAATGGTCTAAGGACTTTCAGCCTACCCGTGAAAATTTTTCCACTGTTCCGATTTGGGTTAGGATTATTGATTTTCCTCTGGTGTGCTGGAACTCAGAAGGTATATCCAAAATTGCTTCTAAAATTGGAACCCCTTTATCGGTGGATGCGCTTATTGCTGCGAAAATAAGGTTGACATATGTCAGGGTGTGTATTCCATAGAAGATGTTGTCTTCCATCTCAAAATTTAATATGAATGGAAGCCTAATCCATGTGCTACTTGTAAGTCTATGGCGCATTCCACCTCATATTGCCCTTCCAACCCTCAACCTTTTCAACAAACAACTCAGCCCAATCGGGGTCGCAGCACCTCTCGGAATCATCGTAGGAAAAACTCTTCCCAGGGTCCTACATCTAATAATCGTATCTCTGGGGCTAATGATATAGAAGCCAATACATCTAATGCCACTCCTGCTCTAGCCACCTCTTCACTTGGTATTATCCCATCACAAGATACTATTCCTAATAATCTAATCAATGATTCTCAGAACACACATGGAAACGCTGCTGCCTCTTCCTCTGGAATCATTGCCCCTACCCACATCCCTACCCTTACCATTCCTAATCATCCTACTGCTATCATTCCAAACCTTAATTCCCCAACTGATGAAGGATTTAGTAATCTGGAGCAGGAGTCATCCAGAATTCCAAAAAATCCTATTATATCCACGAAGAATCAATTTGACTCTCTTCAAATTTGTGATGATCAGGATAATTTGGAGGGGAGAGATAACTATACCAATGATACCACCAAAGTGGCTGATGATCCCGATAGTCACACTTCTTCCAAAACCACATCTAACCATTTACCTAAAAACACCAGAGGTAAAGGAGCTAAGAAGCCGCCCACGCCCAAATCGAAGTCCAAATGACCAGCCCATCTATTGGAGCGTGGAACATTAGAGGATTTTCTTCCTCTGAAATAGTTTTTAATTGTAAAAAACTAGTTCATTCTTTGCGGTTGGATATGCTCTGTGTTCTTGAGAATAGAATTCATCTTACTTCTTTGGCTGAAACCCTTTCTTCTTCAATGCTCACCGTGTGTTTGACTATGAAGACAATTGTAATAACTTTTATTGTGCGAACCCTGGCCGGATTTGGGTGAAATGGGATTCTGATAATATTGACTTTAAACCTATGTTTATCTCTAATCAGTTGATTGCTGGAATGGTAATTTATGAAAACAATGCTCCTTTTCTGTTATCTGTGGTATATGCCTCAAATAATAAGGAGGAAAGAAAGATTCTATGGGATGAGATTAAGAGTATTTGTCCTGTTTCGGGTACTCCTTGGATTATAATGGGAGACTTCAACTGCTGCTGGTATCCATCTGAAAAATTAGGGGGTAATCTGATTCATCAAAATCAACTTGCTGATTTTAACTCTTTAATCTTTGATGACAATTTGTTTGATCTAGCTTCGGTGGGGCATTCTTATACCTGGTTTAATCAAAGAACGATGAATCCTATACATATCAAGTTAGACCGGATGCTTGTTAATGGGGATTGGATGGATGCTTATCCCAAATCTCATTATGTTATTAAATCTCCTTCTGGCTCTGATCACAATCCCATTGTACTCCTCCCGGGTACCCAGGTTGAGTCCAAGCATCGTTTCTTATTTAAGAATTTTTGATTAAAATCTCAACATTTTTGGTTTTTGCTTTTGGCTAATGTTTCGGTGAAGCAACCTGGTCAATCTTTAGCGACTTTGTGTGGTATGCTTAAGCAACTTAAAATTGATATTAAGAGGGAATCTTTGGCCTCCTCTAATCACATTGCCTCCCATCTTCACTCTATAAATCGTGAACAAGAGGATTGTCTCGGTTTGTTGGATCAAGGTGGTGATAATGTGTGCATCTCTAGAACTCTTAAAACGATCAATGTAAAACTGGCTGAGGCTTCCTCAACTTGGTATTCTTGGATTTATCAAAGGGCAAAAACTAAATGGCTTTCTAAAGGGGAGGATGATCTTAAATACCTTTATTCTAAGATTCGTCTTAGGAGGAATTACAGGAGTGCTGCCATTTCTCTTGCTATGTCTGATTCAGACCAATCTTATGCTGATGTTATTAATAACACTATATCCCACTTCCAAAGGATTTACAATCCTCCAAAGAGACAATCCTTTGACATACAACTCTTCCCGGTGGGTAAAATCATTCCTCCTGATTTATGTTTTTCTCTCACAGCTCCTTTTACTGATGCAGAAATTAAAAAGGCTGTTTTTTCTGATGCTTCCAATTCTACTCTGGGTCCGGATGGGATTACTTTTGAATTCTACAAATCTTCTTGGATTGTGATGGGGCCTCGGATTTGCAAAGCTGTAAAATCTTTTTATCATAAAGCCTTCTTCCCTAAAGCTGCTAATGCTACTGCTATTACTTTGATCCCTAAATCTAATCATGCTAAAGGGATTTCTGACTTTAGGCCCATATCTTTATGCAATACGGTTTACAAAATCATTGCTAAAATTCTGGCTCTTAGAATGAAGCCTATCATGCCTATTATTATCAAAGAAAACCAATCTGGCTTTATCAAAAATCGGGTTTCCACTGATGTTGACCTCATTTTTGTATGAGTTCACTTGGACTACTCTTGATCCTAAATCAATTTAATTTCAAAATTAATTTAAATTCTAGGATCCTCTTAGAATCCTGACCTTAGGATCTATGCTAGGATTCTTCTAGAGCTTAGACCTTAGGAGCTACTCTAGGATCCTTCTAGATTCCTAAAATTTAAGATCTATTCAAACCATAGGATCTACCTAGATCTTAGGTCAATCAAACCAAATCCAAGGTCCAAGGGTTTTGTCCTAAAGGCCTTTTCCGTTGAAATTTCAAACACTTTGAAACCCAGTTAAATGACCTCCGATTCAGAGTCTGTCAGTTGCATACTGATGGGACATATCTCTAGAGGCAACCCTCTAAATTTGAGCCCATTCTGAGGTCTTTAACCCCAGAAACTTAATCAAAATCCATAGGCTGTAAAACTTTTAAATATTTACGGCCTATGCCACTGGATCTGTCACTTTGAAGATTCTGACCTTAGAGCCTTCACCAAAGCCTCTAGTCACTTCCAGACCTTTAATCTTGATATGTTGAACATTAAACTGTATTTTTCTGGACCCACTTTGACCCCCAGTTGACCAGGGGTCAAAATGACCAAAATACCCCTATGGGGCTCAAATGTTGATTTTAAACCAAATGAACTCCGAATTGAATGCAATCACTTGCAGCAAATTTCAAATGTCATTTCAAACCTATTGGACCCTTTTCCAACCCTTGGGTCAATCTAGTTGACCAAGTCAACAGTTTTGACCCAAATGGCCCTTTAAGGGTCTAAATAGGTATTTTGAATCAAATGACCTCCATAGACCTTGAGATCATATCCAATAAACTCTAAATATCATTTTGAATCTATTGAACCCATTTTCAAACCCTGGGCCCACCTGGTTGACCAAGTCAACCAAGATCGACTTGAGGCCCATTAAGGGCCCATATAGGTTCATTTGATCCAAATAACCTATTTGAATTTTGAAATCATATCCAACCACTTCAAACCCATTCCATTTGATGCATGGATTATTTTCAAACTAACTTTGAGTCAAACCTTAGCCTATTGGACAAGTTAACTCATATGCTTGGTCAAATACCTATGATTTTGTTTGAACCTTCATATGTCCTCAATCAATGCCTTCAAGACTTAGTCCAAGCAGCATTCAACACTCCATGTGCCACCTTGGCAGCCAAGTTGACTGTTGACCAGTCAAACTGGTCAACAAGCCTTTGAAACCTCTTTTAAGTAATTAAACCCATATGTTTAAATTAATCCTTATTAATCCAAACCACTCCAGCAGCTATTAGGAATTATTTTATGCCACATAAGCTGCCCACTTGGCTGTTGACTGGTCAAACCAGTCAATAAAAGTCAAATGAACTCTAAAACTTGCCCAATCAAGTCCTTAAGCTAATTCACTTGAGCCCTATTTAATCCAGCTGTTAATACAGCCTCTAGAACATTCCTAGAAGTATTCTAAGCCTTTCGATCTAAATCCAATGGCCCCTATTGATCCATGTGTCCAAATGGGGACCAAATGGACTTTCCACCTAGGATGTCCTTCCCTGTCCTTCTCCCAGCCTTTACAACTGCTCCAGGCCACATGGAAGCATCCTAGCATGCCCTCCAGTCGATCAGGACCATCCATTCAAGCTGGAGAGGCTTGAATAGAGCAAATGCCCTAAGAGAGCCTCATTCTTGACCTAGCCGTTCTCTCTCCACTCTCAATCTCTCAAGCCAGAATCTCTGTTCTATTGAACACTCCAGAGGTCTCTAAGGCTCTCCCGACCAGAAAACAGCCGGTCAAAGCGGCCGCCGGCGAGCTTTCCGGCGAGCAAAGAGCCAAATCCCTCCAAGGCTTGAAGCTCTCGATCTTAGGCGTTTCAGGCCAAGGTTTCTTCTACAAAATGGAGCGTGGACAGCCTACAAATGCAACATGCCTTTAAACGGATTAATCCGTCCATTAAATGAGGTATAAATTCAAACCCTAGGTCTAAGTACACTAGATTAAATAAGTTTCTTTATAATATGTATTGAGCTAGAAAATCAACTCCCCATTAATTATGTTCATTACTAGTATCTCTGTTTAAAATTTCGTGAATTTTGAACGTTTGAGTTGAGAGAACGAGCGAAAATTTGATTCTAGGGCGTCATTCGTAATCCTCTGCGAGTGTACGTTTTCTGGACCGTTGATCGCTCGATCAACGGTCCAGATCGAGCCATTCCGCGGTCTGTTCCGACCGTGTATCCATTTCGGAGCTGAAATCTCCGTGCGACGACATCTGGGCCTTTGATCCAGACCGCGGGATCAAGCTACCGCCGTCCGATCTCCCTCCGCGAAATCAGAAGCGCGGGATTTAATCTGGACCGCTCGTTCCATCACGCGGGGAATCCGACGGCGCAGACGGCTTGCCGACGTGGTTTAGTAAACCGCGTGAAGCGGCCAGTGAGCGACGCGGTCTGACTCCGCGAATGATAGGCCGCCACGTGTCCCGTTCCGCCGCCAGATACCTAAAATTGATTTAAAATTCTTTTTTAAATCATTTTTAGGCTCAAAAAAATTTAAAAAAAAATTTATAAAAATTAATTTTAAAGATATATATATATATATACTTATATGTTTAGAAAATGAAATATTTTAATTTATAATCAGAATTAATTTAAAATATTAATTATATTTTAAATTATTTTAATTAATAAATATTGATAAATTAAAACTTATTAAATATTACATTTAATTTAAATCATTTCAAAATATTAAAATATTAATATTATTTTCAATATAATCAGAGATTATTGTTTTTAAATTAAGGTTAATTTGAGATATATATATATATATATATATATTTTAAATTAATTTAAACTTATTTAAAATATTTAATTAACATTTAATTAAACTTAATTTTAAATAATTTTAAGGTTATTAAGTGAAAATTATTTTAAATAATTCTAAAATTTCAGAAAATAGCCAATATTTAATTAAACTTAATTTAAATATTATTTTAAATACTAATTAATTTTGAATTATTTAAATTCATTTAATTACTTTAAAACTTTAAAAATTTCATACAAATTCAATTTAAACTAGAAAAATGTGAATAATATATCAAAAATTTTGAAATTTTGAATACTTTAATTTAAAATTAATTTCAAGATTTAAATTCTTGTTTATTTTTATAATTTAAGTTATTTGAATATATTAAGATATTTAATTAATATTTAATTATATATTATACTAATTATTCTAAAACTTAATATTATTTTCAAATAACCTTGAAAAATCAGTGGATCTCTCAACCCCTAAAATTTTATTTTAATAATATTTTCAATAATTTTATTTTAAAATATGTATACTTACATATATATGTATTTATATATTTCTATATTTTAAAATTTAATTTAGAATTATATACATTTAAATCCTCAAGAATTTGAGAGATCCTTTGGAATTTTAAGCATGGATTGAATGCTTGAATAGAAATTTTTGGGGAATGTTAATTAATCAATGAATAATTATTTGGCTAATTATTCATCGATTAATCCTTTACTTAATTAAGCTTTAGGTTGATTTGCATGTTTAGGTTGTACACACACCACCTAGCCTAGGTTCTCCTAGATTTAAGGACTTGAATGTGATGCTTATGTTTTCTTACATGTTGTCAAGGGTTAGTCCAAACTTTGATTCAAACCTACACAACTTAGTGTCATTAAGGACAATAATTAAGGACTTTGATTAGACAACTTAGAAAATGCATTGTGATTAGGATACACCTCATTTGAACTTGAAACTTGAACATTTTAAACATAGTGACACTCTCAGCCATTAGAGAAAATTTCATTGATTTCTAAGGTCATTAAGTCCCTTAAACAATTTTCTTAAGTTTAAACCTTAATTAAGCCATTAAACCTTCCGGAAAATGTAATAAATCCATTTTAAATCCAAAAAATATGTGTAAGTCCTCTAACTGACCATAATTAAACCCTTAACCAATGAAAATTTAAACCAACTTGATTTGACAGCAATTTAAACCTTAATCTAATTTTAATTGAAATCAATATTTAATTAATATAATTAATTAATAATTATTAAAAATTCCAAAAACATCCTAAACACTTGGAAATCTCTCCTTAGGTCATTCCTGACCTTTGGAGCTGATTTCAAGGAGTTAGGAGCTCATTTGGAGCAAAATCACAAAATAACCCTCTAATTAAGTAATTTCAAGAAATTCATTAAATACCTAAACTTCAAACTTTCATAACTAATTCAAGAAAAATCCAAATTGAACAAACTCACTTGCATTCAACTCACAATAACTCCTAGTATTTATAAAAAAATATCAAATTCCAGAAATATGTAATATTTCAAAAAGTCAACAAATCGGTCAACTTTAGTTAAAATCTAGTTCAAAACTTTAAACATTCGTAATAAAATGTAGAAAAATCCGATTTCAACGTACTTACCTTCTAACTGATCGTAGTAAGGTCTAGTATTTTAATAAAATACAAACATTCCAGAATTTGAGCTTAATCAAAAAGTCAATTTTTAACCCCTTAATTAAATGATTAAAATATTCTAAAAATTCATAAAACTCAAAATTGTTCTAAAACTCCATAAAGTGTTAACTTAATGTTTAAAACACTCAACAAACCTTTTAAAACACAACAACCATCCTAAAGATGAAGTTTATTGGCTGGACTACTCCGGGCTGCGGGGCTAAGTGTCCTAAGGAGGCTGGTTCCTCGAGCCTGGTGGCACAACGCCACGAATGGATTCCAAGGGGTGTTAAACCTTAAAAATAGATAAATCATTAATTATTTAACCTTTTAAAACCTATAATTCAACTACATTAATTTGGTTTATCGGCTGGACTACTCCGGGTTGCGGGGCTAAGTGTCCTAAGGAGGCTGGTTCCTCGAGCCTGGTGGCACAACGCCACGAATCAATTAATGGCATACTTAAATTAATCTAACCTTAAAAATCAGCGACCAAACATTTTGATAAAAATTCATTAATTCTTAAGCCTTAATCAACATAAAATACTTAATTATATCGGGTACCACTGGGTAACCCAGGCCTACGAGGCTATTAACTTAGCCCCAAGGAAGATGAAATAAACTTCACGGCCTCGGTGTGAAACAAAGGTGATATCCAACAAATAATTAAATAAATCTTAAAATTAATCTTAAGCTATTAATACTTGAATTCAAACTTAAATCCTTTAAACCTTCCAACTAATCGAATTTTAGATAACTTTAACTAATAATCCTAATTAGGACACATCAAAATTACACGACCTACCTCACACACTTTAGATGGTTTGCTAGGATCACCGACTCTAGTTTTAGGATAGGCCGGTGTTTTACTTTTTGCAGCTGTGTGCCGGATTTTTTGAGTTTTCACTACATGCTGTTTGCTAGCCTAGGATTGATGTGATTGTTTATTTATTTATTGCATTTTACGTTGTAATTGATTGAGCATTTAGATTTTGAATATTAACTGCTTGAGATTGAATATTAACTGCTTGAGATTGAATATTAATTGCTTGGGACTATAGATATAATTGTTGATTATTAGGATAACCTTGCAGGATCGAGTCTAGATTTTTGTTTTAAATTTGAGATGTAAATTTGATTAAGGTTGTATTTATTTAAAATGGTTTGAGATTGGGATATAGATATCCAATTTGAATTCCAAAGAGGCGAAGACATCCCTAAAGGGGAGAGTCTTCTTCCATTTGGAATTCAAATTAGGATACTTTGCAAATATCCAAAGAGGAAAGATAACACCTCGATCAAGGGGGAGTTTCTTTCCATTTGGATATCCTGAACCGACGAATCAAGATGTTCGTGAGAAGATGAAGGATTGGACAACGAGAAGAATCCCAAGTCTCAAAACCATTTGATTTAGAATTAGAAATCCGGGTTGTAGTCAGTGGTGCCCGGCCACTTTAATTTATTGTAATTTTTGAGATGTAATAATGAGTGGCACTTGCCATATGGACATTCAATTTGATATATTTAATTTGATTGATTTATTTAATTGATTGTGCAGTAGAACTACCTGTTTTTCTAGTCTTTTTACTTGCATGTCGATTTTGATTTGACCTGGAATCCGATTGTAGGCTCTTAATGACTTAATAAAATTTTTCTACTTAAATCAAATTAAAAATATTTAGGCTCACATAGAAATTCTAACGAATTTAAGAAGTAAGCCCGGGACCGCCGGGAGTCCTCATTTCATAGCATTCATTCAAATTCAATCTTTTAATCGAGTCGATTAGCATGCATCATATTAGCAACTAATTTAAAAAACCTTTAAACCCTTAATTGCATTTGCTTAGACATCAAACCCAACATAAGTTTAAGGGGCCAATTAGGATCCGCTCTAGATGTCGGCCCCGCTCTCAAAAACTTTTCTTAAACAACGTCCCTACCACTCAACATGAAAAGACCGGATACATGATTTTAAATCGTTTAGGTGGTTTAGCTGGCTCCCCAATCCAGGCCGGGGTAAGACCAGATTCGCATTGCACTAGCTAGGTTCGGGGTGCTAATTGTTAGTGCCCAGTTTAGACTTAGGTTCTGAGGCTGGCTCGGGCTATAAGACCTCAACCTCCGGGAATTGAATCCCAACTTTCTAATAAAATTGATCACTTAAATATTAAATCTATTTCAATCAAATTTAAGCCCAACACTTAAGATAGATTGGAGTGTTTTCTGAAGTAATTCAGAATCTTAAAAACACTCCCTACTCCTCTTCCTTTGACCCCGAAAATAAGTCTTCAATTTTGAACCAATCCCATTTGAAATTCCAACCTTTTCCTACTTTGATATCGATCTTTGAAATTCTTAAATAAAATTTACACCGCTATTTTAATCGAGAGTTTTCATAGGAAATTTCGATTTCCTACGATGTAATTAACTACGAGGGCTTGCGCTCGTAGGAGATTTAGAAACCCAGATCTAATTTTTAAAATTGAAATTTTCAAAAACCCTTAATTAATTATCTTTGGGAAATTTAAAACTTTGAAATTCGAACCCATTAGGGAACGATATGTTCGTCTTTCGAGGCGATATATTGTTCATAATAGAGTGTTCAATTTCAAAATTCCAAAATTAAATATTTCTCAAAGAAAATTAAATATTTTTCAAAACTATATATACTTAAATAAATATAATATTTTTTTTAATCAAAACAACTGACAATGTTATCTTAGCTAATGAGCTGCTTTTTCACTCTAGAAACACTCATTTTAAGATGCTTTGTGCCAAATTAGATATTAAAAAAGTCTTTGATTGTGTTTCTAGAGAATTCCTGCTAGCTAGGATGCAACAAAAGGGTTTTCCTCCCTCTTTTCTTAAGTGGATTAGTGCTTGTATTAATGATGTATGGTTCTCTATGTGTATTGATGGCGCTCTTCATGGTTTTTTTCCCTCTTCGGCCGGTTTGAGGCAAGGGTGCCCTTTAAGCCCCTACCTTTTTTGCATTGTGATGGGTGCTTTCTCTTGCCTATTGGACATGACAATGCTTTTGAAGCCCCTATGGTGGAGGGTATTAGGATATCTCATTTGATGTATGCTGATGATCTTCTGATCTTTGGTAAAGCTGATGTGTCCAACTGTCAAGTCTTGTGCCAGGTGCTTGATAGGTTTTCCAGGGCTTTTGGGCTTGAGGTTAATTATCAGAAAAGCTCTCTTTTGCTTTCCAAATCTTGTCAGAATTCTAATGAGATCAGTACCACTCTTCAGATTCCTTGCACTTCAACATCCATAGCTTTTCTTGGTATTCCAATCTCAACTTATAATCCTAAAATTTATGACTTCTCAAAATTAATGGAATCAGTCACCCAGAAGTTATCAGGTTGGAAAGCTAAGGCCCTTTCTTTTGCTGGAAGGTTGCAATTTCTTTGCTTCACTATTTGGAATACAATTGCTTATTGGATTAGAGGTTCAATATTACCTAAGTCCATCACTAAACAAATTGAGAAATTATGTGCCAAATTTCTTTATTTTGGAGACATCAAGGCTTCTAAAATGCAACTTATCTCTTGGAAAGATACTTGTAAACCCAAGGTTAATGGTGGTCTTGGTTTACAGTCAATCCATTCTTTACATTTTAGTTTTAGTTGTTCTCTTATTAAGAGATTATATAACTATGGTAGCCCTCTTGCTACTTGGGTTTTTCACAAATATGTTTCACCTTGGAAACACCCTACTGGAAAGACAATAAAATTCTGGAAAAATATTTGTTTGGTTGCCCAAATTGCTAAGGAGAAATTTATTTTCAATCCCTCTATAAATAGTCCCATTGCTTTATATTGGGACCATTGGTGCAACCGTGCTCTTTTACTGGAAACGGTTGGTTTGGATGTTTTACACTCTTGTTTTCCAGCTAATGCACGATTATCTGTTATTTTGAATGAAAATGGATGGGCTCTACCTATGTCACTGCCGACCTCACTGCTTCATGTTATTTCTGGGGAAAATTCTTCTAATTCTGCTGCATGTCTCACCTGGGAGGGGAATAATAATACTGCTCATAGTGATTATTATAATTTTCTTTATAAGGAAGAACCGAAGTGCAACTGGGAACATTTTATTTGGCACAAGCATCATTGTCTAAGGTTTTCTTCTTTTAGTTGGATTGCTTTAAAGGGTGGATTGAAAACTGCGGATATTCTTAACTCCAGAGGGATTTTGGTCCCTACTACTTGCTCTTTTTGTTTTAATCACCTGGAGAATATTTCGCACCTTTTCTTTGAGTGTGATTACTCATATTCTGTTATTTCTATGATCCTTCCTCGTATGAGTAATCAACTGTTTAGGCCTAATATTTTACAAGCCTTTGAATGCATTAATCATCAGTCTAAGCACCTATACTATCTTATCATTTGCTACACGATTTATCACCTTTTGAGAGAAAGAAATGATAGGAAATTTGGCAATATCTCTTCTTCTTCCACTACATTATGTCATAAAATCAATGGTGATGTGTTATAAAAAATTCTGAAATGGAAAAGAGGATTTGCATTAATGGAGCTGTTGTAACTGGGAGCAGATGGCTGGTTTTCTATTTCAGCCCCAGGTGTTATGTGAAGGTGCGGTTGTTTGGATTTTGGTGCTATATTGCTTCTGGTGCAGGCTTCTCTTTGTCTGCTGGCTTTCTCGGGTATCATTTCTGTTCACCTATATGGGTGGCAGGCAAGCTATTTCGGGCCCTTAGAGCATTTATGGGGACAATGATGACTACTGCTAGACCTTTCTCCCCTAGGAGGGTCGATCTTTGGCAACCAGGGGATTATTTGGAGGCCTCCCTTCTTCTTCATTTAGATACGTTGTCGGTCAGCAGCCTGAGTCCTAAAAAAACAAAAACAAAATTTTGCCTCGTTTACCACGTTTTGGTGCTTCGCAATATTTTTTGTAGGTATTGGATGGTATAGTTGTGATTTTTTGGTTGTCCACATAGGTTCTTTTGTTTAACTTATGTTGGGCTTTTCTCTCTTTTTACTTACTGTTTTTCTTGCTTACTTGTAATGGTGGTTTTTTTACTTAATTGTGAGATGGGCTATTAGCCCCAAAATTTCCCAAAAAAAAAAAAAAGGATTGTTCTTCAAAATGTGTAGTCACCATCCCAATTATTTTGGAGCTACAATAATTAAAAAGAACGTTCTACTGTTTGTTAAAAAAAAAATAAAGACTAAAACCTTTTTAGCAAATTTCAAGCCTTCTATATGACCTAATTCCTATTAAATTATTATCAAATCACCTTTATACTGCATCTCATTGCTACCAACTAAGAGATATTGGATTCAAAACTTATATATGTGATGTGTTTATGAATTTGCCTTATTTGAGCCAAATGTCCTAATCGAAAGTTTTCGATCAAATTAATTCAATAAGTTCTTTTCATACTCGTGTATAGGTGCCAACACTAGTTTTTTTTAAAAAAAGTACAAATTCAATAGAATTTTAAATTTATTTTACTGATCGAAAGTATGTCATTAGCCAATCTTAATTTAGATTATTGAGCCTTAGCAGCTCATAATTTGAGTTCACTTGTTCTCTGACTTTCTCTTAGTCATTTGATGATTTTTAATAAAATTAAGCTACTTCAACCGAAATTGAATTCAAGTTGAGATCAATTTGCTCGAATTCACTAATTTCCATCCATAAAATTAAGCTATTTTCTAATATAAAAGTTAAAAAAAAAACAATTATATTAAAAAGCAGAAAAAAGCCGTCCCAAACGAAACCTAAGACTTCAGTTGAGATGACTTTCTTACTGTTTATTAAATCAACTTTCTAATAAAAAATTTAAATTTTTGTACTAGAAAATTGCTTTAAAAAATAGTAAGAAAGTTGTTCCAGACGAAACCTAAAATTTCATTTATAATTTTTTTTACTACTTTCTAAAACAGTTTTTTATTTAATTTTTGTTTTATATATATATTTTTCATTTATGATGAGACTCTCCTTCGCCTGACTGCCTGACTGTTTATTGGTTCACCTTGCCCTCCCCCTTAGTCAAAAGTATTAATGCTGAAGTCCAAATCTCCACATGCAAAGCATATGGCTTGTGAACATTTAATGATAAAGCCTCCATCCACCGACACAACATCAAGAAGGGCCAATGAACAATGATCACTATTGCGTACCCCACCGGGCTTAATTTGGTTGGTAGAAAATAATTACGTGGCGAGAAAATAATTACGAATCTTGCACCTATGGGCCTGATTGTTAGTAGGCTCGGCAAGGGATTAATTACACCACCAAGCGGTTCCAAAAAAAAAAGGAACACTATTGCATCGATATTGAGAAACACCTTCGTCTCAGCATATTATATAGCAAGATTTTTTTTTAAGGCCAATAGGTAATAATATTTCTATCACTCTGTTGCGTCCTGGAATATTCGCGGCGGTAGAGAAATATTTAGTTTAACGTCTTAGCATTGTACGAAGATCCAGCACACAAGCAGATAAGTGAGAGGGTGTAGCATTCATAAGAGACACCAAAGTTTTTACGTGAAAAACCCCTGAAAAGGGGGAAAAACCACGGGGCCTGGCCCAGTTTGAATGAATCCACTAGTATTTGTAGTCGATTACAAATGAGGCCCTTCCTTGGGAGAAGGCCTTGGATTGATGTAGCAAATGTACATCATATAGATTGCATTACATGGTAGGAGTTACATATACATATTCGTTTAGTCGGAAGGATCGTAGTCGGCAGGAGACCGGGGTCAGAAAGACCGTTCTCTGTTGATGGAGGTCGGAAGGACCATAGTAGGCGATAGAGGTCAAAAGGACTGTAGTCGGCAGGAGACCGTGGTCAGAAAGACCGTTGTCTGTTAATGGAGGTCATAATGACCATAGTAGGCGACGGAAGTCGGGAAGACCGTAGTCGGCAAGTGACCGGGGTCTTAATGTCAGGCCTTAAGCAGGGTGTCGGGTCTTCAGCAAGACGTAAGGACTGAATGTCAGGCCTTAAGCAGGACGTCGGGTCTTCAGCAAGACGTAGGGACTGAATGTCAGGCCTTAAGCAGGACGTCGGGTGTTTAGATGAACGTCGGGCCTGAACATCGGGCCTAAACGTCGGGCCTTAAGATGGTGGTACGGCGAAGCTGCGGCGGTGGTCTGGCGAGGCTCCAGCGGTGGTCCGACGAGGCTCCGGCGGTGGTCCGGCGAGGCTTCTGCGGTGGTCCGGCGAGGCTCCAGCGGTGGTCCGACGAGGGTCCGGCGGTGGTCCGGCGAGGCTCCTGCGGTGGTCCGGCGAGGCTCCTGCGGTGGTCCGACGAGGCTCCGGCGGCTGTCGAGGAGGAGCTTCTTCCTCCTCTTCCTTCTCTTCTCCTCTTCTCTTCTTGCTTCTCTACTTGCTTCCTCCCCCTCTTGTGAAGAATGAGTGCTCTATTTATAGATTTTCTGGAGTGGCATGGCCCGTAAATAGGCATGAGATCAGGGGCGAATAGGGAGTGGTCAAGTGGACGGCCGATATTGAATCCTACGACCGTGCACCGTTCGTTGGCCATTTGGGGGCCTGAATGATGTCGGAATTTAGCGATCTTGGACTCGTTAGATTCGTCTCGTCGAGCCGTTCGATTCGAGTATAAGCTCGTCAAAATCAGAGACCATTTGGTAACTCAAATTGCGGTTTGAACCTTCCAACAGCGCTTTGAACCCTTGATTCAGACTCATTTGGGCTCGGATTGGGTTGATATTGGTGTCGTTGGGTTTGTATTTCCGAGACGCTCAGTTCGACTGTAAGCTCACTGAAATCGGAGTTCATATGCTCCCAAAATTAATTTTTGAAGTTTCCAACTAGTTTTTGCCTCAAGATTCGTGCCCGATCAAGATAATTTTGAGATGACGTATCACACTCAAATTTTAATCTATTTTGGTTTAATTAATTTTCTACACTAATTAATATAAAAGTATTATGGATCCTAAATGCTAAATGTGATACGTATTATGACAATTGTGTAATACCTGTCAGCAATACCTAGATTCTTATTACCTATTCGCTTAAAATTTTATCATAGAAGCCATAAATTTTCTAGATCAATGCAGAAGCTTCTTTAACCTGAAGCATAAGGGCAAGAAGTTATACAAATGTTGAGAATAAAATGTTCTAGTATAATACATTAATTTGAAGACACATTCTACAAAAAATATAAAAAAAAAAAAAAAAAAAAAAAAAAAAAAAAAAAAACTAAAGTGACACTGAAAATGGCATCTGGATCAAAGATCAATGCTTCGGAATAATCTACTGCTTGCTAGGTTAAAATCACATGAAAATATATTTCTAGAAGTGTCAAAATTTGGAGCTGAAACTCGATCTAGAAAATTCGGAGTTTGGGTCAACCCATTTGTCATACGCGTCAGATTCGGGTTCAGAATTTTAACCCGTTTGTAAAATCAGATTGGCTTTGAGTTGACTCGGCAAACCAAAATCAACCCGGGTTGACCCGAATCACCACCCTGCCGCCATCGTTATGGCAGATTTATAGGATTTGCCCAAATAAGCGCACCAACAGAAGAGCTAAGCAACGAGCAAGCTCCCGTCACCGTCAACCGACATTACACCCTAAAGAGGAAAGATTCGAGGGATAAGTGCTTGAATGGAAGAAAGATAGCTACCTTCATAGTGATCCTCTTCTCTGGCCATCTTCCTTCCTTCTTTTGGGATTTGGCCATCTTCCTTATCGGATAAAACTAGTCGGGACCGGATTTGGCCGTCTTCCTTTATTCCATTAGATATTTGGCCGAATAAGCTCGTGAACAGGACGAACAGACGAACAGGACGAACAGAACGCATCCGAGTTGGCGGGCCAATTTGGGTTGACCCGAACTCGAACCATGTCGGGTTCGAGTTCGGATTCCCAATCCGTTTCTATAACTGGCTCGGGTTCTGGTCAGATCAGTTGACAGTGGGTCAAGTCCAGGTTGAACCCGAACCCGACCCGAAGACTTGTTTTGACACCCCTATATATTTCTACTCTATCTTGTTAGGCACTTCTCAGGTCCAATGGTCTTACAAAAGGAGAACGCTCTTTGCAAATTAAGCAGGTGTTTGTCAAAAGAAACCAGGTCCCACCCTCCCAACCTAATACATCAGCTCTAGCAAAGTGGTTAGACACCCTTAACAATTTGAAGTTACTTCATATGCAGTGTAATCATAAAAATAGAAGCAAACAAGCAAACATCGAAGTAGATTCCGAATTGGCTTAAATAACAAGAATTAGTTCATATTACTGTCATAGCAACCAAAGGTGGATTACCACAGCTCGATTCCGTAGAATTAAAAAACTTAAATGATTTTAATTATCCATGACTACTATTTGTATTTTATGCTTGTCATATGGAGAAAAATCGGGACCTGCGTCAACTAATCTCACAAGAGAATGAATTCCTTTGGTATTGCTTTGTAGGAATAAACTCTTTGTGGGACTTTTTAATCATCCATAGAGGTTCATTAAAACTTTACAATGCCTCAAATTTCTATTGTAATTGATCAAAATGTCAATTTTCTTAATGATGCAGAAATCAGCCTAGATGACGTGAATGCTATAGAGAGCTTCTCCAGAGAATATATGTTGTCGAGAGGATCCTGAGTTAGAGCATTGTTGATGAGAGGATTTGGCGAGAAGAAGGGAACTTGGGAAGGGGTCTGGGAAAATACCTGAGTCATGCATGTAGCACTAAGATCATGAGCTAAAAGCCTGGAGCTATGTGAGATTTAGGCTTTGTTTGGGGCTGTGTGTTTGCTACTTCTTAAAACAAATTTTTAGTATAAAAATTAAAAATTTTGTATTTGAAAGCTGCTTTAAGAAGCAGTAAAAAAGTCGTCCCAAACGAAGCCTAAGCCTTAGAGACGAGCTGACTTCGAACTTGAGAAGACCATTGACTGCATAGTAATGACGACATCACTCCACAATTGCGAAGCTAATAAATGGAGTCATATCTCGAGCCTTTCACCTTTAGATCCATGATTTCCTGTGATAAATGTACAATAAGAATTGTGTTCTATTGCATAAAATTTAGCCCATATAGTTGGCCTCCCTGCGCTTTATTAAAGGATGTCAGATAGGGCTATGGGGGCTACTGCTAGACTATTGCTAATCTTCTTCTTCCTCGTATTTTGTTATGTAACTAATTAAAACTACATGCTAAGTTTCTTCCCCCACATTCCTCCATGTAGTTTCCTTAGCATGGCGGCTCGCAAATCTAATTTTTGGTATCATAGCGCTCGGTTTGAAGAGAACACTCGCGCATAGTAGCAAAAAAATTTGGCAACAGAAATATGAAGCAAAGCTGTCAGCAAACCAAAAAGAAACCTCTAACGACTGGGCAAAACAAGTCATGCTCCTTCAATAATAGTGGATGTTATGATGGAGATAAAGCACAAATAAATTCACGTGTAAAATCTGAAACTAGATCGAGAAATTAAGTAAATATTGTGCCCAAAGAAATACCTCGTAGTCACAACCGTGGAAAACCAATGAAAGTTCTGATAGGTGAGAAGATGAATCATAAGACAAGAATCTTGAGCCATCTTATGTCAAAAATCAACCCTTCAAGGTAGAAGTGATATATCATCAAAAAGATTATCTTGATCGAGCACTAATGTCGAGGCAAAATCAGGACGGAAGTTTCAAAAATTAAATCTGGGATCATTTGAACTCCGATTTCAGCAAACTTACAGTCGAACTGAGCGTCTCGGAAATACGAACCCAACGACATCAAATTCAACTCAATCCGAGCCCAAATGTGTCTGAATCGAAGACCCGAAGCGTTGTTGGAAGGTTCAAACCACAATTTGGATTACCAAAATCCGCCCGACTTTCAAGTGACGCCAGAGTTCCATCCGACTTTCAAGTGATGCCGGAGTTCCGTCCGACTTTCAAGTAAAGCCGGAGTTCCGCCCGATTTTCAAGTGACGCCGAAACTCCGCCCTATCTCCATGTGACGTCGGAACTCTATCCGATCTCTGAGTGACTCTGGGATTCAGCTCGAATACCCAACATCGTCGAAACTTAAATTCTTGTTTGTAACTGAATTTCAAGTCAGGAGTGGATTATTGTAACATGATCGTCCTAAATGTTATGGACGAGTCAATCTCTTGTACCTCAAACAAACACTAGTAGAATTCTTTCAATTGATCGTGTCCCCATGGTTTTTCTCTTTCCAGGGTTTTCCACGTAAAAATTCTTGTATTCTTTCATCTTCTGTTTGTGTACTGGACATTCGTACAATGCTGAGACGAAAACTTTCTAACTCTATCACCACGTATATTCTAGCCCGCAACAAGAAGCAATGATTGCCCTCCGATATTTGATAGCTTGAAGCAAGGAATATGGATTCCTGGGTATATTAGCTTAAGATCTATTTTAGTTTCTATGGGTATTCTTCACAGCTAGTCTCGTTCTCTACTAAAGCTCACCAAGTACACTTTGACTTGGTGTAAAATGCTCGTCTAAGATATGGGCGTCAAGATATCTCCTAAAGTCCTTCGAGAGACAGCTTTGCCAAGAATACTAATTACTACCCAATGGATGCGAAGAAGAAAGATGAAGGAATTGACATGATTTGTGCAAAGCCTGCAAGATTACACTACTGAGTTCAAGACAGAAGCCTTCATGATTGGTGCACATTGGCGGAGGGAAGGGGGGCAAGGGGGAGCACGTGCCCCCCATAAAAAAAACAATTATAAACAAGCATCAAAATTTCCTTCTCGGAATATAAGCCACGGACGTGCTCAGTCGGAGATTATTAGCCGCTCTTTGGATGGTTCCGTTTCAGTAAAATCAGAGCTTTTAGAATTTGGCTTGGAGCATGCAGATCCAAAGAAAGCAATGCCAGCTGCCAAGCTTGCTGATTTTTCCCTTGTAGATCCAAAGCGAGCTAAGAGGTTAGCTTTTTCACTTGTTATGCTATTTAGAAATCCACTTAAGTGAATGCATTGGGATGCTCTTGTTAGATAGAATTAAAAAAGTTCATTATTTTCTTCAATGTGAAAATTTACATTACAAGCAGAAAACATCCCCTTCCCAACCATTCCATTTTCGAAGGATTTCATTTAATGCATTTGTAAAGATTGTCAGTGATGCTAGATGTGTTTCAGTGCACCGCCCATATTATATATAAGGTTTCAATTAAATTTTTCATTTATAAAGACATGAGTGACAAGGGATAGTTCTTTGCAATGGTGATTAATTGCAGTTCAGGGAATTTTAAGACCATTTGTTTAGATGACTTCTAGAACACTTTGAAGCCTTTATCTGGTTTAATTAATGTATAAAATTATCGAACTAGAAACCAATGGATGGCAAGTAGTGAATCAATTGCAATATATGAGTACATTTTCTAAGCAAATGAATCCAATTTTATTTTATAATCAGGTTTCGATTCTGAATTTAGTATCAACAGATGGCTAAAATTTCTTAAAATATGAGCATATTTATTGTAGAATAGATTGGTAACCTTTTTGTTCCAAATCCATTTTCTTGGTTGATTTTATACTCAATATTCTTTCTTCTTGAATAATAATTTGAAAAAAAAAAAATTGTCTGTACCGCTCCTAAGCCCGAATGTAAAAAATTAACAGTTCAGGGAATTTTAAGACCATTTGTTTAGATGACTTCTAGAACACTTTCAAGCCTTTGTCTTGTTTTAAGTAATATATAAAATTATTGAACTAGAAACCAATTGATGGCAGTAGTGAATCAATTGAAATATATGAGTAAATTTTCTATGCAAATGAATCCAATTTTATTTTATAATTAGGTTTCGATTTTGAATTTAGCATCAATAGATGACTAAAATTTCTTAAACCATGAGCATATTTATTGTAAAATAGATTGGCAACCTTTTTGTTCCAAATCTATTTTCTTGGTTGATTTTATACTTAATATTCTTCCTTCTTGAATAATAATTTGAAAATAAAAATGTCTATACTGCTCCTAAGCCCAAATGTAAAAAATTAATTTAGGCGCCCCCCCCCCCCCCCTCTTCCTTATATACATTCTCTGACTCTGCCACTGCTGGAGCATCATTAGAAGATACATCCATGTTAACAAAGTACACAACAAAGTTGCATCAAAGCATCTTTAATGAGCTCCTAATCTTCCTTTCAAAGAACTTGATTAAGCTAACATATTTGTGATGGCAATCAAGAAAAAGAATAAAAACAAGAAGAAGCACCCTCCTACCAAGAAAAAAGAAAGGATATCAAGGTTGCCAAGAAGAAGCAATTGAATAGGAAGGGCTCTGATGCAGGACTACTTAGATGCTAAGGTTTTGGTTTCATTTGAGCATTGCACAACTATTGAATTATAATAATTTAAGAACACAATTATAAGCAATCTTCAAACGACGATTAAGACAAATGAAACGATCAATTGCGTAGGCGAAATCACATGCTCTGAATTTGAACTATCAAGATAATTGAGAAAATAAAAGCAATACCGAATAGTAGTTTTCAAATTAAATCCCTAATCTAACAACGAGATGTATGATGCATAGAAGATTCCACTCAATTCCTACAAACGACTAAGCTTGGCAAGAGCAATTTGAAGGAGCTTTCGTGATTACAATCTAACCAATTGAGAATTTAGATTTTAGAAGACTTTGAGTGCAAGTGAAGAAGGAAAACACCTTTGCTCAAGGAGATGCGGAGATTTTCCTCTTGCCGTCAGCCATCTTGACCCTTGTTGTAGAGAGAGAAGTTTCTCTACTAAGGACTAAGGATCTTCTCCCAACTGTTGATATCAAACCTGAATTTATGTTCAGGGTTTTGCTCAAAAGCTGAGAGCAATCTCAGGTTATTTGGTGTAATTGAAGAAGCTTGGGAGAGGAGAGCTCAAAGCATCCAAAACTTAATCTAATGAGGGAAGATGGAGGTTGGAGAGAAGAGGAGACGGGTAGAGGAGGGAGGCGGCAAGCAGGGTAGGGAGTGGCGGGACTGTAGCAAGGGGAAATTTTGAATTCCTAAACAAATGCTGGCTTTAGAAAATAAAACAGGATTTAGACGGGGAGGAAGTTTCGGCCAAGGGCTGAAATTGGTTGCTCTCAATTATTTCCTAAGTAAGCTGTAGGGGTTAGGAAATAATTTGAAATTAGCATTGATGCATGCAGGGAGACCGGCGGTTATGCAAGGATGGGGATTTGATTGAGGAAGGCAAATAAAGCCTTCCTAATGTTAAATTCTAGGATTAGGAAAGTTTTAAATTAAATCCTCATGAATGAAATTAATCCCATGGATTTTATTTAGCACTTTCCTAAAACAGAGTTGCAATATTAAGAAACAATTTGAAATTCAAATATTTTGAATTCAAATTTAAGAATATTCCATCATACATCAAATCCCAAAAAGGAAACAATTCAAAGAGGGAAAAAAGGAGAGGTGATTGGCGGCAAGGGCTCAAGGCCGGCGGTCAAGAGCTATGGCCGGTGGCAAGGAGGGATTGCGGGCAATGCGAGGTCGTGGGAATTTTGGGCGGGATGGTTGGGTGAGATAGCCGGAGGTTTGGGGTGGAGGTGGGGATGTTCGGCCGTGAGGTTCAAGAGGGAAATTGGGTGGATGAGGTGGAGGAAACCGGTGAGTAATGGTTGGGGAAAAGAGATAGAAGAAAAATAAAGAGGATTAAGGAAAAGCCACGAACTCGACTTATCTAAGTTGGTGGGTATTGCGTCATCTCCTTCCTCTCCAAGGAAGCTCTCCACTAGAACTCACAAGTTCACAATGCTCCAAGCAAGAAAACACAATTCTCCAATAATTATTCATTCATTGCCTTGAAAATAAAACAAAGGGGCTTTAAATAGCCTCATATAAAAGACTCTAACTGACATGGCACAAATGCCCTTAGGCTTACACATGACCACTCCCATACAAAAGGGTACAAAGGGAAAATAAATAAACACACATAAGCAAATAATAAAATGCACGAAAATAAAATACATCGACTAAAAAATATAACGAATCGATCGTGGCCGTAGATTGGCATCCACGTCGCTGGTAAACTTTCCATGATGATCTGATGTCCCCATCATTCTCCCGGGGTGGGAGAAAACTCGACTCCGTCGAGTAAGAATCTCTGGCGTTCTCGTAGATCTCTAGTGCATCTGGGTCGATCTGCTGCAACTCCTCGCGATCTAGCCACATATCCTCTGACTCAGGCTTCCCTTTCCACCTGATCAAATATCTTCTTCGTCCTCCTTCTCTTGTGGATATGATCTCATCACTTAAGACTGCCTCCACTTGCTTTGCTATAGGACATTTGGGAATATTTGGTAGTGGAGGTAGGTTTGGGATCTCACAGGGTGGGTTCACACAAGGCTGTTTTGATAGTGGATTTTGTGGGTTAAAATCAGGACCTTCATATGCCACTAAGTCTTCTATGTTAAAAGAGGAATTTCTATTGAAATCTGCGGGCAGATCTACTATGTAAGCATTGTCATTAATTTTCTTAAGTATTTTGAAATGTCCAGCACTCTTTGCATGCAATTTCTTAACTGTTCATGGAGGGAACCGTTCTAGACGAATCCGTACCATAACAAAATCACCAACCTCAAAAGTTTTAAATCGACGTTTTAAATCTGCATGTAATTTGTATTCCTGATTATTCTTTTCAATTTGTTGTGCAATGTCCCTATGAAAGTCATGCAGATGCAGTGCAAATGAGAATGCAAGAGACTCGGACTGTATGATGATTGACATGAATTGTGGACTCTCACAAAGTTTTTTAAACGGAGGAAAAATTTTGGATGAAGCCGACACACACACATATTGACTCACAAATGCACATCGATATGAATAAAGGTGGATCAAACACAAAATGAGAGGACACAAGATTTCCTTGTTTAAGGGAACAGGTGTAGGAGGAGCAATGAAAACATCCTTAGCTATAAGAGTATTCCCGTATAGAGTTTCAGCTAGGATCTTAGATAGACTCCTAGGGGCAGCAGGGTAATCTAGCAAAATTGTCCCAACTATGAGAGAGATGGTCCATAACAGGGAAGGACAAGACTATGGAGGACTTAACGGAGGAATCATGAACATGATCAGATGATGGGTCCTGACTCACAACAATAATGAGATAGCCCAAGAAGTCAGCAGCAGGTATGGGACTCAAAAGATGGGGTATAGTGTTTAGAACAGAAGTGAGCATAGCAAATAGAGAGGTGACATGAAAGTGAAGGCTAATATTCTCTCTAACATTAGAGTTAGTACGAGGAATTGTGAGATAAGTCCCATCAAGATAGACAAACTCTTTCAAATATAAATCTAAAGGAGCAACTCCTAAAACAGATTCCAATAAAACAAGAGGATGTTCATATTCCAAATTAGGCTTAGAGTAATTCAGATTCAGATTACTATCTCCCGAATTCAATTTCAATATGCTCAAGGTCAGATCAGTTTCTTTCGGGATCAAATTAATATCATCTGGGCAGCCCTTTTCCAACGGGATCTCCTTGATGAGACTAGGATTAGAATGGGCTAAGGTATCAATGCTCAAAGGTTCTAAATCTCCTACATCAATGTCTAATTCAATCAATTCAGTTTCATCATCAAAGAAATCCTCATCATCAATGATATTATTAGTATCCACGAAATGGATGCACTCAATTTTAGGTTCAAGGGACGTTTTCTGACTGGGATGGCTAGGAGTCGACCCAAGTGGAGAGTCACATGGGACCGATCCAACAGAAGACCCAATAGAGGGTCGGCCATCAAGGCTAGGTGAGGACCTATAGGGTGGGGCAGGAACCCTGATGTCACTAAGGTATGGGTGGTCTTGACCACAGTGATGTCCACGGTTTGTCCCAACAAAAGAGGCAGGATGGTGTTCTAGATGAAGATTACTGGGTGGTGTTGGGGTAAGGTGAGTGGGTGGTGGGAGAGGGAGATATTTTAACTCAAGTTCTCGCCTCATGCTTTTCCAATCAGAAATAGGGTATTCACCACGAAACTCTCTATGATCTTCTACCCTCATCCAAAATTTTCAAGTATGACCACTCAGGAGAGACCTAGCAATGTTAGCTTGTTGGGACTCATGAATACAATGAGATTCAAAATAATCTTCTAATCGTCTAATCCACTCCTTAAAGTAGTAAGGGTTCGATGAACCATCAAAAGTGGGCAAACGATCATGTGACTCTAAGTGAGGTCGTTGCGGCTTGTATTCATGACTAGGTTGATAAATATAATGGTTAACCTTCCGACTGACATGATTGACCGACTGGGGCACATACCTACAGTGGGGAATGTCAACATGTTTCTCCTTCATCATTTTAGTTATAGAGCCCACTATATTAACTAGGTCATCTAACTTCTTTTGAAGTCCTATCGGGTCCATTGCTAGACACTAGGGGTCACTTGGGAGTGAAACAAAGTAGTGGACAGCACCTATCACAAGAGTAGACTCCCTAAAATGACATAAAATGGTGCAGAAATTGTTTGGACAGCAACTAAAACAAAGTGCAAAGCTTTCCTAGACAACTAGAAGAGTTATTACGAAGATGGCAGCACTTAAATACCCAAAATCAACACTTAATGCTCACTAAATGTATGTAGAAATTTCTGAACAGCAAATGTAAGTGAAGATTAAAATATTTTTATAGATGTTATGCATGCCAAATTAAATATGCAAGCCTAAGTAATTGCCTAGGATGAATTCTAGCACATGTAACGCATGCTAGCCATGCTCTGATACCAGATGATGCAGGACTACTTAGATGCTAAGGTTTTGGTTTCATTTGAGCATTGCACAACTATTGAATTAGAATAATTTAAGAACACAATTATAAGCAATCTTCAAACGACGATTAAGACAAATGAAGCGATCAATTGCGTAAGCGAAATCACATGCTCTGAATTTGAACTATCAAGATAATTGAGAAAATAAAAGCAATACCGAATAGTAGTTTTCAAATTAAATCCCTAATCTAACAACGAGATGTAGGATGCATAGAAAATTCCACTCAATTCCTACAAACGACTAAGCTTGGCAAGAGCAATTTGAAGGAGCTTTCGTGATTACAATCTAACCAATTGAGAATTTAGATTTTAGAAGACTTTGAGTGCAAGTGAAGAAGGAAAAAACCTTTGCTCAAGGAGACGCGGAGATTTTCCTCTTGCCGTCAGCCATCTTGACCCTTGTTGTAGAGAGAGAAGTTTCTCTACTACGGACTAAGGATCTTCTCCCAACTGTTGATATCAAATCTAAATTTATGTTCAGGGTTTTGCTCAAAAGCTGAGAGCAATCTCAGGTTATTTGGTGTAATTGAAGAAGCTTGGGAGAGGAGAGCTCAAAGCATCCAAAACTTAATCTAATGAGGGAAGATGGAGGTTGGAGAGGAGAGGAGACGGGTCGAGGAGGGAGGCGGCAAGCAGGGTAGGGAGTGGCGGGACTGCAGCAAGGGGAAATTTTGAATTCCTAAACAAATGCTGGCTTTAGAAAATAAAAAAGGATTTAGACGGGGAGGAAGTTTCGGCCAAGGGCTGAAATTGGTTGCTCTCAATTATTTCCTAAGCTGTAGGGGTTAGGAAATAATTTGAAATTAGCATTGATGGGAGCATGCAGGGAGACCGGCGGTTATGCAAGGATGGGGATTTGATTGAGGAAGGCAAATAAAGCCTTCCTAATGTTAAATTCTAGGATTAGGAAAGTTTTAAATTAAATCCTCATGAATGAAATTAATCCCATGGATTTTATTTAGCACTTTCCTAAAACAGAGTCGCAATATTAGGAAATAATTTGAAATTCAAATATTTTGAATTCAAATTTAAGAATATTCCATCATACATCAAATCCCAAAAAGGAAACAATTCAAAGAGGGAAAAAAGGAGAGGTGATCGGCGGCAAGGGCTCAAGGCCGGCGGTCAAGAGCTATGGCCGGTGGCAAGGAGGGATTGCGGGCAATGCGAGGTCGTGGGAATTTTGGGCGGGATGGTTGGGTGAGATAGCCGGAGGTTTGGGGTGGAGGTGGGGATGTTCGGCCGTGAGGTTCAAGAGGGAAATTGGGTGGATGAGGTGGAGGAAACCGGTGAGTAATGGTTGGGGAAAAGAGATAAGAGAAAAATAAAGAGGATTAAGGAAAAGCCACGAACTCGACTTATCTAAGTTGGTGGGTATTGCGCCATCTCCTTCCTCTCCAAGGAAGCTCTCCACTAGAACTCACAAGTTCTCACAATGCTCCAAGCAAGAAAACACAATTCTCCAATAATCATTCATTCATTGCCTTGAAAATAAAACAAAGGGGCTTTAAATAGCCTCATATAAAAGACTTTAACTGACATGACACAAATGCCCTTAGGCTTACACATGACCACTCCCATACAAAAGGGTACAAAGGGAAAATAAATAAACACACATAAGCAAATAATAAAATGCATGAAAATAAAATACATCGACTCAAAAATATAACGAATCGATCGTGGCCGTAGATCGGCGGCCACGTCACTGGTAAACTTCCATGATGATCTGATGTCCCCATCAGACTCCGACAGAGGTAATTTTATAAACTATTTTTCATGAAATAATCTTTACAACAAACAGTTCCAGATCTCAGGACATAGTACAAAGAAATGATGGAAACTTCATTCGGAATTGTTTCCAAAGAAGTTCAAGAAAGAGGTGAAATAGAATAATGTGGGTAATGCTATGGAGAAGGATCAAGTTCTAGAGTCGATAAATCAACTGGACAAAAGTCTTTCTTTGATGGCAATGCAGAATAGGAAAGAATCAAGATTGGCAATGCCCAATCCGAGTTAACACAAAGAACTATTCACCTTGTGGATCTAAGTGAGTAGAAGGTTCTCAGGGGCGATTGTGTTAGAAAAACTTGATCTCGACAAGTCTAGCCAAGGGACTAAGACTTGCGATGACTCCTCATCCACAACTATACATGCACTCGGATAGAAAGAATCAAATATGAAGATCTACAAACAGGCCGTGTTCACTTTGATTTCACTTCAACATACATTGACAAAGTGTTGTGAAGTGCTACCTCCTGAAATCTCATCAGAGGATATATTCGGGAGCCAATATCTATTGAACTAAGATGATGTCCTTTTTAGAAGAAGAACAAAATACAGACTTCGCAAAGTTGTTATATGATGTATCATCAATAGAGACGGGAAACTGATTTCTCTTTTCACTAAAAATACTCCTTAACATGGGCGTAGCCTTAGGTCATCCATGAGCCCTTCTCAAGTTGTCTTAACTCTAATTTAATTGAAGTTGAGCAAGATCAGAATTTACCGAGTTTGCTGGTCGAGTCTGAGTTAGCAGTCAAACTCACTCAGTAGACTTAGCAAAATAACGTCGAGTAAATTTGGCCCAACTTCGATCAAGTGGAAATTGACAGACTGAATCCCATTTGATCACAACCAAGCGTACATCAAATCAGGGAAGTCCCAAGTTTGATCTGAGCTAAGTCAAAATTGTGTTTTGAATCCGTTAATAAATTAATGCTCAACTATTATCTAAACTTAAACTTAGATTAAGCTATTTATGCATCTGGCTCGATCGTACCAACTCGACTCAAATGGGAGTTTCACAATGCTATTTTGTGACACTTGAAACTATATATATATATATATATATATATATATATATATATATATATATATATATATATATATATATAGTTTGTGTAGTGTCACAGCGTTATAGGTTTGAGCGTCACAGCTCTTCGAGGCGGGTTAAACAGTTTTCTTTCTCGGTTTTTTTAAGGTTGGTGTCCCTTGGTGTTATATACTTGACTTTTTTTTTTAGAGAGAGAACAATATAAGATAGAAGAGAAGCAAGGAGAGAGTGAGAGAGAAGAGAGATCTTCATTTATTTCTCCCAATTTTCATAGTGAATTTCTTGGTGTGGTGTAGCTCTGTAGTTTTTTCCCAATTTCAAGTTTTTCCACGTTAAATTTTGATGTCCTTTACTTTTTGTTGCATTATATTTTTCCTTGTTTATTTCGTTGCGGTGGTACATATATATTTGTGTCATTGTGTTGGGGGGGGGGGGGGGCAATAATTTTCAAACAACATCAAAATTGTGAAAACGCCAATGAGCACCGCAATATCACATATGTAGTCTACTCAACTTATGGGCAAATGCATCTCAAGTTGAACGCACGTGCAAACATAATAGTTTGCAAAAGAGTATCATAAATAAAAGATGTTTTTTTTTGGAGAAAGTAAATAAAAGATGATGAATCTCCGGACAAGTTGCTAAAAACTATTGAACAAATGTGAATTAATTTTATGATTACTAAACTAGGCTACATCATCATCCACAAACATTAGCATTATCCTAACTATTTAGATTTGGCCTTCTACATATATCAGAAAACTGATGGTACTTGGATGCATTCAACATTAAATGGAAGGATGGATCCTTCAATGAAAACTTGGAATACCATCATTAAAAATCACAGTCAACTAAAGCCAAACAAGAGAAGCAATTACAAGAGCACCAACCATGATCAAAAGCACCTTGAGATACACATCAAGCTCCAGCCCATGAGCCACTTGCCGCGGGTAACCATAAGCATGCACGCCATGAAATGCATGAGGATAACCATATGGGAAGCCAGCAACTGGCCCATATGAAGTTGCATCTGGAAATCCATGCACGTGGAAATTCAGCAATGGGAACAGACCGCCAATCACAGCAGAGAAAGTGTAGTTCCCAAATCTTGCACCACCCAAAGGTGCCCCACCCATGGACCATGGGTTCATCTGAGCAAACTGATTCAGACTGTGCGGAGGAGGAAATGCAGGACTCTGAGCAGTTGCAGGCCTTTGGCCAACTGGACGGTGGGGAATGTTGACATTTGAGTTGGATTTAGATCGTGGATCCATGGAAACTTTCCCCCGTCCATAAAGAGGAACCAGCTTATCCTCTTCGATGAATGCCTTGCAGACTGGACATTCAGAGGATTGGGCATGACCATGGAGCCATTGGTAAAGGCAGGGCCAACAGTAGAGGTGGCCGCAGAGTGTAACTATTGGATCTTGTGCTAATTCAAAGCAGATGTTGCATTCAAAACTCCCAGCATCATTGCTATTTGTATTATTAGCAGGGATGGAAGAATTAGGAGATCCTGAACTTGTTGATTCTCCAAGATCTCTAGTCATTTACAACATTTGCCAACGGCCAATCTATGAGAAAGAAAAACAAAATCTGAGGATAACAACCGAAATTGTAACAAAAGAGTTACTTGACCGGGCAATCAACACGAAAAGTTCAGGCATATAAATATCACAGAATGCGCTTTGCTAATTTCAAGCAGATCAAAATGCAGAAACAATCATCTTTTGTTCCTGCCACAGAGTGCATGTGTTGTTTTAGCTACTTTTTATTTTTAAAAATGTTTAGAGAAAGACATTACACTATCCAAAAACTCATGTACCATGATTAAGCAAGAAATAGAAATAACAGACATGAAGCCGATACAAACACAATAACTTAACCCTAAATCAGACATAAAGCACTACACTAACGCGCCTGAAAACAATGAACCCGCGAAAATACTGCTTAATAACTATCTGTTAACCGTAAAGAACGAAAATCAATAAACAAAATGGGAAAAATGCGTCATCAAACAAAGATTCACCGTTCTCAAATCAAACACGATTAACTAATTACATAGAAAGAAAAATAAATAAAAAACAGGCAATCAAACCCGAAAAGTTAAGAGCAACCGACGGGGAAATGGTAGCAAGTACGAATTCTACAGAAACTGAGAAGAAAAACCAGCAGAAGAAGTGCAAAAATGAAAAGAGGAATGCAATAGAAAAACCCTACTCGAGGAAGGAAAGAGAGAGGAATCAGACGTGGAGGTTGCAAGACGTAAAATCGCAGCAAGCGAAAAGGAATTGTAGGGATGCCGATTCTTGCCTACTTCGAGGTTGCTGAAGCTTTAAGATTTTCATCCGAATGCCAGATATCTCGATCTCAAAGCTTTAAGATTCTTGATACTGCCATTCTGGTTTCCACCCTTTCACCTTGCTAGATGGGGCGGCATGCCCAATTTTTATTGAAATAATGGCATGAAACTTCTTGAAAATACCTGAAAAGCAATAGCAAAATAGGATTGTGACTGCGATCGGAAAAATAAAGCAATAAAAAAATTTATCAAACAAATCCTAAATCTATTACAGAGAAACTTTTTAATGCTTCTTTAAGGAGAAATTATTCAGTACAAAGCTTATTTTGACATGTTTGTTGAGAGTTTAGGCTTCCAACTAAGAGGTTATGGGTTTGAGTCTTTGTATATGCGTTGTGTGTATGAGTTTGACTTAAATATCCTAAATGTAAAAAAAAAAAAACAGAAATTATTCAGTACAAACACCAGATAGTTCGGAAACTAATCAGAACACCTACAGTGGCATCGAGTATCGATACCGAGCAATATGATTGATCTCTGAAATTTGTCCGATGCCTGTACAGAATAATTTTTCCTCTTTAGTTGCCTTCTATCCAATCCAAGCATTTTAAAATATTCTGCTTGTGAGCTTATTCATTTAAATATTAAAAAAAACTATGATTTTTTTTTTTCATATTAGGAGGTTTCAAGTTCCCCTAAACCAACGGAGAGTTGATTGGGTTCAGACATCGGACACAGCTTACCGTTAGGTACTTCATAGTATCAAGTAATATTGAACTCAGTACTGTGAGGTACTTCAGCATCGAGCTCAGTACTGCTCGATACTGTGAAGTACCGAGCTTATACCGAACTCAGTACCAAATAGGGGGTGATGTGGTGCATTTTCAATGAGTTTCGGACATCGTCCGGTGTCCGAACCCAATAATTTCCCCAACCAACAAGCCTCATGAGCCATAAAAAAATAGACCATTAGTTGATTTCATGAAGGACCTTGATTGCTGTGACAAGAAAAAAAGTATTTTTTGAAACTTTGAACATAGACTTTTTCACTCTTAGTTTTTCAAATGGATTAAGGAATATTGGACATAAACCAATTCTTCATTTCTTGTCAATGGTAATTTGTCTAAATCTCCCTTTAAGATAATAAAAGAAATTTGATACAAATTGACATTCTTAGTAATTTTATGAGATGTGCGGTAGAAGCTTTATCTTCCAATGATAATATTAAATGACTTTCTTATTATTGGAAGTAATTAGAATAAATCAACTTGTTGGAAAGATAAATTTTTTCTCGAGGAGGAATGTTGGCATTCATTGGTCATATTATCACACTTTTTTTGTCATATCAAATATATGACAAAAAATTTACACTTGAGGCAAATTCTTCTTATCAATTGGAGTAAAATTTACACTCATAAGAAATTTAGGCTTCGTTTGAGATGATTTTTTTATTATTATTTTTTAAAGAAAATTTTTAGTACAAAAATTTATACCTCAATAAAATTTTATACTAAAAATCTGCTTTACAAAATAGTAAGGGCATCTCCAACGGAGAACTCCAAAATTTACGATAAAATAACGCAGAACTCCAAAATGCCGTGGTGCTGCTCCAATCGAACGTCATTTTAGGTGTTTTTCGGAAGTTAACGATCTTCTCCCTTTTCGCGTGTTTTACCGGTTGAGAGAGTAAAATGGCGTGGGTGAACAGTGCGACGCCAACAATATTGGCGTCGCACTGTTCACCTGCAAGTAAATGGCGGAATTTTTTGCGTTCGGTTGGAGCGACGGACGGACGGCATACGCTCGTTTGGCGTTCGGTTGGAGATGCCCTAAGAGAGCCGCCCCAAACCAAGACTTAATATCTTAGCGTGTTTAATTCAAGATAATTTAATATCTCAAAGTGCATTTTTTCATTATTTATTATATGAAAAAAAAAAATCTAAGAATGTCATGATATAAATTATATTAGAATAGAATTGATAAGCATTTAATTTATTTTGGATTTAGTGCTATAAATGAATAATTGATATTATAATAATCTGAAAGCACTTATGATTATCAGATTCATTTGATAGGACCTGTTGATGTTTTTTTTTTTTTTTTTTTTTTTTGCTTTTTATATTATTACTATAAATAACTTGTTAATCTGAAAGCCCATTTTGCTGCTTGCATATCTACCTTGGCTTGCATTGGTGGTTTTCCTTTGAAAAAATTCCAAGCAAATCTTAAATATGCAAAATTGGATATCCTTCCCTTATTGGAGAAATATTCATATTAGTATTGCCTTTGTATCTATTTAGAAATATCTTTTTATTTTTGCCCTATGGATTATGCAATGAGAGTAATATGTGAGCTTGGATTACCAAGGAAAAGGTTTGAAAATAGAAGGGTCCAAATAATCTGTTCAAAAATAGGGATGCCAATAAATAATTCTATTTGACATGGACCCAACACAAAAATATGAGTTTGGGTTGACCCGTAAACTCTATTTTAACCCAAAAGTGACCCATTTATTTCATTTCCTTAAATTAATTTGCTTGTTGGTATAATATTTGTTTTCGATCAATTTATTTAAACTCTATAGTTGACAAATATCAAATATTTCTTTTAATCAAAACGGTTATCAAGTTAGATTTGGGTCATTCGGGAAGCTATCGAGTCTTGTTCATATCCATCTTTTTTACCCTTCTATAGAAGGCTTCATATTCGGGTTAATTGGATTTAGATCATATTTGTTTCAAAATTTTCAAAACCCTACTTGTTAACCCATTTTGACACCCGCATCCAAAAAGTGATCTGAATAGGGCTCAAAGGCCTTAGATAGTTTAAGATTAATGCAACATTAATTATATATGTATTTTACTCATCTAAAATATATGTAAAGACTTTGAGGTTCATTCTATCAAAATTTGAATAAAAATTTTTTTAATTAAAAAATATTTAGTTTAGCATTCTATCATTAACAACTAACAAGCCTCTTGATCTAAGCTTTCAAGGGGACAATTTTGAAATCAATAAAAAAACAACATTAGAAACTTAGGCTTTTTGGATAGTCTTAAAGAGCTTTTCATCCAACACTTTTAAACTTTCTTTTGTTCTCAATTGCTTTATATGTTAAGTATGTGTACTGTTTCTTATTGTAATCACCTATTGCACTTCAATTTAGTTTTTTCCTTCTTCTTATTGATTAGAAGAGCTTAACCCTTTTTTTTTTAAAATAAAAAATAGTAAAATAAAAAAAATAAAAAATTTGAATATGCCTAAAGTTCTAAAGAACAAGAGGAAATTAAGGGTCTATTTAGGATGGAGATAATTTTTAGAAAAGTGGATGTGAAATTATTGTGAGAAAATAACATAATATTCTAATTATAAAAATAAGCTTTTCAGTATAGAAATTATTCAAAATATTGAAAAAGTAACAAAAAAAATAGTAGCAAAATAAAATTATGATTATTATATGAAAAACAAATCAATAAAAAAAGTTGTCCCAAGCATACTATAAGCCAAGCACATTAACATTCATAGACAAAATTATTTCAATTTTATAAGCACGGGAACGCTACGACAAAAACTTTCATGTATGAGAGATTTTTGGGCGAGTTTAGCTCTAATGTTTTCATACAAATTTGATTAGTATTTTTCTAGTAATACTTCGTATTGGTAATTATTATAAATAATAATATTAAACAATATAAAAAATAATAACCTTGTTGAAAAAAATTGAATTAATAAAATATTTTCATAGATTTTAGATTAGTTGATAAGAAGTGAGAATATTACACCAACTAATAAAAAAAATAAAGAAAAAAAAATCAAACAAGTCTTTTCATATTAAAATCAGGTTGGCGGATCAACTTGAATCCGACATGTTTAATAAATGGGTCAAAATACATGACATGAATCCGACTCATTTATTAAACTGATCAACTTTAATCTAAATTCTTCGGTTGGGTTCAAAATAGGTTGGTGGGTGGTGGGATTATTTATTGACTCCGCTATAGTAAGAAGCATCTTCAAGTGTAAGGAAAATATTTTCATCAAATATATCTTATACAAATTCTCAAGTAGTTCAACAACACTCAGTTGTTAGAGATGAGCTTTTAAAATATATATATAGACAACAAAGTAGCTCAATATTTGTAGCTAAAAATATAGAAAATCAAAGAATATCTGTATTTGATATATAATGAGTGGAGTGAAGAAATGATTGTGAGAATAGACTCAAAGACTGATATTTTTATTTTTATTTTGGCTCTTTTTTATAATATTTCATTTTATTTTTTTCTTATAAGAGCAAAATATATCATTATATAAATTAAATTTTATGCATTTACATTTATTTAGTTTGTATAATTAATATATAATTTAATCTATATATATAGTGTATTTTTAAAATAATTATATTTTATATTAATATTTAATATCATATTATATTTGTACCTTTATATCTGTAAAATTTAGAAAATTTATTTTTCTAAGAATAGTTTCGCAACTATTTTACAAAATGTTGTAGACATCCCAAACAAAGCAGTAGATATTTAGGCTTTGTTTGGGACGGCTTTTTTTACAGCTTTTTAAAGCAGTTTTTAAGTATACAAATTTTAATTTTTTAATTAAAAATCTATTATAAGAAGCAATAAAAAAACACTCTCAAATGAATCCTTAATCTCCTCAAAAATAAATTTGAAAAAATATATATTTAAAATTCCGATAAAAAAAGTCAAATTCTTGGTTCTTGGTCGCAGCAACTTGTTTACACAGGGTCAATTCTTCTTCCAATTAAACCATTCAATGGGAAATGAATCTTTGAATTTTGATTTTTTCTAGAAGGAAAACACAAACGATGCTTGATAATTTAATTAATTTGTGATTATCTTTATCAAAAGTTAGAAAGAAAGCCTTTGAAATTATAGGCAATGGCCTCTCGGTCACATATATCTGATAGCCAGCTTCTAGATAATGACTAAAGATTTTTCCAATTCAATGGCTTGTCCATAATTATCTAGAAAAGGTCTTTGCCTTCATGATTATAAAGCTACAAGTCGTTCATTTTCAGTTATTGTGCATGATTGAATGTGAATGATAAAGATACCATAAAAATATGATACATCTTGATAAGTGAAAGAAGGCCGCGTTATAGGATTAGTTTTCTAGTACAAAATTTTTTTGAAAGCGATAAAAATAGGGACTAATAGATATCCCAAACAAAACCTAAAATAAACTAATTTGATTGACTTGAAGAGCACTTGTCCTCAATTGGTGAGGATGAGGGGGATGTGCTAGTGGGGCCGAGGAGGAGGAGTTTGATGCTTTGTTTAATTTGAATGTGATTCGCATTTTGAGAAGGCATTCTCTTATGGAGGTGGCAAACGACGGCGGTGTAAACCCAAAAGAAAGTAATTGTGATTGTTCTACTATCGTTGGGGGCCTTCTTTTTTGTTGTTGGTCGGTGTGTCACTCTGATGACGGCTTTTGTAGATATGATTGGCTTTTGTGGTTATATATTTCTTTTGTGGGCAATGATGTGGCGGCTTTTTGTTCACCACCTGGACAGTTGTGACTTGTTGGCAACCATTAGTGGTCCTTTAGCTTGTCTTTCTTCTATGTAGATTGTTGCATGTTTTCTCCTCTGGATGGTCCGAGCCTAACGTCTGAGTGGTGGCAAGAATATTCTAGCAATTATTGAGTCCGCCTGGCTTCTTCACCTTCGTCACTGTTTGCTTTCTCTTCATTACTCACTTTGTTCTTGTTTTGCTTTGTTGTATCCATCTTTAATTTTAAAAGAAATTATTACCTCTTATATGAATTAAATAAACATTAAAAATAATATATCTTTTTTTAATGAATTAATTACAATCCTAATTAAAGTTACTTTGAGTTTTTTTTTTTAACTACAACATTAATTCAGAATAAGAATTAAAAAAAAAAGACTCCGCTAGGTGCATCATTCGAGAGATTATTATATGCGGAGACTGGGCGCAAAACGCCGTCCAGAGACCGACTAGAGTGTGCCACGTCAGTGGTACCGAGCGGTACCGAGAAGTATCGAGCACAGGGTGACGTGGCGCATTCTGATTGGTCTCCGGATGAAGTTTGGCGTCCGCACAAAATAATTTTTCTCATTATTCAAGGCGAATTCATGGGACTCTCTAAATTAATTTACAGTCAAGTTATTTTCTTATATGATAAGGGTCAATGGTTGCATCCTTCAAAACTACTTAGGCTTTGTTTGTGACAACTTTCTTACTATATTTTAAAAATAGGTTTTTAGTACAAAAAATTTATGGACTAAAAATTTTTATACTAAAAAACAGCTTCATACATAGGTGGCAGCAAGCACAGACCAAGCAGTAACCCACATCCTAAAGAAAGGCCACAAGTTAATAAGAGAGAACAAGCCACCAAGGTTTCCAGCAAGCCAGTGCCTTCTACTGGTTGTGCAGAAGTCTACCTCATCATTGCCCAGACCAGTAACATAAGGCTCCAAACTGAAACTCATAGCAGCCAGCATAACAAAAGGCCAGATCGGAGGCTCAAACAACAAACGACACATGACAATTACTTCTCCAGTATCCCTAAAAGAAGAGGAGCAAGATCCATCCAACCAATCAGAATGATCCACAAGGCTAAGAGTGAATTTGGATGCCAAATGATTTTTTAACTCATCAGAAGAAATAAGAGCGATGAGGACATCCACAAATGGCGCATTAAGGAATTGAATTTTATATTCTTCTAGAAAGATAAACATATACAACTCTATCATTATAACCGAAGTCTATTGCTACAAATCTAAAAGAAGGCGCATCTACTTAGAATGTGCCATTCATCCAATAATTAGAGACATTTTGGCTTTTATATACAATTTATTCTTTCAAATATATTTCAATTTATTTGGAAGATGAAAATTTTGGGGTATGAAAATTAAAAAAAAAAAAGAGATAAAAATCTCAAATCAATAATTAATTTATAAAATATTTTGTTTGGCATAAATTATGTGCATTTAATTTTATTCCAATCAAAATAGACTGTTAAAGGATTTGAAATCCTCGAACTTTCTAGAAGGCAAACAAAATGCACTTAATGATATATTGTTCTCATCTGATTAGCTAAGTTTTTAGATATTGAATGGATATTTTTTATCTTCTAATAACGAGAAAATATGTCTTATCAAAAATTAATAGGCTGTTGCGACCGATTCAATGACCCAATCCATGAAATAAATAATCATAATAAATAAAGACCCTTTTTTCATTCAAACTTATAGTTACATTGACTTTGATAGAATATATATATATATATATATATATATATATATATAATGAAAATGCTTCATACATATAAATTAAATATGATACATTAAATATTAGAATTTTTTACGTGAAAAAGTTGTAAAACAAAAAAAACCATTTGACATGGCCCTATTGAAAAGATTTCATTTGTGTATGTCATCGATTATAAATTATGTCATTTCCTATCGTTGAGGAAGATATATAAATTGTATACAAAAGATTTTTTGTAGAAGAGCAATAAGGTATTAGAGTTTTCTTCTTTTGTAGTCAATTTGGTCATTCTCCCTTAAGACGAAGCCAGAAACTAAGAAGTCCGATATTAATCTTGGTGTTGATGTAAGTAGTTAGAGTTGATGTCTACAGCATGCATCGTCCTAATAAACAATAATATGTGTTAACATTATTAGAGTCAACAAGTGATAAAGCTAGCATGCGTCAACATTAATGTTAATAGCATGTGTTGGCCTTATAGGTGATGGATAGCATCGATGATACTGGCAACGACTAACATTAGTGTAGTCAATGGTAATGATTTGGTAGATCTTAAATGCACAATGATAGTATAATGACTATTGTGGGGCGATAATGATCAGAACACTGTAGTTTAACAACAGTGGTCAACGACCATAGTCAGAGGACCATTTGCTTCTCCTAGTTGAGGGTTTTACTCCTGCTATCTCTATTAATATTCTAAATTCAATTAGTCAATAATGCATGGTGCTTTAACATATTATTATTGAACTGCTTGAAAGTTATCACCTAATATTTCATAAGAAGAATCCTTTGGGGACAATCATAGCCCTCATGTTGATTATATTATACATTATTTTACAATTTTTTTGAAATGCGAGTGCGCTTCATTGACTGGCAATTCTACGATTATAAGGGTAAGAACTCATGTGATCCCATGATTTCAAGATTATCCAATATCAAGCCAAGAAGATGAGTATTCAATATGATAACGATTTGTAAAATTTTAGAAATAGTTTTTTTTTTATTTATTTACATATCTAAATCATAAATCTTTATATTTACATATATAGCCCTCAAATATACATATCACATAAAAATTAAACAAAATACATGCATATGCTTTAATATAATTTTGACATTAAATTGATCTATAGATAAATATAAAGAGTTTAGTTAGATATTTAAACACACACACAATTTATGGTATGCATGTTAAATCCCTAATTTTAAATTACATGCTCTCTAAAACATATTTGTATATATTATGGAATATTGATTTTAATGATTAAAAAATCCTTTTAGCTCGAAATTTTCTATGTGAGTCCACAAATATCTTTTTTAATAAAATGTTGAATATATTTTTAAGATAAGACAAACATAAAAATCATCTAAAAATAAATTAATAAGAAAAAAGAAGGTTGAGATTATTTTATATAATGAAAGACTGAGAATATATATTAGTAAAATATTAACGAGTGTTTGAGATTAGTGTAGATAAGCTAATTTATTACCCTAATTTTAAAACTACGTTTATTTGAAACCACATTATATAACTCCCAGAAAGTGGAGAGAGTGGAGGGGTGTCAACTTTTGACCCGACCCGAAAACCCGACCCGGACCCGACCCGGAAAATCCGGGTTGGACCCAACCCGTTTAATAAACGGGTCGGGTTCGGGTTCACAGATTCGACCCGTTTGATAAAACGGGTCGGGTCGGGTTGACCCGGCGGGTTGCCGGGTCAACTCAACAACCCGTTTATTTTAAAAAATTTCAAATTTCCCGCCCGCTGCCTGCTGCCCGCTGCCCCAGCCCGAGCTGCCCGCTGCCCGCCTGGTCAGCGCTGCACAGCGCCTGCCGCGTGCCGCGCAGCCCTTCCGCGTGCCGCGCAGCGCTTCGGCTCTTCCGCCGCGTGCCGCAGTGTCGCGCGCCCGCGAGCCGCGCTGCCGTTGCCCTTGCCGTGCTTCGCTTCTGCCGCCTAGCCGCGCTTCCGTCGTGCGCCAGATGCCGCGCTGCCGTTACTGTGTTGCTGCCGCTGCCCAGCTTAGACGCCGCTGAAACCACGAAACGCTACCGGGTCGCGGGTCGGGTCGGGTCAACCCGGCAACCCGGCCGGGTCGGATCCGGGTTGAAATGTCCGACCCGTTTGCATAAACGGGTCGGATTCGGGTTGACATGTTTATATCCGGGTCGGGTCGGGTTCGACCCGAACCCGACGGGTTGACCCGAATTGACACCCCTCTGGGTGGGTGCTTCGGGGAAAAAAATATAATAATAATAAATAATTAAAAAATAAACATTTATCACGGTTCCGGCGTACCCTCACTCGCGGTAGGCGGTAATGCGAAACCTCCTCCACGCGTACACAGCAATCGTCCTTCCTCTATTTCTTCCACGATCGTTCTACTAACGATCGTTGCGATCCACGAGAAGGAGAAGAAGGAGAATCAAAGGTCCTCCTGACGACCGACGCCATCTCCCCTCCCTCTCCTCATTCAATCCTCCAATTATTAAAACGCCCCCAAATTCATAACAACTACCTTCTCCCCCATTATAAATCCTTCCATTCACAACCCGATCTCTCTTTCCTCAAACCGAACCCAACCAACCCAAACAAATAAAAAATCCGCAGCTTTGCCACAGATGTCGATCCGGAGCACTATGGGATCGAGGAAAGGCATCACCTTTTACCTCGCTGAGCACCCTGCAATCGTCGGATTCCGTTGGTCGCCGGAGAAATCATGGGGATCGACTTGGTCGTTTCTTATCTACTCCATCGCCCTCTACTACGCCGCCGCCCTGATCCTTCACCTCCTCCTCCACATCTTCCGCCGCCGCCGTCCCATCCCCCTCGGCCCCATCCCCGCTCTTCACTCCCTTGCCGTGGCCCTCACCTCCGCCACCATCTTCCTGGGGATCCTCCTCTCTTCCCTTGCAGAGATCCGCGATACGCGCTGGTTCTGGCGACGAACTCAGACCTCCACCCCGCTTCACTGGTTCCTCTGTTTCCCCATCGGCACTCGCCCTTCAGGCCGCGTTTTCTTCTGGTCTTATGTTTTTTATCTCTCGCGTTTCTTGCATTTGATGCGTAGCTTCTTCTCAATCCTCCGAAGACGACCAAACGCGTTCTCTCGTCTATTTGCACATTCTGCGCTGCTCTGTATGTCATTCCTCTGGCTTGAATTCTCGCAGAGTTTTCAAGTTCTGGCGATCCTGTCTTCCACACTCGCCCATGTGGTTGTCTTTGGTTACCGATTTTGGGTCGGAGTAGGGCTGCCGGCGGCGGATGGGGCGGGGTTTGTGGTGGTTCTCGGCTGTCAGCTGGCGGTGCTCTGCTGCAACCTGGTCTGCCATTTTGGGGTGATTCTATTGCATTTTGGAAGGGGAGGGTGCAGTGGAATTGGGGCGTGGTTGTTCAATTCGGTTCTTAACACGGGTTTACTGTTTGTGTTTTTGAATTTTTATTTTCTGAAGAAAGGGATTGAGGAGGAAGATTTCGGCAACGGCCGGCAAGTAAGGAAGTTGATCACGGCGTCGGAGCCGCCGCCACCGACGGTGGAGAAGAAGGACCAGTGAATGATGCGGGAGGTACAGGAGATCGAATTCTGGATACGTTGATTGGTAGAAAAAAAAAAGTTTTTTTTTTTTTTTTTTGGATCAATTGATTTTACAAAGGAACATATAGTAATTGTATACATTGTGGATGTAATCGTCATGTGGTTTTGAGATTAAGGGGAAGAAAACAAAAGGTCCCATTTTGTATAGAATAGAATGTGTTTTGGGTAGTTATATATCGCTATGTAAAAACAATTTGTGAATTATTATGGAAAAAAAACTGTTTAAAAAGATATTCAAATAAATAAATTAATAAGTGTGTAAAATATTACTCTTTGTAAATATAATTTCACTGGAAATAATTCATAACATGCATAGAGACCGTAGGAAAGAACAGGACAAGGGCAGTTTTAAAAACAGAAGATCTCTGCTGCTTTCTGAATTAAATGACCGCCTAGTATTCTGGAACAGAGTCATCTTTGGGACTTGCTGATGGCTTTCGAGAAAATAAAAATCTGAAGCAAACAAACAATTGCGACAAACAAATCTGCAGTACTCGCACTTTGAATCAAAGCACAAAGCCAAGAATTTGAGCTTTCTTTCAGTAAGATGAAAAGTTGATTACTATATATTTATTTACATAACATTTAGATCATAATAACTTAATATTAATGGCATTTACGATATCAGTTAAATATTAAAATATTATATAAATACATATAAACTTTTATATAAAAATATAAATAATTAATATTATAACTCATTTTGTCAAATAAAAGGAATTTGTTTTTCTTATTTGCGTGTGCGTATGGTAACATTGAAGAGTATCTGTGTGCTTCCCTGCCAGTATAAGGTAATTAAATTAAATAATAATTATAAGAGGTCTCCAATTGACTTCGTAATCGCTTACGGCAGATCTTTTAGACCAGAAAGCAGGAGCTCGCCCCCTGTTGCCTTTCTTAATTAATTAATTATTTATATATTTATTTTTACTCCTTCCTTTATTCTTATCCGCGCTACATCTTAAGATTAATGGAGTGGTGGCCAAGGAAGAATGAGAAGGTCAATATTTGGAATACAGTTAATTAGACCAGGCCTAATTTATTAGGTCCAGTGTCCCGACGTAGCTCTACATCCGGACGTTAATAACATGTCGCCACGTGCTCTTACTCTTTACGGCGCGGCTCGACGACCCGACCCGAACCCGGTATTGCTATGTATTGACTGATTTGTGCATAACGGGGTATTGCTAGGTATTGCTCAGCAATAACGAGAAATACCTATCCGTCAAGACCAATACCTAGAAATACCAAGCAATACCGAGTAATACCTAGCAAAACCGAGGTTATGCTATGTATTGCTCGGTATTAGTCTTGACACTTGACAGAGCGGTATTTCTTGTTATTCCCAAGCAATACCTAGTTCTGATCCGGGTCGGGTCGTCGACCCGCGCTGTAAAGAGTAAGAGCACGTGACGACATATTATTGACGTCCGGATGTAGAACTACATCTGGTGTCCGGATCTAATAATTATTCTTTAATAAGGCTCATTGGTCCAACAAAAAAGTATGAGTATAATATTTATTTTCATGTATTTTAATTATTTTACAGTTGATTTAAAGCAAAAGAAATATAATATAAAATTTAAAAAATAATAAAAATAAAAATTTCTCAACACACTTTTTTTGCTAAATTTGAAAAGCATCAACTGGACTTTTTTATTTAAATTTAATTAATTTTTATCCAGCTAAAATTAATTTATATTTTTAAAATATAAATATTTAAAAAAACTTCCAGCAAAATACAGATTGTGTGAAATAAGGAGCACCACAGAATGAACGATCGATGTTGAAGGGTCGAAGTCACCAACTTAAGAGGCCAGACATTACCGAACTAATAGGTTGGTGAATTTAATCAATTAGAAGGAAAGGGGCCTCAAATGCTTTGATGGAGCAATGGAAGTACAGATCATTTAAGAAATCTGCAAACACAGCTTTGAATTTGCAACTACAACTGTATTAGCTGAACCTATATTTATTACTATTAAAAGCAACCAAGAATTCCACCGAAATTATAGAACAGCAAGTAAATATTTTGTCTATTGAATCCAAACTCCAGCCAAAAACAAGCATAATCAATGATATTCTCATCATCTCTAATGTAGGAAGGAACTGTGCGGTTCATGCCTTCTTCACGAGAGATTATTACGTGCGAAGTCCAGATATAGAGAACAAATTGATTTTGTAACTGTGAACTGAGCACTTTTACTATTTACAGTCACAAAATCGAACAATTTTATGTTTGAACTCCACATATAATAATCTCTTCAGATAAAAAATATGTTTAGGCACCAAGGAAAAGTAATATAGGGTACGCTAGATTCATAGTATGTGTACGAGATTCTTTTCTTTTCAATCAGGTTTTCAAGATCTAATGATTTTAGCTCAATATAAAATTGAGAACACCTGGCATGATGTAACTTACTGTTAAAATTGATTTGCATCAGGACCTCCTAAGAGAATTTTGATTGTTTTTTTGCCCTTTTCCACATGGCATGCCACAGTGCGTTTTCAGACATGAATTATCTATTCTACAATTGTTAAATTCATAGAATTTAGAGAGGGAAAAGGCCTAGTTTTATTGCACAGATCTATCCTTATTATTATTATTATTATTATTTTATCTATCCCTTATTTATAGATCTATACATGATATCTTAATAAAGAAACAAATAACTATATAACCATGCAATATTGCCATACTAGAATCCTTCCTAAATCAGCCACTCAAATATAGAAAGAGATTGGCGTGATCCAAGTGAGCCTGTCACGGATCCCCATGTTGGCCATGGTGGGATCAAAGGCTAAGGGATGGTTGAGATTTAACTGTGTGATCCAGGTGAGCCTCTCACGGATTCTCATGCTGGCTGTGGGATCAAGGGCTAAGTGCCGATTTGAATTTTAACACTCCTCAAGCTAGAAAATACATATATGTCATTCTCAACTTGGTAATTAGTTCCATAAAAATAGAGTTATCAAATCCCCCAGTGTATCATAGAATCCTCCATTTGATCAAAAGTTTTGGGAGGAATTAACTTCAAACATTATTGTGGCAAAGGATAGCGATAAAGGCTATCTCAGTCAAGCCTGCAAGGTGCAGGGCAACAATGAAGACTACATTGAAAAGTAGCCCTCAAGATACCAAAAATGACAATAAAGGTCAGTGTTGGGATAGCATGGAAAGTGGATTAATTATCCTTTATTTTTGTCACCCTATCAGATCTCAAGGGAAGGCCGACAATGAAGGCATAACAGTAGAAAGAAGAAACATATGTTTTTAGGGTTGCGGAAAGCTACAGGGATAGCAACAGAAAAAACATATCTCAAGCGACTCAGCACTCGTCACGCAGATTTCCTCCCATCAGATCAAGCTAGCTTTTGGCCTAATGCAAATCAGTCTTCCGATTCCACCTGAATAGACTCTTGTTCGATCTACCCCGGGAAGTGAAGACAAAGCTTCTAGTCACATGTAGAGAACGGATTGCTCGGCTTGACACTAGAGTACACAGAAGTCACAGGCGCAGGTTCCTTACATTATCATTCCACTCGATCGACCCTCAAGTCACATGAACTTCTTGGTTCGCTTGGCTTTGTCACGACCCGACCCGACCCGACCCGAGACGGATCCCGCCCGCGCCGGATCGCGACGGAGAAGAGCTAACCAGGATCTAGCTTTGGAATTTGGTTCGGAACTGAATCTTCCAAATAATTAATTCACACAGACTAACAAACACAGAGCTACTATGTATCATCAAATGCAGCGGAACAAAACATCTATCTGATTTTATTTCCTCAAAACAATCATCTACAGAACAGTACATGGCTTTCGACAGAAAGAAAGACAGAACAGAAAAGCCATGACTGTACAAAAATCAAAAGGTACAAAACAATACCTAAACTGATCAGACTCTGAACTAATCCTGGACTTCCTTCCCTTTCCCAGAACCTGAAAACCACCAGAAAGCAAGGGTGAGCTCAACAGCTCAGTAAAGCAACAAACCTCCAATCAAAATCCTCAGAATCTCAAAACCAATACATCAGACTAATCCGTACAGAAATCAGAACGAAATCGGGCATATATCAAATCAAACAGAATTATACGGAAACAGAAGTCGTATCAAATCAGAAACAGAACAGAGCAGATATATCAGATCAATAGAATCAGAAGTTCAGATCATATCGGAACAGAACAAATCGTATCAGAATCATATCAGAATCAAAGATCAGATATTATGTAATTTATAGCTAAATTCCCTGACACTGACTGAATCTCGTAGGATTCAGGCCCCTTATGCCTCCCTTTGTGCTCACGGCACCAAAACAGATGTGCTTATAGCACCAGAATACATATATAGTGCTTATAGCACCTAAACAGATTTTCCTCGGATCCGGAACAGAACAGATATCAGATTTCATATTGAGCTCATTTCAGAATTCCCAGACACTAACTGAATCTCATAGGATCCAGGCCCCTTATAACTCCCTTTTTATAGCATATACAGATAGCATATCAAATCAGAAGATTTCCGGACAAAACAGAAATTACTTAAAAATCGGGCAGCACAACGGCAGTATACAGAATTTACACAATTTTCCTGAAAATCAAAATTCACCAAATTCGCACAGAATATAGATATCAACATTTCAGAACATTTATTTTACTACACAGATAATTTCCAAGTTCACAGAAAAATCCAGTCGACTAAAAACACAGTCGAATCAAAAATACCCGGACAAAAATCTCCAGAAAATAACCAAAATGTGCACACTCGGCACTTCAACAAAATACCAAAAGTTACGCGGTAAAAACTAAACCAGTCGGAAATTACAGACGAAAATCACGAACAAAACTTAATTCCGGATAGATAATACCGCCAAAAGCGACGGTTCTGAAAATTGAGAAAGTCGGATTGTGCCTTACCTCGTGCACAGCAATTTCCTCAACAGTCTCTTCGGACGAAAACAGCTCGGCGTCGCCCGAAAATCCACTTTTCCACTTTTTCCTTCGTTTTTCTCTCTCCTCAGCTTTTTCCCTCTCTTCAAAATATCTCATTTCTATATATATCCAGACCGATCGTCCTGGACGATCCAGCTTCGTACCGGACGATCCATGAAGAGAATTATTTCGTCCAGACGAAAATCAAATATCGTCCCCGGCGAAGGGTTCTCTGACTTATTTTCGTCCAGACGATCCTGATTTCGTCCAGACGAACCATACAGCCAAACATGATTTTTCTACACAACCTGTACCGATCGTCCCGGACGATCCGACTTCGTCCGGACGAACCTGGAGCAAAAACTGATATTACAATCTCCCCAACTTAAAAAAAAATGTCGTCCTCGACATTATCCAATCCAAACTCAATCAAAACAAATAAGGGTACAACCTTCTCATGTCAGACTCCTTCTCCCAAGTGGCTTCCCGTGCAGTACGGTGCTTCCACTGGACTTTAACCATTAGAATCTGTTTACTTCTTAGCTTTCGTACGTCGTACGCCAAAATCAACTCTGGCTCTTCCTTGTACACCAGATTCTCCTGAATCTCAACCTCATCAGCAGATACTTTCTTCCCAGAGTCGGATACCCACTTCCTCAGAGTGGATACGTGAAACACATTATGCACGTCAGGCATAGAATCAGAAAGCAATAGGCGATAAGCAGATTTTCCAATTCTTTCCAAAATCTCAAACGGTCCAACATACCTTGGACTCAGTTTACTCACCTGACCAAATCTGCTCACACCCTTCATCGGACTGACTTTGACATACACAAAGTCACCAACTTGAAATTCTACAAACCTGTGCTTCTGATTGTAAAACTTCTGCTGTCGATCTTGAGCAGCTTTCAATCTCTCTCTTATCAAACCGATCTTCTGAGCAGTTTCATCAGCAAAAGTGGCTCCCAAAGCCTGTCTATCTCCAACCTCCGTCAGAGTCAAAGGAGTACGGCACTTCCTGCCATACAGAGCCTCGTACGGTGCCATACCGATACTGGACTGAAAACTGTTGTTATAAGCAAACTCAATCAACGGAATATGATCTTCCCAGCTTCCGCTAAAGTCCAGAACACAAAGCCTCAACAGATCTTCCAGTACCTGAATAGTCCTCTCAGACTGTCCATCGGTCTGAGGATGAAAGGCTGTACTGAAATGCAGTTTTGTACCCAAGCCTTGCTGAATGCCTTTCCAAAGTCTGGAAGTAAAACGTCCATCTCGATCAGATACGATCACACGAGGCACACCGTGTAATCTGACTATCTCTTTCACATATATCTGTGCCAAGCGGTCAACTGAATCCGTCTGTCTGATCGGAAGAAAATGGGCTGACTTCGTCAATCGATCCACAACTACCCAAACAGCATCATGTCCTTGTCGTGATCGAGGAAAACCCATCGCAAAATCCATTGTTACCTCCTCCCACTTCCACTCAGGGATAGGCAATGACTGCAACAGTCCACCTGGTCGCTGATGCTCTGCCTTCACCAACTGACAGGCTTCGCATCTCGACACAAACTTTGTCACATCTTTCTTTATTCCAGGCCACCAAAACAAAAGTTTCATATCAGCGTACATCTTACCGCTGCCCGGATGTACCGTGTAGCCTGAATGATGAGATTCGTACAGAATCTCCTGCCTCAAATCTCCAAACACAGGTACCCACAACCTGTTCTTACAGAAAATAGCACCATAATCAGAAATTCGAAGTTCAGGAGTCTTACCAGATCCAATTTGAGCAATCAACTTTAAATAATCAGGATCTGACTTCTGGCTTCTTGAATCCTTGTTTCCAAAGTAGACTGAATGCTCATCTGAGCCAACTCCAAACCACTGGAGGAAATCACTTCCAACTGCAATCGCTCCATATCACGAATCAGAAAGTCATCACAAGTAAGCTGAATACCTGATAATCCAGAAGATTTCCTGCTCAAAGCGTCCGCTACCACATTCGCCTTCCCAGGCTGATACTGAATAGTCAAATCATAGTCCTTGATCAACTCGAGCCACCTTCTTTGCCTCAAATTCAAATCCTTCTGAGTAAAAATATACTTCAGGCTCTTATGATCAGTAAAGATCTCACATCTGACGCCATACAAGTAATGACGCCAAATCTTCAAAGCAAAAACTACTGCAGCTAACTCCAAATCATGCGTCGGGTAATTCTTCTCATGTGGTTTCAACTGTCTAGAAGCATAAGAAATTACCTGACCATGCTGCATCAGGACACAACTCAGTCCTTTCAGTGAAGCATCACTGAACACCTGAAAACCTTCCGTACCTGACGGAAGTGCCAACACTGGAGCTGAAGTCAAACAATCCTTCAATCTCTGAAAACTAGCTTCACACTCTGGTGTCCAAACAAAAGGAACTGACTTCTGAGTCAGTCTCGTCAGAGGAGTCGAAATCTGTGAAAAGCCCTTCACAAATTTCCTATAATACCCGGCCATGCCCAAGAAACTACGTACCTCAAATACCGTAGTCGGCCTTGGCCAATCAGCAACTGCCTGAATCTTCTGGGGATCTACAGAAATGCCTTCGCCGCTAATCACATGCCCCAGAAAAGAAATGCTCTTCAGCCAGAATTCACACTTGGAGAACTTGGCATACATCTGATGCCTCCTCAAAGTCTCCAACACAATCCTCAAATGTCTGGCATGATCATCCTCAGATGCAGAATATACCAGAATATCGTCAATAAAGACGATCACAAACTGATCCAAATACTCCCTGAATACTCGGTTCATCAGATCCATGAAAATAGCATGCGCGTTGGTTACCCCAAAAGGCATAACCAAAAACTCATAGTGCCCGTACCGAGTACTGAAAGCTGTCTTCACAACATCAACTTCCTTCACCTTCACCTGATAATATCCGGATCGCAAATCAATCTTCGAAAATACTGAAGATCCGGAAAGCTGATCGAATAAGTCATCAATCCGAGGCAAAGGATACTTGTTCTTGATCGTGACCTTGTTCAAATCTCTGTAATCGATACACATACGGAGTGTACCGTCCTTCTTCTTCACAAACAGAACAGGTGCTCCCCAGGGCGAAACACTAGGGCGCACAAAACCTCTATCAACCAACTCCAGAAGCTGAACTTTCAACTCAAAAAGTTCTTTCGGCGCCATCCTGTACGGAGCTTTCGATATCGGAGCGGTACCCGGAAAAATATCGATAGAGAACTCCACATCTCTATCCGGAGGTAAACCAATCAACTCCTCAGGAAAAACATTAGCAAACTCCCGTACCACAGGGATCTCAGAAACAGAACCAACCTCTAGGTTCAGATCCCGCACCGAAGCCAAAAATACCGGACATCCCTTCTTCCACATTCTGCTCACTTCCAACACAGAAACCAGACTGGAGAGAACACCTCGTAATCCCTGAAATACAATCCTCTCTCCAGCCATAAGCAAACTCACTTGCTTCTTCAGACAGTCTATCTGGGCTTCATACTGACTCAGTCAATCCATGCCCAGAATCACATCATACGATGAAATCGGCAACCGAATCAAACTTGATTTCCACTTCTTGCCAGAAATCTCAATCTCACACAAACAAAACTGTCGAGCAATCAAAGGATTCCCAGCCGGTAAAATCACAGACAAAGAAACCGGTAAAACCATCGAATCCAAATGTAAAATCTCAAAACAGTGCTCGGACAGAAAAGAATGACTCGCTCTAGAGTCAAACAAAACACGACAGGGCTGATCAGAAATGTAAATCGTACCTGTCACAACATCGGGAGCATCTCGAGCCTCCTGCTGACTCAAGCTGTAAACTCGTGGCTGAACTGGAACAGGGGCTGAAGCAACAGAACTACTCTGCTCCCTCTGAACAGCAGGTGGTCTCCGTGGTGCAGAACTAGAACCACCACCTCTACCAGCAAATCCCTCAGGGCGTGGAGGAACAGTCCTCGGTCTTCCTGCTGCTGAACCAACAGGTCTGACGAAGCCCTCAGATCGCTGATCAAATCCCATCTGTGGACACTCTGCAATCCGATGTCCTGACTGACCACATCGGAAGCACAGACCAGCCATCCTGTAGCACTGTACAAAGTGTCGTCGTCCACAGTTCTGGCACACAGGTGCCGAACTAACTGATCCCGAACTCGTCGTACTGGTAACAGTACCAGACGATCCTCCGCTCCTCCTGGAATCTCCAGATCCAGAACCAGAAACAAATCTCCTCTTCCCAGAGGAACCACTGCCAGAAGTCTCGCCTCCAAACCTCTTCCTACTCGCAGTCCACCGCTGCTGAGTAGCCATCAGGTCGTTCTCTATCAGACGAGCTCGCTCCACAAGTTCAGAGAAATCAGTGATCCGGAACGGTATCAGGGGCTGTCTCAAGGTATCTCGCAATCCCCTCAGAAATCTGTAACACCTCTCAGCAGAAGTGCTAACCAGCTGCGGAGCGTACCTGGCTAATGCAGTAAACTCAGCCTCGTACTGCATCACCGTCTTGCTCCCCTGAACAAGTCTTAGAAAGTTCTCCTGCATCTGCTGTCGTGCAGAAGGATGAACAAACCAATCTCTGAATACCTCAGTGAACTCTTCCCAAGTAATCAAAGAGTTCAGTCTGCCCTGAAATCTGGCTGCCTGCTGGCCGTCCCACCAGTGCTCAGCCTCTCCGTCCAACAGAAAAACTGCCAACGGTACCTTCCTGTCTGACGGACACTGCATCCCGTCAAAGGTCTTCTCCACTCTCCTCAGCCACTCCTCAGCAGCTCTGGGCTCAACAGCGCCCTCAAACCTTGGAGGCTTCAACCTCAGAAATAACTGCAAATGTCTGTCCAAGTCATCAGATCTGACAGTAGAAGCTCTACTCTGAGTCTCGCTCATCATTTGAGCAACCAGCGAAGCAAACTGAGAAAGCGTATCAGCACCGACCACTGGGGCTGTACTCCCCACTGGTGCTGCCTGATCGGCACTCTGCCCATCTGTCATGTCTGGGTCTGGCTGATCCATACAGAAAATCCAGAAAAAAACCGGAAAACTATCACAAAAACAACACAATAAAAAGCCAAACAAATCAAAACTACCCCCCAGACAGACTTACTGATCACTTCCTATAGCTCTGTTTCACAAAATTCCCAAATTCCAAAACCATTGCTCTGATACCAAAAAAGCTTGTCACGACCCGACCCGACCCGAGACGGATCCCGCCCGCGCCGGATCGCGACGGAGAAGAGCTAACCAGGATCTAGCTTTGGAATTTGGTTCGGAACTGAATCTTCCAAATATTAATTCACACAGACTAACAAACACAGAGCTACTATGTATCATCAAATGCAGCGGAACAAAACATCTATCTGATTTCATTTCCTCAAAACAATCATCTACAGAACAGTACATGGCTTTCGACAGAAAGAAAGACAGAACAGAAAAGCCATGACTGTACAAAAATCAAAAGGTACAAAACAATACCTAAACTGATCAGACTCTGAACTAATCCTGGACTTCTTTCCCTTTCCCAGAATTTGAAAACCACCAGAAAGCAAGGGTGAGCTCAACAGCTCAGTAAAGCAACAAACCTCCAATCAAAATCCTCAGAATCTCAAAACCAATACATCAGACTAATCCGTACAGAAATCAGAACGAAATCGGGCATATATCAAATCAAACAGAATTGTACGGAAACAGAAGTCGTATCAAATCAGAAACAGAACAGAGCAGATATATCAGATCAATAGAATCAGAAGTTCAGATCATATCGGAACAGAACAAATCGTATCAGAATCATATCAGAATCAAAGATCAGATATTATGTAATTTATAGCTAAATTCCCTGACACTGACTGAATCTCGTAGGATTCAGGCCCCTTATGCCTCCCTTTGTGCTCACGGCACCAAAACAGATGTGCTTATAGCACCAGAATACATATATAGTGCTTATAGCACCTAAACAGATTTTCCTCGGATCCGGAACAGAACAGATATCAGATTTCATATTGAGCTCATTTCAGAATTCCCAGACACTAACTGAATCTCATAGGATCCAGGCCCCTTATAACTCCCTTTTTATAGCATATACAGATAGCATATCAAATCAGAAGATTTCCGGACAAAACAGAAATTACTTAAAAATCGGGCAGCACAACGGCAGTATACAGAATTTACACAATTTTCCTGAAAATCAAAATTCACCAAATTCGCACAGAATATAGATATCAACATTTCAGAACATTTATTTTACTGCACAGATAATTTCCAAGTTCACAGAAAAATCCAGTCGACTAAAAACACAGTCGAATCAAAAATACCCGGACAAAAATCTCCAGAAAATAACCAAAATGTGCACACTCGGCACTTCAACAAAATACCAAAAGTTACGCGGTAAAAACTAAACCAGTCGAAAATTACAGACGAAAATCACGAACAAAACTTAATTCCGGATAGATAATACCGCCAAAAGCGACGGTTCTGAAAATTGAGAAAGTCGGATTGTGCCTTACCTCGTGCACAGCAATTTCCTCAACAGTCTCTTCGGACGAAAACAGCTCGGCGTCGCCCGAAAATCCACTTTTCCACTTTTTCCTTCGTTTTTCTCTCTCCTCAGCTTTTTCTCTCTCTTCAAAATATCTCATTTCTATATATATCCAGACCGATCGTCCTGGACGATCCAGCTTCGTACCGGACGATCCATGAAGAGAATTATTTCGTCCAGACGAAAATCAAATATCGCCCCCGGCGAAGGGTTCTCTGACTTATTTTCGTCCAGACGATCCTGATTTCGTCCAGACGAACCATACAGCCAAACATGATTTTTCTACACAACCTGTACCGATCGTCCCGGACGATCCGACTTCGTCCGGACGAACCTGGAGCAAAAACTGATATTACAGGCTTCACGTGCACAATAAGTCGCTTGATCCTTCTTGCTCCCTCACTTGATTCTCTTCTTCATTCGATTTGGCCACCAGACACGCACAACAGACTTTCATCTTCGCTTCTTCTGGCCATAGGCATGATAAAGAGGGCACAAATAGTTTGGACCGCTCGACTCTCATTCGATCTCCAACGACAATGAAGGCCGCTTGCTCCTCTTTGCTTCCTTCGATTCGTATATCCCAGTGATTCTGGCAATGAAGGCCAGAGGAAGGACCAATATTCCTCAGAATTCCAGGATTAAGACAGGTAGAAGAACAATTATTCCTTAGAATTCCGACAATGAAGACTGGTGAAAGTACCACTACTCCTCAAAATTCCGACAATAAAGGCCAGTGGTGGGAACCTATGTTTCTCAGAATTTCAACAATGAAGGTCAGTTGTAGGATGCATTCCTCATATTTCCGGCAATGAATGTCAGTTGCTCCTCTCCGCTTCATTCAATTCGAGGCTATGATACCATATTAAATTCAAAGAATTTGAAGAGAGAAAAGGCTTAGCTTTATAGACATGTACATTATATGTTAATAAAAAAACAAACAACTATAGAATCATGCATAATTGCCCTACTAGAGTCCTTCCTAAATCAACCACTCAAATATAAAAGAAGATAGACGTGATCTAGGTGAGCCTCCCACGAATCCCTATGATGTCTGTGGTGGGATCAAGGGCTAAGGGACGGTTGAGATTTAACTGCGTGATCCAGGTGAGCTTCCCACAGATTCTCATGTTGGCCGTGAGATCAAGGGCTAAGTGACACTTTGGATTTTAACAAAAATAAAAATATTCTTTGCAAGGTCTAGCCATATCCAAGTAGGTTAGGAACATGAAGAAAATTTGACAAAGGATCAATTAGAACAACTAATTACCCTTCCAACATTTTGGTTGCTTTGCTTTCCAGACAGCAATCAGAATTTTGTTTGTACCATTTTCTTGTTGTTTTCTTACTTTTTAAAAAAATTTATGATGCAAAGTTGCTTTCTACAACCATAGTAGCGATGCTACTTTCTCTACAACTTCACAAGTAATTTTATAAAATATTAGTCATCTCAAACAAACCCTCATAGGCTTATATTTAACAGTCCATCCACCCTAAATCTAGACTCTGAGAACCAATATAGAAAAAAAAACTAGACTCTGAGAGCCTGTATAATGAAGGTACATCACTCAATTATCAACCGTGGATTTAAAAATTGACAACTGCTATCTCATGTTCGGATACTAAATTGTGTGTTTTCATTCATGGCATCAACTAGTTATATTAGAGAACTTTTGGCTTATTAATATTTTGTTCATACTTGGAAGGATTGTAGTATGCTAGTTTTATTTTAGTCCAATATAAGGGCAATCAACAATTTACGAGGAAATCATTTGTGAGGCCTATATTTTCACTACATTTTCTTATTCTTTCCCTTCTGAATAATTTGTGATTGATTTTAAATGGAGCTTGATTTTGAATTATTTACAATTAGATTTCAAAATTCCTGCAAAATTATTTGAGTTTGAACAATCATTAAGTTATCGGTTATCACAAATTTTTCATAATTTATGGTTTTAACTATGTTTAAAATTGCGTATTCGGGTATTGAGGCGTTTTTCATTCGTGAGGCGAGGCGTAAGCCTCAAGGCGTTTTGAGGCGTAAGCTTCAAAATGAAAAGATTGCTTAAACATAAAATGATAAATTTTTTATATATTAATGAATGAATAATATAAAACATAAAAAAAAAAACATAAGATATAAAGTGAAATCAAAATATCCCATTAATAAGACAACATGAAATATAATTCAACTCAAAATTCTATCTTTCCCAAACCCCATTATTTTTTTCATTAACATATAATTTAAATTTTCAAAAATAAATAGCAATGACATATCACATAAGAACTCATAAGTCATCAGCACTATCATCACTAAGGGGTTCTTCATTTGATTCATTATTATGATGAACTGCTCTCTCCCCTTCCTCCTCTCCTATAGAGTCCAATGTTGGGAATTTACTTCAAAATTTATTTAAGTTTTAATATAGCGTGAGGCGAGGCGGGCCTCAAGGTGGGCCTCAACCAAGTTGAGGTGCAAGCCTCATAAAAAAAACTCGAGGCGTAAGCATCGAGACGTTTTTTACTGGATTTGCGCAAAGGCGGGCCTCAAGGCGAGCCTCATATTGCGCAATTTTAAACCATATAAGTGAGTGCATAGTTGTATGATTGGCCTTCAATATTTCCTTACATTGCATCATCTAATTATGTTGGAAACCCTACGATATCCTTCATCAAAAACTTCAATCTTCTAACTTCAGCTATATAGGTAGTATGTCGCATACTACAATCAACTTGAAATTAAATTATACGAGGAGATTGAATATATTATGACTTCCATAACTTCAACCTAAACATAATAACCAAATATTGCATTCTTTAAATTTAACATGCTATTTAACTATCCATCATAAAGTAAACCTAAAAATGCATATGCATTGTTGATAGTAAATCTATAGAGATGGTACAAATACTATTTACGTAGTTTTCAAGGCAAAACCTGCAATTAACTTCATCGATTTTTTAAATGAATCGAGTTGAGCTCAAATTAATCAAATTAATTTGATTTTAATAAAAATAAAAATTGAACCTTGATGAACCAATTCGACCCGGCACAGGCCTAATTTGACTTCAACGGTTTTTACCTGCCCGAATAAAAGATACAATAGCATGAGATTTTCTAATTAGAAATCATCTCGCCAGGATCAAAGATCACGGTGCAAGATCTTGAAATTACACATCTTCCTGCCGAGATCAAAGATCAATGACGTGAGGTCTTGAAATTGAATAATCTTTGCTCATAATTAATATATTTGATTTGAGATTTAAAAAAAAAATGTTTCCTTGAAAATCCACAACCTCCCGACGTCTCCTCCCCACGATGGAAGGCCAGAATGGCACTTGTCGTTGGTTCTTCCTGCCTGGATCAAAGATCAACAACATGGGTCCTTCAATTTTAAAATTATCCCACCATGATAAAAAATCAACAGCGTAGGGCCATTGATTTGAAAAATTCTACTGCCTGAATAAAAAATCACGGCGCAGGTCTTCGAGTTTAAAATTCATCCCACCCATATTAAAGATACACGACGCAGGGTCTTGAAATCAATGGTACATGTTGCTTTACAATTGCCAAAATTGTATGCTTAATTGTTTAGAGATCAATTAGAATAATTCTTCGTGAATGGAGCAAATGACAGTTATGATTACTGTCTTAACTATAATAGATCAAAACTCGACAACCCGTTATTTTGTTTTAACTAAAGAGGGGCGGCTACTTGATGCAGTTTATGCACAGGAGGCAGGAGGTGGAAGAGTCTTCATGTGCTTTCGAGCAGACGCAGATGAAGCCACTTGCAAGCTTGTGCTTAGAGTCGGACGGAGGCGGTTTCATGCGGGTCGATTCCATGCGTGTGGAAATAGGCGGAGACGACGTATTGACAACGTGGGAGTTCACACGTGGGTTCCAGATGAGGACCAAACAATTGATGCTAGTCGCGTAGGTGGCCGATTGGGCTTGGGATCGGAGGTCGTGTATGAGAGTAGGGGTGTCAATTCGGGTCAACCCGTTGGGTTCGGGTCGAACCCGACCCGACCTGGATCTAAACGGGTCAACCCGAACCCGACCCGTTTTTGCAAACGGGTCGGACATTTCAACCCAGACCCGACCTGACCGGGTTGCCGGGTTGACCCGACACGACCCGCGACCCGGCAGTGGTACAGGCGACGCGCGAGGGATCTGGGTTCGAAGTTCTGGGTTCGGCCGCGATACAGGCGACGCGTGAGGGATCTGGCCATCTGGGTTCGGCCGCGGTTGAGGCAACTCGCCAACGCGCGACTGCGCTAGGGTTCGAAACCCGCGGCAGGCGCGGCACGCGGCAGCGGCTGAGCGGCGACGGGGCGAGGGCGCGGGGCCGCGGGCGACGGGGCGAGGCCGTGAGGGCGAGGGCGGGGCAGCGGGTTCGGCACGCCGCACGCGGGGCAGCGGGGCAGCGGGGCAGCGCGGGCAGGCGGGTGGAAACGGTGGGAAATTCAAAAATTTTTAAAATAAACGGGTTGCCGGGTTGACCCGTCAACCCACCGGGTCAATCCGAACCCGACCCGTTTTTCAAATGGGTTAAATATACGAACCCGACCCGTTTATCAAACGAGTCGGGTTCAACCCGGATTTTTCGGGTCGGGTCCGGGTCGGGTTTTCGGGTCGGGTCAAATATTGACACCCCTATAGGAGAGGGTCACGCATAGACGGATAGGGAGTCGGGTCACGCATGGGCGGCTGTGTAGATAATGCTGTCACACATGATTGTGCGTGCGATGTGGGTCGGACGGACATGGGTGAAGGCCTCTCTCTCTCTCTCTTATTTGATCGGAATAAAAGCATACAAGAATCTCTCTCTCTCTCTCTCTCTCTCTCTCTCTCTCTCTCTCTCTCTCTCTTACTTGGTTCGAGCGAATGAGTTTGTCAATCGGCTCTCGTCAGCTCTTAATATAACCTAATAGCTCTAGGAAAGCTGATTGACCATCCTATCCCTCAATCTAAGGGTTGAGATTAAATGCTTGATTTAAGAAGTATTGGAGGGCTAATTTGATAGTAGTGGCTGAATTAATAGAGACGATTTGATTAAATTTGGACTCAAATTAATTTGAGTTTAAATTGATGTCAATTAATTTGAATTTAACTCAAGATGAGTTGATTCATGTCGATTGAAGCCGTTAAAGTCAAATTAGACCCGAGTCAGGTCGAATTGGTTCGACGAGGCTCAATTTCACTTATTTGATTAGAATAAAATTGATTTTGATTAACTTGTGTTTGACTCCATAAGGATCAACTCGATAAGGATCAACGAGGTTGATTGTGAGTTTTGCATTGAATACGTGGTATAAAATTAGCCCTGAAAGTAATGTGTTTAGCATTACAAGGGAAATTAATTCAAAACTGCTATGTTTCAGTTAATATGCACCTATGACGATCTTGATGACCAAATATATGGACCTTTAGATAAAATATCAAATCAAACTTTATATAAAAAAAAATGACATAAGAAGAAGCGCAATTCTCAAACAAACAAACATAACGCTAGATCAATAATATCACAAACGCAGTGGATGATAAAAACTACAACATAGATTTATAGAATACCAAATTCAAATAGTTTTTTAGGCTTCCTTTAATAAGAAAACTCATTATAAACATATTTTGTAGTTTCACAAACTACGGAAACAATTCCAACGCATCACATCAGAGAGCAAAGTTGTTTCAATGCTTGTTAGATAAGCTTACATTCTTTCCTAAAGGATGAGCAATTTGGCAATGAATTAAGACTATGAAAACTCATAAAATAGAACTATATACAACTGATAACTGATAGGAAACACTTGGATTTCCAAGTGTTTCTGTTATGCCGGTCCAGCTTGGACCGGCTCATCCTGGACCGGCCCAGCCGGTCCGGGCCTATGCACGACGGAAGAAGGCGGACGGGAGAGGGGGAACCGGGGTGGGCTCAAAGTGATTTCAAATTGAAATTAAATGTTTTTGGAGGGAGAATGAAGGGTAGAGAAGTCCTTTTGCTTTTAATTTGAATTAGAGTGTATTAAATAGGGAGTTATGAGGAGAGGAGTTTTTATCTTGCTTTTGAAAAGAGTTTTGAGTTCTAGGTCTTCTTGCTTGGGCTCTCGGCGTTGCCGGAGATTGTAGGAGAGTTGTTCTTCCTCTCGAATTGAAGAACATTGTATCGAGCTTTGGTTTTGATTGCCTACTAGTGGAATATAATCGTTTACAATTGTTTTCCTACAAGTTTCTTCCCTATTCCCGCTGTTTTTGCACTATTTGTGTGCCGATTTGGGTTAGGTTTGCTTGCGAACTCAAGTATTACCTTAGGGTTACTTGCGAACTCAAGTATTTCCTATCAAATTGGTATCAGAGCAAGATCCGGGCGGTGGAGGGTGGTTTTTATCCATTAGTTGCTGCAGATTTTGCTGATTTTGGGGAGGATCCGGAGGCATCTCGTCATTTTCCATGGCATCTAAAAGAGTAGAAGTCTTGGAGACCGAGATGGGGCAACTTAAAGCGGATCTGGAGGAGAAGATGGCCACATTGAGCGAGAATGTGGAAGGGAAATTCGTGGCGTTGGAAGAGATGATGAAGAAGTTGTTAGAAGGGCAACCAAGGGCTGTGCCGGGGGAGGAAAGAGTAGAAGGGAGTGGGAGCAAGGGGAAGGAGAAGGTGAATCCAGACGAGGAAGAGGAGGTGGGACTGTTTAACAGCAGCGGGAGGATGCCACCTCGGGAGTCCATCAGGCGAGAAGAGCATGAAAGAAGGAGAGACTTCAGGGAAGAAAGAGATGATGATTGGCGTCGCCGGCGGCCCGATCCAGTGGACCGGCCATGGGGAATCCAGAATCACCATGGCGGAGCGCGAGGGGAAGATGGCTATCGGCGACCGAGGAGGGATGATGAGCCCCGATATGGAGAGAGGGGAACTTGGGAAGACCCCATTGCATGGGACAGAGGAGGCCATGGGGGGAATAGGGCATACGGGGTGGACACGAGAGCCAGAAAGCTGAAAATGCCCGTGTTCGAAGAAGGAAATGTGGATGAATGGATCTACAAGGTAGAGAGGTATTTTGCAGTAAATGGCCTGATGGAGGAGGAGAGATTGTTGGCGGCTAGCATGTGCTTGGAAGGGGCGGCTTTTTCATGGTTCAAATACATGGAGAAGTGGGATCCGGTGAGGACTTGGAGGGACTTCAAGGAGGCGATCAGGGAGAGATTCAGGGGGGGCAGCCCATGGGAGATATCAGAACAGTTCTACGCCCTCACTCAAGAGGGAACAGTGGAAGAGTACCGGAAGAAATTTGAGAGTCTGGTGGGTGACATGGAGGGATTATCGAACAGTACTCTGGGGGAAAACTTTATGAAGGGCCTTAAGCCAGAAATTAGAGATGCGGTGAAGGTAATGAGACCGAGGGACTTGAGGGAGGCCATGGAGTTGGCTCAACTGGTGGAGAACCAGAAGACCAACGCCCGAAGTTGGCGGAACAACCACTCAGGGGGTCCTACCAAGACAACTACCACTTACTTGGCTCCAAAAGGGCCAACCCCTAGTGTCCTTAGAGAAAGTGGGAAGGAGAAGAGCGGGGTGACCAGATCTGCTGGGAGTTTCAAGAGATTGACCGAGGAGGAGATGCAGGAGAAGAGGGCCAAGGGCCTTTGTTTCAGATGTGAGGAGAAGTTTGTTCCAGGGCACCGGTGCAAGGATCGCGCTCTTCGGGCTCTCACCGTCTATATAGACGAGGCGCCTGAGGAGGGTGATGCTTCTGATGAGGAGCAGATTGATCCCCAGTTGGAGGTAGCCGAAGTATCCCTAAATTCTGTGATGGGATTCACTCCTAGCCATACGATGAAGGTGAAAGGGAAAATCCTTGGGAGGGAGGTAGTAGTGTTGATCGACAGTGGAGCCACCCACAATTTCATATCCGCTCAGGTAGCGGAGGAGCTGGGAATGGAGCCTATTGAGACAGGCAGTTATGGAGTAATGATGGGGACAGGGAAGATTGAGTCCAGCACTGGGATCTGCAAGGGGGTGGAGATGAGACTACAGGAGATTAGGGTGGTGGAGGACTTCCTACCCCTGAGGTTGGGTAGCACAGACGTCATTCTGGGCATGAAGTGGCTACAGACCTTGGGTGAAACCAAGGTAAACTGGAGGACTATGGTGAAGGAACTGATGGTAGAGGGAAAGAGGGTGAAGCTGAAAGGAGAACCAGGATTATCCAGAGCTGGAGTGTCTCTCAGGTCGATGGTGAAGATGATCCATGAGGAAGGAGGAGGGTTCCTTGTGGAGTTGCAGAGCTTGGAAGATCGTCAGGAGGAGGAAGACAAACACATTCCTGTATCAGTTCAGCCCTTTCTGAAGGAATTTGAGGATGTGTTCCAACCTCCGGTGGGACTACCACCTGACAGAGAACGGGAGCACCATATTATCTTGAAAGAGGGGGTATCCCCTATCAGTGTGAGACCTTACAGATACCCTCAGATGCAGAAAGATGAGATTGAGAAGCTGGTGGGAGAAATGCTAGAAGGAGGGATCATTCAGCCCAGTGTGAGTCCTTTCTCTAGCCCAGTTCTGCTGGTAAAAAAGAAGGATGGGAGTTGGAGGTTCTGTGTGGATTACAGAGCCCTCAACAAGGAGACAGTGCCTGACAATTTCCCATCCCTGTGATTGACGAGTTGATGGATGAGCTACATGGAGCCGTTTTATTCACCAAGATTGATCTAAAGTCAGGCTATCATCAGATCAGGATGAGGAAGGAAGATGTGCAGAAGACAGCCTTCAGGACTCATGAGGGCCACTACGAGTTCCTGGTGATGCCTTTTGGCCTCACCAACGCACCAGCCACATTCCAGGCATTGATGAACCGAATCTTCAAGCCACACATTCGCAGGTTTGTGTTGGTGTTTTTTGATGACATTCTCATCTATAGCAGGACTGAGAAGGAACACCTAGAGCACCTGAGAGTGGTGTTGGGGGTGCTGAGGGAGCATCAGCTGAAGGCCAATTTCAAGAAGTGTGACTTCGCTCAGGCACAAGTGGAGTACCTGGGGCATGTGATATCTCAGGAGGGAGTGGCTGCGGATCAGTCCAAAATAGAGGCAATGTTAGCCTGGCCTCAACCCAAGACCTTGAAGGGGCTCAGAGGGTTTTTGGGACTGACTGGCTACTACAGGAGGTTCGTGAGAGGATACAGCACCATAGCAGAACCGCTGACAGAACTGCTGAAGAAGGATAATTTTTTATGGGGGGAAGCAGCTTCTGAGGCTTTTGAGAAGCTGAAGAAGGCCATGACGACGGTGCCCGTACTTGCTCTGCCAGACTTCAATCAGGTGTTTGTGTTGGAGACAGATGCTTCAGGCTATGGATTGGGGGCAGTGTTGATGCAGAACCATAGAGCCATAGCTTACTTCAGTCAGATACTGTCGTCCCGGGCTAGGCTGAAGTCGGTCTATGAGAGAGAGCTAATGGCGATTGTGCTGGCCATCCAAAAGTGGAGACCCTATTTATTGGGCAGACACTTTATTGTCAGGACTGATCAAAGGAGCCTGAAATACTTGCTAGAGCAGATGATGGTCACAGAAGAGCATCAGAGGTGGTTGTCCAAGCTGCTCGGATATGATTTTGAGATCCACTATCGGCCAGGATTAGAAAATAAGGCAGCAGATGCCTTATCACGCTGTATGGGGGAGCTTCAGGGAATTGTTGTATCAGTACCGGTTCTGATTGATTGGGGAGCCATCAAAGAGGAAAGCATCCAGAATGAGGAGCTAAGGAGAATCAAAGAAGAGGTGCTATCAGATGAAAACAGCCACCCAGGCTACTCAGTTGTGGGAGAAAGACTGTACTATCAGGGAAGGAGTGTGATCCCTAGGTCTTCCATTCATATTCCCCAACTGCTACAGGAATTTCATGGGAGTGCCATAGGAGGGCATTCAGGAGTGCAGAAAATCTATAGCCGGTTAGCTGCGGAATTGTACTGGAAGGGGATGAGGAAAGACATAGAAGAAATGGTGGCTAAGTGCGATACCTGCCAGAGGAACAAGTACATGACGATGGCACCCGGGGGATTACTACAGCCCCTGGCCTTACCAGAGAAGGTTTGGGAGGAGATCACTATGGATTTCATTGATGGGCTTCCAAAATCAGAGGGATATACTGTTATATTTGTAGTGGTCGACAGGCTGAGCAAATATGCTCATTTCATTCCCTTAAGACACCCGTACACAGCGGTGTCTGTAGCAGCAGCATTTGTGAGGGAGATAGTCCGCCTGCATGGGGTACCAGAGTCTATTGTGTCGGATAGGGACAAGGTGTTCCTGAGTCATTTTTGGAGGGAGTTATTTAGGATGCAGGGCACAGTATTGAAGAGGAGCACAGCATATCACCCACAGACTGATGGGCAGACGGAGGTGGTGAATAGAAGCCTGGAGACATACTTGAGATGCTTTGTGTCTGAGACACCGAAGCAGTGGGCCAAATGGCTGGCCTGGGCAGAATATTGGTACAACACCTCCTCTCACTCGGCTACCAAGATGACACCTTTTAAGGTGTTATATGGAAGAGACCCCCCACACCTGGTACACTATAGCCATAGGAGTACTCCAGTATCTGCAGTGGATCAGCATCTGAAGGAAAGAGATCAAGTGTTGGATGAGCTCAAGAGGCATCTTCTCAGAGCCCAACAGATTATGAAGAAACAGGCGGACAGTAAAAGGAGGGATATACAATTTGGAGTTGGAGACAATGTCTACTTGAAGATCCGACCATACAGACAGATGACTATATCCCAGAGGAGAAATGAGAAGCTGGCAGCAAGATATTTCGGCCCTTTCGAAGTGGAGGAGAAAATCGGGAGGTAGCATACAGGTTGAGGCTTCCTTCAACAGCCAGAATACACCCCGTTTTTCATGTATCACAGTTGAGGAAAGTGGTGGGGGAACATGCAGTAAGCCCAGAGCTGCCCAGCACATTGAGGGAAGACATGGAAGTGACACTGGAGCCTCTAGCGGTAGAAGGAGTGCGCATCAATGAAAAGGGGGAAAAGGAAGTGAAGATCAGGTGGAATGGCCTCCCGGATTATGAGGCCACATGGGAGCCATTGGAGAGGATTGCAATACAGTTCCCTGCCTTCCACCTTGAGGACAAGGTGGTACTTTGGGAGGGGGGTAATGTTATGCCGGTCCAGCTTGGACCGGCTCATCCTGGACCGGCTGGGCCGGTCCGGGCCTATGCACGACGGAAGAAGGCGGACGGGAGAGGGGGAACCGGGGTGGGCTCAAAGTGATTTCAAATTGAAATTAAATGTTTTTGGAGGGAGAATGAAGGGTAGAGAAGCCCTTTTGCTTTTAATTTGAATTAGAGTGTATTAAATAGGGAGTTATGAGGAGAGGAGTTTTTATCTTGCTTTTGAAAAGAGTTTGAGTTCTAGGTCTTCTTGCTTGGGCTCTCGGCGTTGCCGGAGATTGTAGGAGAGTTGTTCTTCATCTCGAATTGAAGAACATTGTATCGAGCTTTGGTTTTGATTGCCTACTAGTGGAATATAATCGTTTACAATTGTTTTCCTACAAGTTTCTTCCCTATTCCCGTTGTTTTTGCACTATTTGTGTGCCGATTTGGGTTAGGTTTGCTTGCGAACTCAAGTATTACCTTAGGGTTACTTGCGAACTCAAGTATTTCCTATCAGTTTCACACCAAGAACCAAGTAGATCTAGGATGAAAACTGCTGTCCACACAAGAAAACAGCCCAAAACAGTGGATTCGGAGAGAAAACGAAGGAGAAAACGTAAGAGAAAACAAAGCAAACACTTTTATTTAATGAGAGATGAAAAGCACTTGCAAGATACAACTTTCCTTCAATTCAAGAGGAAGGAAAAACTCTCCAAATCTCTAGCCGAAGCCTAGAGCCCAAGAACACAAACCCTAGATCTCAAAAAGATTCAAATTCAAGATAAAAACCCTCTTCCCCCTATTCCTCCTAATTTATCATGAAAGGAGGATTACAATTTACCTAATTACCCTTCTCATTCAAATATTCCCTCCCAAAATTCAATTTACATCAAGTGGGCCCCCCTTGATGTTCCCCCCCCCCCTGGCCTGTTTCTTCCGCCGGCTATAAGCCAAGACCGGTCCAGGGTGGACCGGTCCAGCCGGCCCAGGATGGGCCGGCGTAACATTACCGTCCTCCCAAAGAATCACCTTGTCCTCAAGGTGAAAATCAGGAAACTGCTGTTTCGCCATCTCGTATGGTTCCCACGTGGCCTCATAGTCAGGAAGGTTCTTCCACTGGATCAACACTTCCTTAGTTTCATCTTCTTTCTGGCGAACACCCCTCAGCTCTAAGGGTTCCATGATCACTTCTAACTCTTCCGTAAGTGTCGGCGGTAGCTCAGGAATGGCGATGTGGTCACCAATGACCCTTCTCAGCTGGGAGACATGAAAAACCGGATGTATAGTCGCTGATGGGGGTAATTTCAGTCGGTATGCTACTGCCCCAATCTTTTCCATCACTTCATAAGGCCCAAAGTACCTTGGAGCTAACTTTTCATTCCTCCTGTTGGCGATTGTCTTCTGCCTGTATGGACGTAGCTTCAAGAACACCCTATCCCCTGCCTCAAATTGGATATCCTTTCTATGCCCATCAGCCTGCTTCTTCATGATTTGTTGCGCCCTCAGCAAGTGCCTCTTTAATTCTTCTAATACTCGGTCCCTTTCCTCCAAGTACTCCTCCACTGACGAAACAGGAGTACTACTGCTCCCAAAGTGTACCAAGTGTGGGGGATCCCGTCCGTACAACACTTTGAATGGGGTCATTTGTGAAGCCGAGTGAAAGGACGTGTTGTACCAGTACTCAGCCCAGGATAGCCACTTCGCCCATAGTTTTGGTGTCTCTGAAACAAAACATCTGAGATATGTCTCTAAGCTCCTGTTGACTACTTCCGTCTGGCCATCCGTCTGTAGGTGGTAGGCTGTACTTCTCTTGAGCACTGTTCCCTGCAATCTGAATAGGTCCTTCCAGAAATGACTGAGGAAAACCTTGTCCCTATCTGATACGATCGCCTCTGGCACCCCATGTAATCTGATCACTTCTCTGATAAAAGCTGATGCTACTGTTGCTGCGGTGTAGGGATGTCGTAGGGGAATGAAGTGGGCATACTTGCTCAGCCTGTCCACCACTACTAAGATCACTGTGAACCCTTCTGAGCGGGGTAACCCATCTATGAAATCCATGGAAATCTCCTCCCATACTCTATCAGGCAGAGCTAATGGCTGTAGTAATCCTCCAGGTGACATCGCTAGGTACTTACTCCTTTGACAGACCTCACATCTGGCTACCATCGCCTCCACATCTTTATGCATCCCCTTCCAGTACAACTCCCCAGCGAGCCTTCTGTATGTCTTCTGTACGCCTGAATGACCCCCTATCGCACTCCCGTGAAACTCATGGAGTATGTTTGGGATGTGGATCGACGTTCGGGGCATAACAAATCTTCCCTGATACAACAGCTTGTCTCCCTCCAAGGAGTATCCCGGGTGGCTACCCGGTTCCTTCAGTACTTCAGTCCTGATCTTTCCCAAACTCTCATCTTTGGCACTCTCTTCTCTGATGGCCTCCCAATCCAGCATCCAATGCACGGATAGAGCGACTGTCTGTAATTCCTCCATACATCTGGATAAGGCATCTGCCGCCTTGTTCTCACCCTGGCCTATACTGAATCTCAAAGTCGTACCCAAGTAACTTGGATAACCACCTCTGATGCTCTTCAGTCACCATTCGTTGTTCTAAAAGAAATTTCAGGCTCCGCTGATCAGTCCTGACAACGAAGTGTCTTCCCAGTAGGTAAGGCCGCCATTTCTGGATGGCCAACACGATGGCCATCAACTCCCTCTCATATACTGATTTCATCCTTGCCCGAGCAGTCAACACCTGGCTGAAATAAGCGATGGGCCTCCTATTCTGCATAAGTACTGCACCCAGTCCGTACCCCGATGCATCTGTCTCCACAATGAATGTCTGAGTAAAATCTGGCAAAGCTAGTACTGGCACTGTAGTCATTGCCTTCTTCAGGCTCTCGAAAGCAGAGGTGGCTGCTTCTCCCCATAGGAAACCATCCTTCTTCAACTGTTCTGTAAGTGGCCAGGCTATGGTGCTATACCCCTTCACAAATCTTCTGTAATAACCTGTCAATCCCAGAAATCCCCTCAGCGCCTTCAGACTTTTCGGTAGTGGCCACCTTAGCATTGCCTCAATTTTGGATTGATCAGCCGCCACTCCTTCTTTTGATACCACATGGCCCAAGTACTCTACACTGGCTTGAGCGAAGCAGCATTTCTTCAAATTTGCCTTCAACTGATGCTCCTGTAGAACCGCTAACACCGTTCTTAAATGTTCCCAATGTTCGACCTCTGTCCTGCTGTATATCAGGATGTCGTCAAAGAATACTAACACAAACCGTCTGAGATAAGGCTTGAAAATCTTGTTCATCAGGGCCTGGAAAGTAGCAGGTGCATTGGTGAGGCCAAAGGGCATCACCAAGAACTCATAATGGCCTTCATGAGTTCTAAAAGCTGTTTTGGGAACATCTTCCTTCCTCATTCGAATCTGGTGGTAGCCCGATTTCAAGTCTATCTTGCTGAAAATCACGGTCCCACTTAATTCATCCAAGAGCTCATCGATAACGGGGATAGGAAATTTATCAGGCACAGTCTCCTTATTGAATGCTCTGTAATCTACACAAAAACGCCAGCTGCCATCCTTCTTTTTTACCAACAGAACGGGACTAGAGAAAGGGCTGATGCTGGGTCTGATGATCTTTGCCTCCAGCATCTCTCTAATCAACCGTTCAATTTCATCCTTCTGGAACTGGGGGTAGCGGTAAGGGCGTACACTGATGGGTGATACTCCTTCCCTCAACACTATAGCATGCTCTCGCTCCCTCTGCGGGGGTAATCCCTGTGGTGGCTGAAAAACCTCTTGGAATTGCTGAATCAATGGCTGAACGGAGAGGGGTATATCTCCTCCTTCTTCCATTCCCCCCTCCAAACTATGCAATTCCACCAAGTAGCCTCCTCCCTCCTGCTGAATGGTCCGGAATAGGGATTTGAGAGAAACCCCAGCTTTGGTCAACCCCGCATCCCCCTGAATCGTCCTCCTTCTCTCCCCTATCAAGAGTTCCATCCTCAATGTCCCCCAGTTGATCTTCGTCTCTCCCAAAGTACGCAGCCACTTCATTCCTAGGATGACATCCGTGCTCCCCAGTTCTAGGGGAAGGAAGTCTTCCTTTACCTGGATCCCCTGAATCTTCAGCACCACCTCTCTACAGATTCCTCTACCCATTTCCACCTTTCCCGTGCCCATCATCACCCCATAGCCACCTGTGTCCACTAGCTCCATCCCAAGCGACTCCACTATTTGGGTGGAAATGAAATTATGGGTTGCCCCACTATCGATCAGCACCACCACCTCTCGGTCAGCTATCTCTCCTCTCACCTTCATAGTGTGACTCGGAGTGAATCCCACTACAGAGTTCAGAGACACTTCTGCTACATCCAGATGCAGTTTCTCATCCTCCTCCACCTCGGGGTCATTTTCACCTCTCTCTTCGTCTTCCTCATCTTCACAAACGAGGAGAACCTGAAGAGATCGATCCTTGCACTTGTGCCCCGGCATGTACTTCTCATCACATCTGAAGCACAACCCTTTTGCTCTTTTGTCCTGCATCTCTTTGTCGGTCAATCTTTTGAACTGTCCCCCATTTCCTCCTCCACCGGATTTCTCCTTGGGCACCTCCCTCTGGTTCCCTGGGGCTACCCCTTTTGAGGGTAATACAGCAGTAGTCATTTTGTATGATCCTCCTGAGTAGTTGCCTCTAGCACCTCTTTCTGATCTCTTCTGATCTTCCACCAGTTGTGCAAGCTCCATGGCTTTGCCCAAGTTCCTTGGCTCCAGCACTCTGACAGCTGTTCTTATCTCCGGTTTGAGCCCCTTCATGAAATTCCCTTCCAGGGCCGATTCAGAGATGTGATCCAGACGGCTAGCCAAGTACTCGAATCTGTCCCGGTAGTCAGCTACGGACCCCTCCTGAGTCAGAGCAAAGAACTGTTCATAGAAGTCTCCTCCCCCATCGGCTCGGAAACGTTCTAATAAACAATCCTTGAACTCTCTCCAGTTCCTGATAGGCTCTCTCCTGTCTCGCCATTGATACCATGCCAACGCCTTCCCTTCCAGACACAATCCTGCCGCCGTCAGCTTCTCATCATCTGTCAACCCGTTGACAGCAAAGTAACGCTCCACCTTGTAGATCCAGCCATGACCATCTTCCCCCTCAAAGATGGGCATCTTCAACTTCCTCACCTTCGGATCCCTTCCATTACCCCGGTACTCTCCGTAACCTCCCATTCCTCGAAGAGGAGGTGCTCCCCAAGTGTCCCGGTCACCCCTCCGACGTTGGTACTCGACTCCTTCGTCATAATCCCCTCTTCCCCTTTCAAAATCAGCACCTCGACGCTGAAAATCAGCACCTCGACGCTGAAAATCTGCACCTCGACGGTCATTCCCCAGGCTCATCTCCTCTCTAGAAAGTGGCTCTAGAGGTGGCATGTCGTCGTCTCCCTCAAGGATCTCCACAGCCGGATTCCTCCTCCCCCGAGGCGGGTTCGGATTTCCTCCTACGCCATGGTCGCCGACAGTCTCTCTTGCATCCGACGCCGTCGGATTAGTCTTCATCTCGAGTAATTTCTTCATCATCTCTTCCATGGCCGCGAACCTCCCTTCCAACCTCTCATTGTTGGTAGAGATCTCCATGAATTCCCTCCAGATATGTCTTCAGTTGACCAAACTCGCCTTCTAACACTTCCACCTTCTTCCCGGCCATCTTTCTTTTAACGGATCCACAAAAATCTTTTCCCGGAGACGACGATCTTGCTGAAATTTCAGAATTTCAGCCGCCGGTGGTCCGAATCGGTGCTCTGATACCAATTTGATAGGAAACACTTGGATTTCCAAGTGTTTCACACCAAGAACCAAGTAGATCTAGGATGAAAACTGCTGTCCACACAAGAAAACAGCCCAAAACAGTGGATTCGGAGAGAAAACGAAGGAGAAAACGTAAGAGAAAACAAAGCAAACACTTTTATTTAATGAGAGATGAAAAGCACTTGCAAGATACAACTTTCCTTCAATTCGAGAGGAAGGAAAAACTCTCCAAATCTCTAGCCGAAGCCTAGAGCCCAAGAACACAAACCCTAGATCTCAAAAAGATTCAAATTCAAGATAAAAACCCTCTTCCCCCTATTCCTCCTAATTTATCATGAAAGGAGGATTACAATTTACCTAATTACCCTTCTCATTCAAATATTCCCTCCCAAAATTCAATTTACATCAAGTGGGCCCCCCTTGATGTTTCCGCCCCCCCCCCCCCCCCCCCCCCCCCCTGGCCTGTTTCTTCCGCCGGCTATAAGCCAAGACCGGTCAGGGTGGACCGGTCCAGCCGGCCCAGGATGGGCCGGCGTAACAATAACATAATCAGAAAAAAAAAAAAAATCATTTTTCATTTCTTATATAAATCAAAAGTTCCAAATGATTTCTATGATTATAAACATATCATACGTTAATTTTGAGCCCCATATACTTTTTATCCAGCTTTCTATCCAATACAAAATATGCAAAGTGCTGCACTCTTACGCATTGCAATTTCATAACAGCTAAATTTAGTTTCAGTGCTTCTCAATTTTTTCCTTCTCTTGTTGGCAACAGGAACCATAAGGCTGCATATTAGCTAGACAATATACTTTCTAGTTTCTACTAGACTGATTCATGAACATTGCTGGTATAAACTCTAAAGAAATGCTAAACAACTTGAACTGGAAAGCAAAATCCATCCAACTACAAGGACTATGCCCGTGATTCTCTCAAATTTAGTCGTATTCCTAACTAATAATTTACATTCTCTTGGTCCACATCATCACACAAACATGTTATCATCATCACCATGATTAGCTACATCTCAACAATAATAGGTTGACTTTATGAATACTACTACTACATTTATTTTAAGTGCAACACTATGTGTTGCCTCTATTTCATGTAAGTATCTTTGCCCAACTGCTAGCTATATTTAATTGGATCAATTGATTTTTACTTCCCAGCAACATTAATTCTATTCACCCACTTCATTGGTGCATCTTGTACCTTTACTTATACATGTCCAAACAACCCAAAATTTATTTGATATCTAATATTCAAAATAAGCTAATATCTTTATAAAAAATGACCCTAGCTCACGCAATCATTTCTAGGTGAGCCAAAGATACATCTCAGTACTCATCTTAACATACATAATTTTTGCCACATAAAGCAATATGTCAATGACTTCTTTCCTTCTTCCCCTTCTTAAACCCTACAGTTCAACCATTCCACCCCTTTAAAAACCACCATTAAAGCTTAAGCTGCTCTCTACAATACGCATTGAACATTGTTACAACAACAAAAACATCAAGCCTTTATCCCACTACATGAGGTCAGCTACATGAATCCTTTTTTCTCTATTGAGTCTTTGTCTTGTTAAGAGCCAAATTGTCATTTAAATCTAATTATAAAAAATCATTTCTAATATTTTGAACATTGCTAATCTCAAAAAAATCATTCGGCAATAAACTCATGCTACCAATTAACTCCAAGCTGCTCTCTACAACAAGTACTGAACATTGTTAATCTAAAAAAAAAAATCATTCGTCAATAAACTCATGCTACCAACTTCATCCACCAACAAAGTCTGCCAAACATAAAAATTCTCTCTTCTGAACTTCCTTTTTTTTTTTTTTTTGAGAACATGCTCAAATGTCCCATAGTCCTCTCAGTCCTTACAATTTCCCCTACTTTCTCTGAGAGAAAACAAGCATGTCCTAATCCAGAAAAAAGCTCGCACTTTGCCAAAAAAAGTTTGTAGCAATTGTTCGAATCCTTAATGTTGGAAACAATTAATAAAAAATGAAGGAAATTAAATAATAGAAATAAACTTACATCAAAACAGGAAATCAAAACTAAATACCTTAATGACCTTGAGAGCCGTAAATTTGGATGGTGTGTTTAGTAATAGTGCACAGTTAATGGAGTCTCTAACAAAATGCGTTAAGTGGCCTCTTCCTATGAGACTAAAGGCATGCTCTGTAGAGCAATCCAGAATTCAGGATAGCTCTTGATAGTTCCAAGCTGCCTGATTCTGGTGACAATGCTGAAACATTCTCGAAACCCCTTCCAACACTAAGTTCTACTAGGTTGCTTGGCCAGTTATCAATAAAGATATGTAGATGGCTGCAAATCACTTCACTCATGGGAAGTTCTACCAGGCTGGTTAGACACTTATCGCTAAGATATGTAGATCGCTGCAAATAACTTCACTCATGGGAAACACTCTAAAGCCATTAACAGCACTCTACTGCTCTCATTATCATCACTATAACCCTCAAGTAAAAATGCAAATCTACAAAAATAAAGTCCAAGGTACATTTTGCATGCTTAAGTACCCGTCATAAAGCAAGTTAAGGATCTTTATTAAGAGTATACATAATATATTCACAACATAGAAATGCCAATTTTGATAAATTCTTAAGATATATCAAACTACAAATTATTTGTGTACACCCGAGCTAAGAAACTAGCACCAAATTCTTTTTCACATCTAATTTTCCATCATAAAGCGTGGTACGATTGTATCAACGTGTTTCATCCATTTTTTCCAAGTAACATGGCAAACCTACAACTAACCAATTTCTTTTTCACATCAAATTTTCCATTACCAATTTTGCATAATTGAACTCTGTGAATGACTTCAGCTTCACGCTCTCACCTAAATCATTCATATCAGATTAGATGATAATAATTATTTGAATTGATTAATAATGCTTAACAAGTACCAAAATTAAGTTATTTCTACAGAAGGAAAATTATTGCTGATGATATTCTTCTTGTTGATAAGACTAGAGAGGGAGTTGAAGGTAAACTTGAATTATGGAGGTCAACCTTAGAGTCTAAAGGTTTTCGCTTGAGTAGATCTAAAACGGAATATATAGAGTGTAATTTTAGTAGTAATAGACCTAGTGAGGGGATTGTGACTTTGGGCGATCAAGTCATTAATAAGAGTACACGTTTTAGATATCTTGGATCTATTGTTCAGAGTGATGGTGAAATAGATGGGGATATTATCTGCAGAATTCAAGTTGGATGGTTGAAGTGGAGGAATGCATCGGGCTTGTTATGTGATAGAAATGTACCCCTCAAACTTAAGGGAAAATTCTATAAGATGGTAGTGAGGCCTGCAATGCTTTATGGTGCCGAATGTTGGCCTTTAAAAGAGAAGCATAATACTAAGTTAAGTGTGGCAGAGATGAGGATGCTCAGGTGGATGAGTGGCTTTACCCTTAGAGATAGGATACGAAATGAGCATATACGTGAAAAGGTTGGAGTAGCTCCAGTAGAAGATAAGATTAGAGAAAGTCGCCTTAGATGGTTTGGTCACATAAAACAGCGGCCTTGCGATGACCCGGTTAGGAGAGTAGAGGTATTAGATTTGACTTATGTTAAGAAAGGTAGGGGTAGACCTAAAAAGACTTGGTTAGAAAATATTAGGAATGACCTTTCTTTATTAGATTTAAACGAGAATTTGACTTTTAATAGGACACAATGGAGAAAAAGGATTCATGTAGCCGACCCCACGTAGTGGGATAAAGGCTTGATGTTGTTGTTGTTGTTGTTCTTGTATAATATAGATGATGCAGTATGACTCCAGGTTAAAGTTTCCTTATGCAACTAATAAAATGTATAGCTTGCTCTCATGCAAAGAAAATTGTAGGTTCATATATCACAACTCACCAATTAATCCAAAAATTGGCTTTCCTTAAATAAAAATATATATGACTAACATTTAAGATCAATTAACAAAGACATCACTGAAAATATCTAAGAATTTCAGCAAGAAAATGGAAAAATAAAATAAAATCAGAGAGTAAATCAAATTAATTTCTATAAATTAACTTTCAAACATATCATATTTTGATAAAAAAAATACTAAGTAAGCCAATATCAAATTGTGAGATAGCCTGTGTACAAGCGGAGTTGCATAATTCAAAGAAAATGAACATGAACAAGTGGGCTGAGGGTTAGCAGGATAGGGTTCGTGAGAGTGGTAGGCAAAGGGTGAGGAATGAAAGATTAGGAAATGCAATGGAGTGTAAGATGTAGAGTAATAAGATGCAAGCCAAAGAGTGAAGCATGAGATGTGGATAGCAGAAGATCAAACAACATAACAAGGACTCAATCCGCTTTAACACCAAATAAATTAAGAGAGGGAGAGGAAGAATTCTATGTAGATAATTTTGAGCAATCTACATACATAACTTGAATCTAATGAACACTCAATTTACCTCACCAATAATGAAACTTCTTTAATAAATATTCCACCCAAATACAAATAAGTGAATAACCAATCCCTAACACTATTTGAAACTAAATTTAATATTAATAAAATATTCAAATTTAAACAATATCATCAAATATAGATAATTAAGACAAAATAAATAAATCAAGTAGCAAAAAATTTGAAAATTCATCCATAAATAAAAATGTACCTAAAAAAGCATGAAAAGGGTCCCATTTCAATATTGTGGACTAATTTGATTCATTGTAATTGGTTTATGGCCAATTGGTCTTTAGTGAGGACCTGGTTAGTGGCTTGTCTTACATTAACACGCCAACATCCTCCCCAAGCTTATATATGCAATAAGCAAAAGTGTATCAAAGCCAATATTATTTCTATTCCCTTCAATTGTTTGGCAAGTTATGCATTGTGAAACTATCCAAGTTGCATCTCTTTTCAAGCTTGTTATGTGATAGAAATGTTCCAGAGTGTTTTTTTTTTTTTTTTCTGCTGTTGCTGGGCTCTCTTCGGCGATCATCTGCGTCTTGTTTTGCTGGAAGATTATTGTTTTTGAAACTTTATTTAGATGGCATTTTGTTTTTTGGCCATTTACTTGTATTTTTTCTGTCTTCCTTTTTGGGCTTCTTCAAGCCGGTCATTAATGGCTTTAGTCAATTATTTCCTTACATGTAACCGTTCTTAAGATTAATACAAAGGCGTAGGCCAAATTTTCCCAAAAAAAAAAAGTTAATCCTCTCTCCTCCTTTAACATTAACCCCAACTCTCAATCTCAATCAAAATTAATCTTTAATCGGATTACCTGACAAATATACAAAATTTATACTTGTATTGAACATCATCTACGAACAAACGGCTTTTAACATGTAACCAAGACTAATGCAACAGTGTTAAAATATTATTCGTTTTTTAACTCCGGTTAACATAGAAAAATTACAATGCAGTCATGCGCAACAAGGAAGAAAACTTACTGCTGTTCCAGTGATTGGAGAATGAAATGGTGTCTCCATCGTTATCAAACACAGGCCTCGCGAACTGAAACCAACGCCTCCTATTCGTTTCAGCGACCTAGACCATCATCAAATGCCCTAGCAAACGATCACAATGTGCCGCCGTTGAGAAATCACTCTCCCGGAGGCCGGAGAGATCCAAGCGAGATCTTTCGACGTAACATTTATGTGCTTCGGTGCTTCATTTCATCATCCAGGATTAGGGCTTTATTAAAAATGCACCTATGTAGGTGCCAACAGCACTACGGGACTATATGTGTGAACGAAATACAAAAGGCAGCTGTACAGTCATTTATAAAAATTTATGCGTGTAGGGACTCGACCACTGGTTTATTGAAGGAGTTTTCAATAACTTATTTTATGATTTTTTACGTTTTTTTTTTTAATAGTAAATATTATTTTCATATTATATTTATTTTAAAGTAAATTTAAATATTAAATTTGTTTATTATTATATTTTAGTTAAGTCAATATTTGTTTTATTAAATTTTCTTTGGGATGATTGTACTATATAGTTGTTCCATCCTAAAACATTCATGTAGGTAGTGAAATATAAAGTTTAGCATCTTAGCTTCATATAAAGATCCAGCACACAGATATATAAAAAAGAAAGTAGCAATGTTTACATACAACACTAGAGTTTGTACGTGGAAATCCATAAAAATGGAGAAAATTACGAGGCGTTGCCCAGTCGAAATGAATTAACTAGTGTTAATAGTTGATTATAAATAATACCATTTATTGGAGGAAAGTACTAGCTCAATATAGCAAATACATAATTGTATAGAGTGCATTACATTGCAGCAATTCTTAAGAGAGTGTTGACATATTTAATTGGTTAGTAGGATCGTAGTCGATGGTTAAAAGGATCATAGCTGGCGAATGACGAGAGTCGGAAGGACCGTAGTCGGACGACCTCAACTCATCCCTTAATTCAAGGTCAAGGAGAAGACAATATGCTGAAAAGATTTCCAAACTTCAAAAGATTGGTTCCTTTGATGTAGATTGAATAATGGAGAATGTTTCATCAATGTTTAATGATGACTAGAGATTTAGTACTAATTAACCGTTAGGTAGATGTGGAAATATTTAGTTGTAAGAAAGAGATTTGTTGCGTGCTAGAATATATGCGACGGTAGAGTTTGTAAATTTGCGTCCTAGCGTTGTACGAGTATTCAGCACACAAACAGAAAAGAGAAGTGAACACCAAGGTTTTTACGTGGAAAACCTGAAAAAGAGAAAAAATCACGGGGCCTCGCCCAGTTGCAAAGTTCCACTATTATTTGTTTGAAGTACAAAGGTTGATCCATCTTATAAATCAAGACGATCAATTTACCATCAACTACTCACAAAGTTACAAAGTTCTGCAAATTACTGGCGTTTCTCGAAAATCCGGCAGAGTTCCGGCGTCTTCGGGCGGCAGGAAGAGCTCCGGCGGTGGTCGAGGATGAGCTTCTTCCTTCTCCTCCTTCTTCTCTTCTTCTTCTCTCTATTCACTTGAGTCCCCTTTGTGTATAATGAGGGCTCTATTTATAGTTTTTCTGGAGTGGCGTGGCTTGTAAATAGGTGTGAGATCATGGGCGAATAGGAAGTGGTTCGAATGGACGGCCGATACACCGGATGAAGCACCAACCGCCATGACATCATCAAGGTCTGATGATTCTTCAGTTGGAGGGGAAGAATGATGCGGTGCATCACAGCCACCCATCATCAAAGCCTTTATTTACCTATAGTTTATTACCTATAATTATCCTTTAGTTTGTTTTATGCTTTCTATTATATGCTGCAGGTTCCACTACCGTAGTTTCCATTTTTAGGGTGATAGTACTCTTTTGCTTTTGCTGCTAGTTGTTATTTTCTGCAAGAGGCAACACCTCTTGATAGTTAGCTTGGTATATCTTCTTCCCCGAGGAAGAGGATGATAGTTGATTTTCGAATACACTTACAGGCTAAAGCCTTTTACCATCAGTTCTCTGTTTTATCTCTTTTAGCACCGCTTCTTCCACAGCATACCACATCATAATGCTACAATTTTGTTGCATTAAGTTAAAAGAAATTGGTAGTCGTATTATTATATAAAATTATCATTTTTTTTTCTAAACTAGTTAACATTCTTATAAACTGATAACAAATGGCCGGGCAGGAAAACTTATTTTGTGCGGATGTCGAACACTGTCCGGAGACCAACCTGAATATACCACGTCGCCACTACTCGATACCGTGGCTCGGCATTGCTCGGTACCGCGGCTCGGTACTGCTCGATACCGCGGCTCGGTACTGCTTGGTATCAGGCTCAGTGCCGCTGACGTTACTGCACCTGATTCGCCTCCAAACGTAGAGCTGCACTCGGTGTCCGCACAGAATAATTTCTCCATGAGCAAAGCGAGGATCGGGGCACTTGCACGGATATTTCCGTATGAGTTATTTGATTGAGAGTCTATTTTGGTCCTCGACGCCTCTTTATTTTATGTCTTATGATTAAAATATTTACAAGAATATAAAATATATGACAAACAGACATAATCTAAAATGAAATGTTGAAGGGCATATGTGTCATAATCGTAGAGAGATCACCAGAGACTCACCATCTTTTGCAAATAGTCATAATGTAAATTATATTAAATAGCAAATGGTTATGTTTTTTTTTTTTTTCATGAAGGTCAAAACCTAAAGGTTCAAATAACAAAAATTAAGCTTTATTATTGTTGCATGCTAGCACGACGTTTGTATAAAATAAACTCATTTAAAAAATAGAAGGCCTTTCAAACTTAAAAAACTAAATTCTTTGATACCACAGCCATTTGATTGCCTTAAGGTTGAAAATTTCACTCAGTTTTAAAATATTTATATTCAAAATTATATGATCACGAACATTCAACTCAGTTTTTGCTTTTTAAAGCACTTTTTTCAGCTATAGTTTTATTTTATTTTATTTTTTCAAAAAGTCGTTCTTACCCCAAATTTCTACTGCTATATATTTTCATTCAAAGAAAATAACTTGTTACAGTGATCGGTAACCTGAAATCTATGAATCTCGTTTTTTTTCTTTACACTAAACATATCATATATCGTACTAATTACATTAAGAAGCTCTAATATCATCTGTGGCTTAAAAAAATGGTTGAACGATCATCAATGTTCTCTCAGCCATATCCGAGCAGAGCAGGAGCAAGCTGCAACAAAGGCTGCAAAGAACTGGGAGCAAATTTCCTCGCAAAGAGAACACAGAGAGATGAATGCTGGCCATTGTACATACAATCCCAGCCACTAAGAAGTTTCTTCTTCAAGAATTCCTCAGTGATATCATCTTTGCCAAAAGTTGCAGGGTGAGCTCCACCTCTTGACCAATCCACAAAGGTAAGACTACTATTTGCTATCAGATCTGATTTTTCAATGTGGAGCATGGTTGGGAAGTAATGCTCGTCAACATAGCAAGGTGGCTTGCAGAATTCCTTGAACTTGGAGTAGTACTTGGTGTCTTGAAGTATGTAAATTGCAAGCTTTCTATCAACTTCAAACCACTGAGATCCTTTTCGCCATTGATCGATGGTAATCAATGGAGCCATGTTGGGATTATAGCGGCCTCTGCCATGAGGGCCTTTGTCATCGAAAACGCCCATAAAGCTGAAGTGAGATCTCTGAAAATATTTGTAGATTATGCTGAAGTTGTAGAGAGGTATGCATGACTCAGAAAGAAGAACAAACCACTCGTTGGAGAGATCGAGGAGCGCGTTTGCAAGGAGACGTTTTTCTGCATCACACATACTCATTCTTCCCCATTCTGCTACCTGTGGGATGGGAAAAAGGAAAGGAGTGCGAACAAAAGGAGGATTAAATTTCGACTAAATACATCAATTATTAAATCTATTTACATCCAAAAAGTAAAGCATATATGAGTGAAATCCAGCCCCCCTAATATTTCCACACCAATATATTTTTTAAACCATCCAATATGAAACTAAATTCAATACTAAACCTGATGAAAATACAACACAGAAAAATTTAACACTTACAGTATCTTCCTCAATAGAAAATTAAATGTGAAAGAAGGTGCTTGGCCAAGCCACAAACAGAAGAAGCCTCCTTTTTAGAATTAAGTATAGAATGGAGCATAACGAAGAGAGGATTAAAAATAACAATTAGAAAGCAACACAGTAATAAAGTAGGGAAATGAAAGAAAAACCAGAGTAGCATATATTCATCTTAAGAAAACGGTTAAAGGAACCAGTGGAGCTCAGCTGTCAAATTACTAGAAAAAGAAGACACGAAAAGAAGCTGTTTATTTTCTTATGCTGCCAACTCTTACAAGGAAGACTAAAGAAAGAGAATAAAAGGACAGGGAACACAAGCTTCCAAACTTAGCACAGCATAGTAGACCTCAGATATTTCAGAATTGTCATCAAACCGTATTTCTTTTTTGGAGTTTTGAGCAAATTAGCCAAAATTCTCTACAAAGAGATCAAGGTGAGCTGTGTGTCATCTAACAGTACTAAATATCTCTTATGGAGTTCGTTTGGGGCGGCTTTCTTAATATTTCTTAAAGCAACTTTATAGTACAAACATTAAAATTTATGTACTAAAAAACTATTTTAAGAAGCAATTAAAAAGCTCTCCAAAACTGAACCTTAGACTTCGTTTGGAACAATTTTCTTACTGCTTTAAAACAGTAAAAAGTTAGTGATCAACAGCATTAGTAACCTAATGAAGGAGCAGTTTTCCATGCAATGGGCCTTGCTGAAAACTTAAGCATGATGAAGCATCTTCTGTCTAAATTTGTAAGTTTATTTGAATTAGCAATTGATTTTTTATCTATTCTTTCAACACCTATAGCTACCACAATACGCACCTAACCATAGAACCAAACAGCTAAATATCTCTTGGAGTATTTTCTTCTTAATATCAACCAACTAATTAAAGAGAGATTAGCATTCCAAGCAACCAATTTGAATCTCAACGACTCAACCCTCTGCCTCCGCAGGAGGAAAAAAAAAGAAAAAATCTCCGTCAATTTTTCAATGCTCCGTCAATTTACTTTTCTAAATTAATGATGATAGAGAACTATCCAAGTCCGAAAAGACTTTTCAGTCCACATTTACAGAAGGTACATTTAATTGGCATGTGCCATCATTATCAATGTTTCACAAGTTTAGGTTCCTCTTGGATTCTAGTGGCGCAACTGCAACCCATAGGCATGCCCAGAAAAGGCACCTTGCATTTAGCTTCAAGTAAAAGAAATGGGGATGGGGAAGAGAAAAGAACTTTGGATGGGATGAAACAATTGATTCTTTGTATAGAAAGTGCTTCAGCCATAAGCAAATAAAAGCTGATATTAAAGATTTTATGTTATCCAGGATAAGCATACAGTGGATATACTCTGAATTTTTTGTTTTCATTTAATAAAAGGATTGACGGGGTCTATCTATCTCTGTGAAATCTAATTGTGTCAATCAATTTGATTGTAGTGTTAAGTCATACCTCAATTCCATCGGTCTTAGTTCACCGGGGGTTGTAGGGGGCGGCACTCTATTCTTGAAAAAAATTTCTTTTTTTTTATACACGTGATGTAGCGCTGTAGCGTTCTAAGCTTGGGATGAAGACAGAGAGCGGAGCGCTGCAACACTCCAAATCACGATGATGCAACATTGTAAGTTGCAACGCCGTGGTGCTGAGGGGTGGATTTAGAGACAAGGAGTGGGTGTCGCATCACTGCGAATCAGGCTGAGTAGTTTTTCTTCCCTCTTTTTCTTGTTTCACTTAAAAAAGGTTACAATCCTTTGTTGTATTGAAAGGCGTCTTATTTTTTGTTTTGAGTGTAGAACGGAGAGAGAAGCCAAGAGAGGGAATGAAAGAGTGTGAGAAGAGATATTTGTATGATTCCTCTCAATTTTATAGAGAATTTCTTAGTGTGATACGGCATCGTGGTTTTTTTACGAGTTCTAGGTTTTCCCAAGTTAAATCCTGGCATTCATTTCTACTTTTTTTTTCTTTGTGTGGTTTACTTTCCAATAGACAACATAAAACATCCAATAATCCTCCAATTTTCAAAGTTTTTTTTTTTTTTTTCATTTTATGAGCATTTGATATATTGAGAGCATGGATTAAGAACATCATAGCACCTCTAAGCTCGAAATAATTAAAGTGACTCCTTAAACATAACATATAATATGTATATATTACTGCCACTACATCAATATCTCAATAAAAGGTGAGAACCAAAATTATTGCAGTATCTGTGTAATGCTTATGAAAGAGATAATTGTATGCGTTACACCAATCAAGTGAACTAAATGGCAATTGATCTACATGATTAGATTTTAAGCATAGATATTGCCAAACAGTGCATAAAATTCCCAGAAAGAATTAAGGTTAAGAAAAGGGAAAGAGATCCAACAATGGAGATATTATTCATACGAAGCTAAAAGGTACTAATTGTGAATCACTAAAGTCTAGCAAAAGATAAAGGAACCAGATTAAAAGAAAATCAATGAACATACAGATGATTTCAGAAAAGTAAATCTAAATATTCTGAAAGGATATATTAACCATTAAGTAATCCTAAAAGAAGAACAAGATGCTAAAGTACAAACGTACAAGGAAACAGAACCAACAACAGGGCAATCTCTTGAACCATATGTTGGAGCAAATAAACTGAAAAATCGCAGTTCAAAGACTTGAAATTGATTTCATTGGAGAAAAACATACAAGCAAAAGTATTTTAAATAAAATTGACTGCAAAAGAACCAAAATATTCAAAAAATTTGATGAAATCATAGAGTACCTGGCTAGGAATCTGCCTCTTATAGAACACGGAGTCCTTCGGATAGCTGGCTTTATAACCGGGCAAAGAATGAATAAAGATAGAATAAAGGCCCTCATTTCCCTTGAAGAACTTCTCCCACAGTGGAGAGAGAGGCAAAGGTCCCCTCGTTAGGAACATGAACGCAACCTTCGGCAATCTCTTGAACGGATAGTTTTTAACTTCTGGGGCAAAGCTCGCAAGCCAGAAGAGCTCATGATCACTCATGTTATGCAACAAAGAAGAAGGAGGTTTGATCCAACGATTAATACCACTCGGCTCCACAGTTATACAGGGCAAAAAACCAGACTTTGGCGACTGCAATTTTAAAATTCGAGTATCGAAGAACCGAGCACCAAAGATGAAAAAACCAGCAGCCAGGAGCAAGAAAGGGCCAAAGTACTTGACGATGCTAAACAAATAACCCCTGGGTTGAATCCTCTGCGCCAAATCCTTGCCATCTTCAGCATGAAAAACCCTAGGTAGCATCTCAGCCCGATGAACAACGGCACCAAAAGATAATTTTCAATGTTTTCGATCAAAAAGATCTTTTAAAGAGGAGGAAGAAGATAATTCTTATCAAAAATCGCGTCTTTTAAGAGCTAATAAGCTGAAAAGGAAGGACTTCCGCACCGCAAAAAACTCCAAACTAGCACCTCCTATGGCGAGAAATTATGTTGTGAATGGAAAGCGAAATCGAATAGGAAAGTTTAAATAAATTAATAAACTTTCCTCGATTACCTGAGGAGTAAATTGCGCAAACGGAAATTTTCTGGAAACAGGTAGATGGGGTCGGCTGCGAAGGCCGAGCAGACGTTATGGAAATCCACGAAGAGGGAGGTAGAAGCTCTTCGCGGTTTGGTGGGGCCTCGCTGCAGAGAAGGTCTGATTCCATGCGGAAGTCTTTATACAGAGAGAGAGAAAGAGGGGTCTAAGTGGGTTTTTAAAAAAGCTTATAAAAATAAAGAGAAGAAGGTCCACGTCGACGCCGTGGGCCGACGAGACTCAGAGAGATCCTTTGTAAATGGTCAACAAAATGGAAAAATGGCGACCGATATCGGCCTTTGGCGGGACATTGGCCGTAGGACTGAATGCTGGGGATGAAAAGTCCATGGTTGACATGGCCGATTGTTCCGTCCTCGTCGCCCACCGAAATTATGGATGCAAAGTTGTGCATCGGAGGGACTCTCCTCTCGTAGAAGAATTCCAAGCTTTAATGCAAAATTTCAGGACATATTTAGTTGAAAAATATTGATTTAGAATATTCTAATTATAATGAATTCCAAAGTTCTGAATTTGAATGACATATAAAAAATTAATATAATATAAATTTTTAAATATATTTAATATTTTTAAAATTCATCATAATTTTTTTGATAGAACTTTTTTTATAATGACTGCATGAATCCTTTAATTTTTATTTTATTTTTTGAAAAAAAAATTAATTCATAAAATAATAAGAAAGTTGTCTCAAATGAAGCCTATGAGTGCGCTCAGAACTATTGTAACTTTTATGATGAAGATTGTATGATTATTATAAGGAACGTAAAGTCTTAGAAAGCTACTGTATGAAATAGTTTTTTAGGTAAATAAAAATTATAAATACAATCTCAAAAAATAAAATAATGCATTCAAATCAAACTCTTCTACGCTCCTAAACAGGAGTAATTATTACGTCCAGACAAAAAATTGAAAATTTGAACGTATACCAAGCAATACGGAGTGCTCAATATCGAATTTTTGGTGACGTGACGCGTGATTATTCGTCTCTGAACACGCCTGATGACTTGACGTAATAATTGCTCTCTAAACAGAGTACCGTGTGAAGCCACGGGACTCGATGCATGCACTGTACAAAAGGCAACGGTGAAGGGCTGAGGAAAAAAAATCCATTTTGTCAACGATTTATTTATTTATTTATATAAATAAAACATAGAATCTTCTGGTCTCTTTGGTTTTTTGGCTAACCCCACTAGCTCGAGCCAGCAATAATTTGAATACAGCCATGGGAACTTCGTTAAGCTTTCGAAGGTAATAAAACGGCCACGTTGATTTGATTCTCTCTTATTATAGAGATAAATATATATTTATATGATCATTTTAATAAAATATCACAAAATCATATAGAAGATGCAAATAATCTTATCATATGAATAGTATATTATAATTATTAATGAATAAATTAAGATTTAGTTTTAGATAATTTTTTGTTATTATTATTTTTTTAATTTTGTACTGAAATGTTATTATAGAAAGTATATATTTTTTCTCAAATAAAATCTAAAAATGATTAATAAAGTAATAATATGATTTAAGATGATCACAATTGAGAGATAATCAAACAAAATAAGTCGAAATAATATTGATATATCATTCAAAAATTATCTTGATCGGACACAAATCTCGAGGCAAAATCAAGTTGGAAGCTTCAAAAAATTAAATATGATATCATATGAACTCCGATTTCAGCAAACTTACCGTCAAACTGAGTGTATCGGAAATACAAACCCAACGACACCAAATTCAACTCGATCCAAGCCCGAATGTGTCTGAATCAAAGACCCGTAACACTGTTGGAAGGTTCAAACCACAATTTGGATTAAACAACGGATTCCAAACATGACATGCTTATAATTGAATCGAGCAGCTCGACGAGACGAATCCAACGAGCCCAAGATCGCCAAATGTTTGACAAACGATCCACGTTCGAGGGATTTAATATCGGTCGTCCATCTAACGAGACGAATCCAAACATGACATGCTTATAGTCAGTATGTTACCCGATTACATATCAAATCCGTTGATTGAGCTTAGCATTTTCTTCAAAGATTTATGTTCATCTAAACTAAGTGAAAATGCTTTACGGAGGTACGAGGATAACATACAAATCATCCTATGCAAGTTAGAGAAGATATTTCCCCCGGGTTTTTTTTTGATTCTATGGAACATCTTCCAGTCCATCTACCTTACGAAGCTAGAGTTGGTGGACCTGTACAATATCGTTGGATGTATCCTTTCGAAAGGTAAATGTGTTAAGATTTTTATTAATTACTCAATATTTTTGAATCAGTTAAGATAACATATTTTTATTTGATTAATAGATATCTGAACAAGTTGAAGAAATATGTTAAGAATAAAGCACGACCAGAAGGATCGATATGTGAAGCATATTTATCTCAAGAAACAACTCACTTTTGCTCCTACTATTTCGAGCCACATGTAAGGAGTACAAGAACAAAAATGGGTCGTAACATGGACTTCGATGTAGAAGAACAATCACATGCTACACTAACAGTATTTAGAAGGCAAGGAAAGCCTAGTGGCAAATGTGTTGAAAGATATCTCAACGATTTAGAAATAAATACAGCGAATTTGTATGTACTACTGAACTGTGAAGAAGTTGAGCCAATCTTAGAGTAAGTTCTAACATAATGTTAATAATAAATTAGTAATGTTTATTTAAAATACTTATGTATTATTTGTCACCAGGTATTTCGTAAGCAATTTGCCTTTGACAGATTCAAGGGAAATTGAGCAAGCTGTTGCAAATGAATTTCCAACTTGGTTCAGATCATATGTGAGTACATTTTTTTTTATAAATTTAAATCTTATTTATTATCAAAAATACTAAAATTTGAAAATATTTTTAGGTACAAAATCCTGATAACAAATGTTTCGATAAAGGTTTGCAAGCATTAGCATGGGGTCCAATGCGAAAAGTAAAAACTTGGCCAATATATATAGTGAATGGGTTCAGATTTCATACCAAATCGTGGAGTGAAGGAAGAAAAACTGAAAATTGTGGAGTATGTGTTAGAGGAAACACTCATGAAGAAGATGAGTGTGATTATTATGGTATTTTGAATGAGGTCCTTGACTTGGAATACCCAGGCTTAGATGAGAACTTTGTATGCTTATTTAACTGTCAGTGGTATGATCCAGTACAAAATAGAGGCACAAGGGTTCATCCTGTGTATGGTTTAGTAGATGTTAAACATAGTAGAAGATACGGAAAGTTTGATCTATTTGTGTTAGCAAGCCAAGCTATTCAAGTTTATTTCAACAAATATCCCAGTGGTCGCAGAGACAAACAAGATTGGCTAGCTGTCATAAAAACAAAAGCACGGGGAATAATTGATCAACAATACATTGTAGCAACTGCACATTAAGAGGATGAGATGTCAAGTTATATGCCTGTTGAAATTGAGGATATGTCAACTACAACCTCTACTATTGAAATGGAGTTAGAAGATGTCAATAGTTCAACTAGTTCAGAAGAAGAAGAGAACCAGGATGAAAGTGAAGATACTCTTGAGAGTGATGAAAATAGTTTTGATGATTCTGATTAGTTTCTGTAATTTAGAATTGTAGAATTTAAATGTTTTGTAATTTTTATTACTGCTTAGTAATGATATTGTATTTTGCCACCTTGTCTTTTATTAACTGCTTCATTAACTGCTTTATTAACTGCTTCTTGTAATTCATTATCTGCTTCATTAACTGCTTCATTAACTGCTTTATTAACTGTTTCTCAATTATTTTTTTTTAATATTGCAGATGGCTTCAGGCGACGATCCTCCTCGTAAATCATTTGCCTCAAAGTTCTGCCGGAAGAAGATTACGACTAGCAGAGTACCCACACAGACTGAGGTAGGTGAGGGGCCTTCAGTTGCACTAGATTTACCTACACCACCACCGCCACCACCTGCCAGGAGCCAGCAGCCTTCACCAGAGCAGGGTCAGGGACAGTTAGATCCACCTCTTGTTGTACCTCCATACTTCCCTGGCCACTTCCCTCCTAGCTCGACGAGTCCTCGCTTCCCCTCTCCAGATCAGACACATGCTTCTCCATTCTATCCATATTACCCCCCACCATCATCACAGGCTGTTGGTCCATCCACTGGTCCTCACCCTCCTTACCCTTACCCATATTACTACCCCTATCCGGTGCAGCATAAACAGGGTGGACCATCACGACCACCAGAGGTTGGCACTACCGATCCTGCAACAGCAACAGATAATCATCAATACATCGAGCCTGACGGCGATAAGTAAGTTCAATTTAAGTTATTCAGTTGTTTTTATTTTGATATATTACATGTTATTGATAAACAAAGTCACTTGCAGCTTCAATCCTTCAAGGCCACCTATACATATGATCCGGGATATAATAAAGAATAAGTATGATGCTCCTTACTTATCCTGGAAGAAGATCCCAAAGCCAGTTAGAGATATGTGGTTTGGAGAATTTCAGGTATGTTTTTTTTGGTATGATTTCAAATATATGATTTAATTTGTACTAATCTTTTTGATATTGCCTAAATTTGTACAGAAAGAATTTAGGTGGTTGCTTGAGTACAGCACGAGGATCAGATCAAATTTTGAGAGGAGAGGAGCGATCCGTCTCAGAGACATGTTCACGAACATTAGAAAGTCCGGGCAGAGGCCTAATTGGATTGGAGAGGGCGTTTGGGCAGATTTGAGTAGTGCATGGGCTACCCCGGAGTTTATAAAAATGAGAGAGCAGAATAAACAGAACAGAGCCTCTGACTGCGGCGGTTTAGGAAGCTCTCTTCATACTGGTGGATCTGTACCTCATACAGAACATAGGCGGCGACTGGTAAGTGTTTTGAATTGATTTATTACATATATTTATGTTAGTATAACTAAGCATCAAATTTTCAGAAAGCGCACCTGGGTCGGGAGCCAACACCATTAGAGCTGCATACAAAAACTCATCAACATCAAGCTGACCAACAGTGGGTTGATGAGAAATCTAAGAAGGCTCATGTGAGTAAAATTTTTTGGATTTTTAGAATAAAAATTTATTTTAATAAAACTATTTGTAACTTGCAGGATGATTTCTTACGAGTTAGAGAAAGTAGGCAATCCACTGGCGAGGGATCATCTTCTGGATCGGCCCATACTTCTGAGTATCAGACATGGTCAGAAGTTGTTGGTGGAAGACAGAGGGGGAGGGTATATGGCATGGGTTCACAAGCTTTTGCTATTGAGGGCAGTTCATACACCTCTGCATTCCATGATCCAAGTTGAGCTGAAGAATCTGTAAGTGAGAGGGTTGCAGCACTTACTAGAGAGATTGAAGAGATGAAAAGGGTTCAAGCTAGAGAGATTGAAGAAATGAGGAAGGCTCAGAATGAAATGCAAACAGAGTTGCAATCCTACAGAGCTGGAAAACAAAGGAAGAAGGACCAACAGGAGCAGCCATCTGCAGACAATGAGGATACCGATGATGATTAGATGTTTATTATGTTTGATGAATGTATTAATTAGAACTTGTGAACTTCTGAACTGGTGATTGTAGCATTATCATGAACTATCTTGTGAATTTGTGATTGTAATGTTGTGATGAATTTTTGATTTTGTTTGTATTTTCTGGTTGTGATGAATATAGCGGCGTGTTGCCCAACATATATATGCTTTTTCTGCAGGTTTAGACTTTAGGGTGAACCTCCCTCAAATAGAGGGGATGCTGTCAATTTTTTTTTCAGGTGCTACAGGTTTCTGGCGGCTAACCGACGGTTTAGCCGCCGGAAACTACGATACCGGACGGACAAGATAAAGCCGCCGATTATATTATTAAACCGCCGGTATGTACCGGCGGCTTACTGACGGCCGCCGGCGGTTATACGATGGACGCCCGACGGTTTAAACCGTCGGTAATACCGACGGCCATAACCGCCGTCCACCGCCGGTACCTTACCGGCGGTCTAATAAACCAGACGACGCCAGGTTTAACCGCCGGACAACCGCCGGTAATTTGACCGGCGATTTTCCGGCGGTTACAATACCGGCGGCCTAACCGCCGGAAGACCGACGGTTAAAATTCCGGTGGTCACCGGCGGTATTGGCCGCCGGAAAACCGCCGCACAAAATTAACCGCCGGTAAAAAGCCGTCGGAAATGGTTTCCTACGCCGTTTTTACCGGCGGTTAACAAACCGCTGTTAGACCGCCGGTAACGTTAAAAACCGCCGGTAAATCTACACTAACCGCCGGAAAAAATCGCCGGTTTTCAGCGTTTTTCCTGTAGTGATATATATATATATATATATATATATATATATATATTATATATATATATATATATATATATATATATATATATTCAAGATGTCAAAACCTAAAGGTTCACATAACAAAAATTAAGCTTTATTAATGTTGTGATGTTTTCTCTCATAGGGCTTTTTCGTGCCCTAGCCTCCGACACCTATCTCCTTGCCTGCTCTGTTGTCGTGGCCTCCGATGATAATCCCTTCCTAAGGGAAGTTTTATTTTCCCTCTTCTAGTTCCTTTTGTTGTGTTATCTCGTCGTTTCCTCTTTTTTTTTTTTTTTGTGGTTATGGTGGCAAATCGCTTAAGTGATCTTGGTTTTTTTAAAGGGGAATGCACTTCTCGTTCATTCAAAGATAATTTAGCTGGTGCTTCCCAATGTTCGTCTTCTTTCCTTGACCTTAAAATTTATTCGCATCGGGGGATGCTGGCCCTTTGGATTTCAGAAGAGGAAATACATGCGCTTCCAACTTCGTTTGAGTTCGCTTTAGTTGGCAAATTCCCTAATCGTAGACCTTCCATTGATACTATTAGGAAGTTTTTTTTTTCAATATAAAACTAAATGGTGAATGTTCGGTACATATTCTCAACCCTAAGCATGTTTTGATAAAGCTTGTTGATTATTTAGACTACTGTAGAGATTTCTCTCATTGATCTTACTTTGTTAATAACTACTTTATGAAATTGGTGAAATGGTCTCCGATGTTTGATGTTAAAGTTGAATCACCTATCATTCCTATTTGGATATCTTCTCCCCACTTGCGGCCATACTTATTCTCCCTGAGAATCCTTCATGGTCTTAGCTCCATTTTTGACCGGCCGTTAAAAATCGATAATGCTACTTCAACTAGCTCTCGTCCTTCTGTGTCTTGTGGAGTTAGATATTAACAAACAATTTCCTAACATAATTTAGGTTGGCCTTAAAATTTGCGGCACATTTAGTCGGTGGTTATGGAAGAGTTTCCTTTTTATTGTGTCCATTGCAACTCGTTAGGTCATTCTAAATTGGAATGCCATAGCATAAACCACCATCTCAATACTTCTCCTATAATTAATCCCCCTCCAATTAATGTGAATGGCATGCCCTCTTGTGGTGGTAAAAAAAAGTTAGTTAGTGATAATGTTTTACTTACTAATGTGGGCATTAGAAATGGTGGTGGTGGTGTGCTTCCTTCAGTTGGTAGTGATGGTATGCCTTCTTCTGAACCCGTGGTTTTGGTTTCGGATGATTTGGATGCAAATGGCCATGTCAAGGAGAATTTATGAGTTGTTAATGCTAATATTGATGGTTTTGAGGTAGTGGATCCAGTTATCACTATCTCTGCTTGTCTAGTACATGAAGCTTTGGAGGATAAATCCCAAATTGTTGTGGTGAAGGATCCGTTGTGTTTAACTTCTGGTGTCTCGCTCGACACAGTGGATTTTTGTGGTGTGAACATCGTGGTGTTAAATGACTCTAGTTGTAGCTTGCTTAATGTTGTTGTTGGTTCTGATATGCCCTCTTCTTCATTGGTAGTTTCTGAAGGAATGGTTGATATACTGATTTCTACTATTTCTAATGAGGAGTTGAAAGCCAATTTGGATTCGTCTTTGCATGACTCTTGTGTGAGCCAATCCGATTAACTTAATGAGCATTTGTCCTCGCATGACGAGGGTGAGGGGGATCACTTGCAGGAGGCCGAGGAGGAGTTTGATGATTTGTTTAATTTGAAGGTGAATCGCATTGTGGAAAAGCCATTCTCTAATGGAGGTGGCAAACGTTGGCGGTATAAAAATAAAAGGAAGTAAGTATGTTTGCTCTCTAATGTTGGGGGTTATTCTTTGGTTGATTGTCATTCAGTGTTTTTCCATTGGCTGGCGATTGTTCGGTTTTATTTTTATTCTGGATGCAGTTGGTTCTCTTATGGTTGAAATGTGATATTGTGGTTGGCTTTGCAATTATAGTAATTTTTGTTGGGCTATGATGTGGCTTTTTTACTTACCACTTGGGCTTTCGTGGCTTATTGGCAACTATTGGTGGTAAATCTTCTTATTCTTTTGGTGGCCTTATTTTCAATGTTGGATGTTGCTAGTCTTTTATGTGGATTGTTGGTTATTCCCTCCTCTAGATGGTCTGGGCCTGACCTCTAGGTGGTGGTTGGAAGCTTGTGTCAATTACTGAGCCATACTGACTTCTTCGCCTTCTTTATTTGATGCGTTCTCTTCGATTCTATTCTTTGTCTTGTAATCTTTATTTGTTCTTGTTTGGTATTGATTGTAATCTCCTCTCTTTTGATGGGATAAAATGTCTTTATTATTAAGAAAAAAGCTCTATTAACGTTTATGGCTACACAGTTTTTGTTATTATATAAAATTAAGATTTTTTTATTCATAAATTAGTTCACGTTCTTGTGACAAATGAGCACACTTAAAATATTTATTTTAATTATATTTTATATGAAATAAAATTATTTTAAAAATAGAAGTTTGTTAAAACTTAAAAAAATAAATTCATTGACATTATAGCCGTCTGAGTGCCTTAACGTTGAAATTTTCACTCTATTTTAAAAGATTTATATTCAAAATTATAAGATTATGAATATTCAACTCAATATTCTTTAAATTAAAATATATTAATATTGCTAATTTTAAACATTTTGCGCACCTATAGAAAGGTTAGAATTGTTTTAAAAAATTAAAATTTTGAATGACAAATAATTGGTCATGGGTAACAATTAGTCAATTATCCTTAAAAAAATGCATTATTCTGGAAAAAACATTCAGCACCGTCAAAGGCGCTTGAAATAGATTAAGATTTCATTTGAGACGGTTTTCTTATTGTTTCTTAAAGCATCTTTCTAATTCAAAAATTAAAAATTTTATACTAAAAATCAGTTTTAAGAAGCATTAAGAAAACCGTCTCAAACGAGAACTTTTATTACGTCCTCTGACCGGACGTAGCGCTACTTTCGATCAGATGATTGTTACTCGATTTTTGCTCGGTATTTGGTCGGTATTGCTAAGTATTGTTTGGTAATAACTAGGAATACTGCTCTGTGAAGACCAATACCGAGTAATCCCAAAAAAACTCGGTATTTTTTGGGATTACTCCGTATTGCTCGGTATAACTCGGTATTTTGTCTTCACATAATGGTATTTCTAGTTATTGTTGGTATTGCTCGGTATTTCTCGTTTTGTGTCTGTGATCTTAGTGCCGGCCGAACGTAGCTCTACGTGCGTTCACCGGACCAAATAAAAGTTCAAACGAAGCCTAAGCTATTCTATTTTAGCTTTTTAAAGCACTTTTTCAGCTTTTGAAAACCGTTTTTTCTAAAACAGCCTTTATTACCTCAAAAAAATTCTACTTCTATATATTTTCATTCGATAAAAATAACTAGTTACACTGAATCTCATTTTTTTCTTTAGACTAAACACTTGAACTAATTACATTAAGAAATTCTTATCCTCATCGATCCTATATACCATCTGCAGCTTAAAAAATGGTGAAAGTGATTCTATTAAATACTAATTTCTTTCTGCTATACTCTCTAGGAAATTTGAATGATCATAAATGTTCTCTCAGCCATATCCGAGTAGAGCAGGAGCAAGCTGCAACAAAGGCTTCAAAGAACTGGGAGCAAATTTCCTCGCAAAGAGGACACAGAGAGAAGAATCCTGGCCATTGTACATACAATCCTGGACACCAAGAAGTTTCTTCTTCATGAATTCCTCAGTGATATCATCCTTGTAGAAAGTCATAGGGTGAGCTCCACCTCTTGACCAATCCACAAAGGTAAGGCTACTATTTGCTATCAGATTTGATTTTTGAATGTGGAGCATGGTTGGGAAGTAATGCTCAGCATAACAAGGTGGCTTGCAAAATTCCTTGAACTTTGAGTAGTACTTGGTGTCTTGAAGTATGTAAATTGCAAGCTTTCTATCAACTTCAAACCACTGATATCCTTTTCGCCATTGATTGATGGTAACCAATGGCGACATGTTGGGATTATACCGGCCTCTGCCGTGAGGGCCCTTGTCATCAAAAACACTCATATAGCTAAAGTGAGATCTCTGCAGGTATCTGTAGATTATGCTGAAGTTATAGAGAGGTATGCATGACTCTGAAAGAAGAACAAACCGCTCGTTGGACGGATCGAGGAGCGCGTTCGCAAGGAGACGTTTTTCTGCATCACACATACTCATTCTTCCCCATTGTGCTACCTGTGAGATGGGAAAGGTAAGGGGTTTGAACAAAAGGAGGATTAAAATTCGGCTAAATACACCAATTATTAAATTTATTTTACATCCAAAAATTAAAGCATACGAGTGAAATCAAGCCACTTGATATTTCCACACCAACATATTTTGACTATTAAATTTGACATTAAATTCAATCAATACTAACCCTGATGAAAAACATCTCGGAAAATTTTAGCACTTATAATATTTGCCTTAAAACTGTTGATCTTCTTATTGCTAGGAACATCCCTATTCAACCCACTTGTCCTCTTAGTAATTTATTTTCAGAATCTGTTTCTCACCTCTTGGAGGATATCTGTTGTGTTATTTTTCTGGAGCTATTTATCTCTGCAAATTTGGTTGGATTGATTGTTTGTCTCATGTATTTTCTTCTATGTTTCCATTTTATCAATTTTCTTTCTTCCTCCAATGGAGAGCCCTTAGTCTTAGCAATCAGGTGCGGCTTTTCCTTGCCTATCATTTTTGCAGGAAAGCTTTCTAGCATCCTGAGCTCTGTTGGCCTTGTGTCTACTTGGCTAGTTTTGCTCATGTAATTTTTTGAGGTTGTTATTGCAACCTTAAATTTGCTTCTTTAGGTGCTAAGATTTGCATTCTATCTTTCCTGGCTCCTTTTGGAGAGATAATTATGTGCGGACACAGGACGGGAAAACCGTCCGGTACCGCTTGATACCAAGCGTCGGTATCGCGCTTGGTACTGAGTGCGGTACACTTTTGGAGTTACGTGGCACATTTTTGTTGGTCTCTCAACGACATCCGGACTCTGCACAGAATAAAAATGGGGATTGACACAATAAAATTTCAAAAAAAAAAAATCATGACACATACTATACTTCAATAAAGCAACTGGTTGTTGGGTTGTTGAAATGCTTATAATTTAGTTTGGTAAAAAGCTCAGATATTTCAAAGCAAAAGCTAGATGTAGGCATGCCACTTCTCTTTTGAAAAAAAAAAGTATAAGAAATATTTTTTTTTTTTACTGGAATAATTTTCATTCAAGAAGGCTTTACTATTTACATTCGACGAATATTCTTTTATTTGATAATGGAGAATAATCTAGCTAAACATTAAGATCAAATTTTTTTATAAAATTGATTAATTACTTCTATATTGCACTCATCTCAAAATAAATTCAAGATTTTTTTGAAAAGTTTCGTTAGTCTTTCCCAACTAAGTGGATCAGCTCTATGAATCCACCTCCTTTCATTCTATTTGGGTGGTAGAAAAAATGGTCACACTATTATGTATATCTTCTCTCACGACTTCTAACCATGCCATTCTTGTATTCTGTTTGATCCTTCATATTTTTACTATTACTATCGACTCGTATGTTGATGTTGCTCTGTGACTTTTTAGCGATTTCGGTATTTTAAATGTTAAATCCTAGCACTCATTTTCACTGTTTTCTTTTCTTATTTATTTCTTTGGGTGGTTTACTTCCCAACAGTCTACATAAAACATCCAATAATCCTCCACTTTTCAAAGATTTTTTTCCATTATCAAAGTATTTGATATATTGAGAGCGTGTATTGAGAACATCATAGCATCTCTAAGCTCGAAATAACTTAAATGGCTCATTAAACATAACATGTAATATGTATCTATTATTGCCACTACATTAATATCTTAATAAAAGGTGAGAACCAAAATTGTTACATATCAGTGTAATGCTTATGAAATAGAAAATTGTATGAGTTACACCAACCAAACAGTGCTTGATCTATATGATTAGATTATAAGCATTGTTGAGGGCTAAAATATACACGGCGGTAGAGAAATACAAAAAATTTAACATGTTAGCTTTATACGAAGATCCAACACACGATCAGATAAGAGAGAGGTTTTAACATTCATAAGAGATACCAAAATTTTTATGTGGAAAATCCTGAAATGGAAAAAAACTATGGGGCCTGGCCAAGTTTGAATAAATCCACTAGTATTTGCAGTCGATTACAAACAATACCCTTCCTTGGGGGAAGGCATTGGCTTGATGTAATAAATATACATCATATAGAGTGTATTACATGATATGAATTGAAAGAATAAGAATTGACATGTTTGTTTGATTGGCAGGATCATAGTCGGCGGGCGATAGTGATTAGAAAGACCGTTGTCTGGCGATGAAGGTCGAATGGACAATAGTTAGCTGGCCTTAGTGGTCAGAAAGAACATTGTCTAGCGACGAAGGTCAAAAGGACAACAATTTGGCGATGGAGGTCGAAAGGACCATAGTCAGCTTGCGACAATGATCATAAAGATTGTAGTCTTATGATGAAGGTCGAAAGAACAATAGTCGTCTGATAGCGAAGGTCGGAAGTCCAACGATGGACAGAAATCCGTCGTTGGGTATAAGTTCGGTGAATGATGAAATTCTGGCGTCGGATAGAAGTCTGATGGAAGTTCGGAGAAGGGTAGAAAAGTTCGGCAATGGACGGAAGTCCGACATAGGGTAGAACACCAACAAAAATCCGGCGATGGGCAGAAGTCCGACGATGGACGGAAGTTTGGCGTAGGGCAGAAAGTCTGATGAAAGTCTGCTGACGGGTAGAAGTCTGACTACTTTAGCATCATCCATCTACTTTATGCTGATGATGTTTTAGTATTTGGTGAAGCTAGTATAGATAACTGTCACATTTTGTCTGATGTCCTCAGTAACTTTGCTAATGCCTCGGGTTTGCACATTAACTTGGATAAGAGTTCTATTATGTTTCCTAAGTGATTGAGAAACAAAAATGCTATTTGTGATGCTCTTGCTATTCACAATATCAGTGACAATATTACCTACTTGGGTATTCCTCTATCTTTTAATGTTTTGGAGATTGTTGATTTCATGCCTTTGATGGATAGCATTTCTAAAAAGATGTCTGGCTAGAGGGCTAATCTACTTTCTATTGTTGGAAGGTTGCAATTCTTGGAATTTACCATGATTAACTCTATAGCCTATTGGATTCGGGGATCTATTATATCTAAAACTGTATTGAAATTCTTTAAGAGGATCTCTTCTAAATTTCTTTTATTTGGTGAGTTGGATGCCAGTAAAAAGATCCACATAAATTATTGGGATAGAATTTGTAAACCTAAGTCATGTGGAGGTTTGGGTATCCCATCTCTGAACTCTTTGCAGTTTGCGTATAATTGCTTTGTCATTGAGAGAATGTATAACTGCACCTCTGTTTTATCCACTTGGCTTATTTTCAGATATAAGTCTCCCTGGCGTCCTCCTAACAATAGGGATTCTAAGATTTGGAAGTCCATCTGTATTTCTGCCCAGGCTGCAAAGCCCTTCTTTAAATTCAGAATTTCTGCTTTGGCTCCCATTTCGTTGCATTGGGATCATTGGTGTAACAACAACTCCCTCACTGATATAGTTGACGAATCCTGTTTTTTGAACATTACCAGTTCGGATACACCACTTAAAGATTATATTGCTGGGAATTGCTGAGTTCTTCCTGAGTCTCTTCCCACTTCTTTAAAGAACTCCATTTCTAATATATGCATTTATGATATTTCTGTTCCTTGCTTATCCTGGGACAATAATGCGGTTTGCTCTTTTAGGGAGTATATAAAAGGCTTTTATATTATGGAAGCTATTTTTTCTTGGGCAACCCTGATATGGCACAAAAAATCTGTTTTAAGGTTTCCGGTTTGCTCTTGGATAGCTGTGGTGCGAGGTTTGAAAACTGCTGATGAGCTTCTTAAGCGCAATATTTTAGTTCCATCTATTTGTGGATTATGTCACTCTGCTCCAGAATCAACCTCTCACTCATTTTTTGAGTGTCCATATTCATTCTCTATTATCACTTACATCATGCCTGCAGCTCACGGCTTTTTGCTCAGGCCTACTGTGCTTCAACTGCTTGAATGGATTGAGGCTACTTTTTCTCATTTCTGGGAAGAAAAAATTTTTATCTCCTCATTGCTTGTTGTTCCATTTATTTCATTTGGAGGGAACGTAATGATAGAAGATTTGGGTCCTCTCATAGCTACATCACCACTGCTTTAGCAATTAAAAGGGCGGTTTTTGAGAAAGTTACTAAATGGAATAATTTTGTTTCACTGTTGGAACTCTTATGAAATGTTTTTCGTGGCCTTCGTGGATGACGCTGAATTTCGATTGGCTATGCCTGCGGGTAATGCTTTGGACTATGATGTACCCTAATGCAGGCCCCCCTAGGAGATGGCCTTTGGGGCAACCATGGGTTCTCGACACTTAAGCTATCTTTCTGAGTTCAGGCTTTGTGGGATCCGATCTCTATGAGCAATCAGCTATTCTTTCTGTTTTGCTTATTCCCTAGTATCCAAAATGTCAAATTCAAAGATTGTAATTTTGCTTTTTTGGGCTTCTCCAAGCCAGCCTCTTTTTCTTTGAGGCTTTAGTTTCTTCTTTTCTTTACATGTAACCTTTTATGATTAATATACGGCTTCGCCCAAATTTTCCCAAAAAAAAAAAAAGAACAAGATGATGAAGTACAAATGTACAAAGAAACATAACCAACAACAGAGCAAACCAAAGAACCATATGTTGGAGCAAATAAAGTGAAAAAAGCGAAGTTCTAAAACTTCAAATTGATTTCATTAGAGAAAAGCATACAAGCAAAAGTATTTTAAATTTTAAATAAAATTGATTGCAAAAGAACCAAAATATTCAAAAGAATTGATGAAATCATAGAATACCTGGCTAGGAATCTGCCTCTTATAGAAAACGGAGTCCTTCGGATTGCTGGCTTTATAACCGGGCAAAGAATGAATATAGATAGAATAAAGGCCCTCATTTCCCTTGAAGAACTTCTCCTACAGCGGAGAGAGAGGCAAAGGACCCCTCGTTAAGAACATGAACGCAACCTTCGGTACTCTCTTGGACGGACACTTTTTAACTTCTGGTGCAAAGCTCGCAAACCAGAAAAGCTCATCATCACTCACGTTATGCAACAGAGAAGGAGGCTTGATCCAACGATCAGCACCACTCGGCTCCACAGTTATACAGGGCAAAAAACCAGACCTTGGTGACTGCAATATTAAAATTCGAGCATCGAAGAACAGAGCACCAAAGATGAAAAAAACAGCAGCCAGAAACAAGAAAGGGCCAATTCAGGAGGATTCTTGACCGTTAGGACTCCGCACGGAATAATTTTTCATAGAAATGAATGCTGGGAATGAAAAGTCCTTGATTGACTATGCCGATTGTTCCGTCCTCCTCGCCCATCTAAATTATAAATGCAAAGTTGTGCATTGGAGGAAAAATTATGACTTTATTTTATGAAAGGTTAATCACGAGAATTTATAAGAGTAATATCTTTATTAAAAATTTTAAAAAAGAGTCAATTCGTTAAAATAAAATGGCTCATTAAGAATGCGTAAAAAAATTTGAGATATTCCGAATGTATCAAATATTTTTTAGTATTCAATTTAAGTAGAGGGAGAGACAGAGGAGGGGGAGAGTACAAAGAGAGAAACTGGCTGAGTAATACCTAGCAATACCGAGCAAATACCGAGCAATACGCGAACATAGTAATCCCGGATTCGTCGGGCCGCGCGGTAAAGAATAAGTGCACTTGGCGACATATTATAAGCTACCTGATGTAGCTCTACGTCAGGTAACCTGACGGAATAATTTTTCGAGAGAGAGGGGGCAAAAGAAAGATAAAATTATTTTCATACAAAACATATAAAATTGTTTAAAAATTTATATATTATTTTTAATACTTTAAATATCAGTTAAAATATTAGTTTAATAATTATTTTAAATATAAAAAATATATATATTTATATTATATTTAAAAAATACATATTATGTAATATTATTAAAAATAGTTAAAATATAAGTTAAATATTGAAAATAAATTAAAATTGAATGTTATTTTAAATTTTTTTAACAAATATGTAATTATCAAATATCTGTTCTTAAGTATTTTTTTAAATATCCTATTACTGTTATTTAAAATATTAAAAATAATATATAAAATATTTAAAAAAAATTATTTGTTTTTGTCTGAAAAATTTTTATTTTTCTTTTATCCCTCTCTCTCTTGTTGTACTCTTTCCCGCCTCTCTCTTCTTTCTCTCTCCACCTCTTTCTCTCGCCCTCTACCATCTTTCTCTCTCTCTTAAGTTTCTCTCCAAACTATTTGGCACGTTCAGATCTGAATTTGTTAATTATTTAGACGAATTAGTTCTTTTTTAAATTTTTTAATAAACACTTTCTCTTTTTAATTCTGATGATTAACATGCTCTTTCATAAAATAAAGCAAGAAATTATTATGTGTGAAATTTGGATAAATTTTTATGTCAATAAGATGGAGTCATGTGATTTTTTTCTTTTTCTTATACATAGTGTGTGTTGAAATTGAGAAAATTAAAAAAAAGTCTATTTGGTTGCACCTGAATGAGTTCAGGCGAAAAGCTACATCCGGACTCCGTACGTTAATCTCTTGCATCGAAGGGACTCTCCTCTAGCAGAAGAATTCCAAGCTTTAATGCAAAATTTCAGGACCTTTTAGTAGAAAAAATATTGATTTATCTAAGCTAGTCTTAAGTTAGTCTCTTTGGTGTAGTTTTGAGAATCCTTTATTAAAAGCTTTCTTAATGATTTTTATCACAATTTTGATGAAATTTATTGGCATAATTTTATATGGCATAGAAGGTTTGCATTAAGATTTTCTTCTTTTATATGGTTATGGTTAGCTATGGTGAATAGCCTCAAAAATGCTGATAATCTTATTTATAGAGGCATTCCTGCTCATCCCACTTGCTCCTTTTTAGTACCAATGTTGAAACTATTTCTCACATCTTTTTTAATGTGCTTATGAGTCTTTTTGTCACTAGGCAACCATAGGTGAGGATTAATTTTTCATTGTGGATGGTTTTTGACATCGGACCTGAGCGGCTCGACGAATCCACGTTGATGATCTGGTGGCCGTGTCTGAGCATAGATCTAAGTACTACCTAGAAGAAATCACCACTTGAATACAATTCAGAATACAAAAAATGAAACTCCATTACAAGCACTTGCTCTTATTTATAGTATTTGAAAGGCTACATAAAAGGCAATATACCTAAGGAAAATATAAAGGTGAAATATCTAATCATGTGGTCAATACAGGACTGACGTTTATGACAAAAATAACCAAGCAATAGCCCTAGCATCAATTTTGCAGGTAGGAATTTTTATTGCCTCAGGTTATCTGACGTTGAGATACATCAGGTAGCCTATATTGCCACGTGTTCTTACTCTTTACCGCGCGGCCCGACGACCCGACCCGGAACGAATCCGGGATTACTATGTTCGCGTATTGCTCGGATTTGCTCGGTATTACTAGGTACTACTCGGTATTTGTTCCGGTACTACTCGTTATTTGCTTGATATTGCTAGGTACTACTCGGTACAACATGCCAGCTGGATTATTCGTTTAAGAATCCAACGGCAGATCCTCCGGAAGCAAAAATGGCGGATCAAAACAGTTTCCGATGGAGGAATTGAACCAAATCAGCTATTTAAGCCATGCAGTTATTGACCTTATCTCCTTCTCCCTCTTTGCTAACGGCCGCTGACAGAAGTCGATTGAATCTATCCCAACGACGCCGCAGTTGCTCATCTTCTCTCAGTTCCTCGATGAGCTTATCAAGTCATCAGTGCAGCAGTACCGAACAAATACCGAGCAATATCGAGCAAATACTGAGTAGTACCTAGCAATGCCGAGCAATACGCGAACATAGTAATCCCGAATTCGTTCCGGGTCGGGTCGTCAGGCCGCACTGTAAGGAGTAAGAGCACGTGGCGATATATTATAGGCTGCCTGATGTATCTCTATGTCAGGTAACCTGAGACAATAAAAATTCTGCAGGTAGTCTTGGCATTTATAGAGTCCCATGCCTTATTTTTCTTCTCTCAATTGGGCTTTCTCTCATTTTTAGGTTATTTTTGCAACCTTTACATTTAGGTATTTTTTCTCTCTTTTTTTAGATTGTCTTTGCCTCCTTTGAGGTTTTTGTAATTTCTTCTTACCATGAATAAATGTGGGGCCATCTCAAATATTTTTCCAAAAAAAAAAGTAAAAAGTCGAAATAATGTAAATAAGCATCTCAAAGCTCATATGGACGAGCTTTGAGTTATTTCTTGCCTTGTTCAGGTTGAAGTTTTACTCTATTTAGATACATCAAGATCAGGGTAATCACAGTAATGCAGAAATCAAATTCGAACATATATTTTAATTTGGATTATAGAATTTAATATTTTAAATCGATAATTTTTAGATATTGGAATTTCTCATACATAGGCTTTGGTTACATTATATATTACATGCCATCAAAAAAACTTTATTGATGATGCACGAATCTCGATGTAAATATGAGTAATAATTTTTTAAAAATTAAATCTGAGACCATCTAAATTTTGATTTAAACACCCCCCCCCCCCCCCCCCCAAACAAAAAAAAAAAGAAGTTATTACATGGATATTTATGTAATTTATTCCCCTCCATCCTTTTTTTATTCTTTATTATAGGAGTTTTTAAGCAATTTCCCCCCTCCCCTAAAAAAATTAAATTACTATTATCTTTAGTTGGTTGCCCACGAGCAGAATTAAACACATTATGTAGAGGTGTTATTTATAAATTTGCCCCCCCCTAAGAATCAAGGTCGGTTCCGCCCTTGGATTTGAACAAACTTATTGTCACATTGATCATCTAAGTGACATGATCACAATGACACCATGTTCAGTGCAATTCACATCGAGATTCATGGAGAGGGGGAGAGAAGGAGAAGAGATAACTAGTGAAAGCTCTTTTGCATTTTTCAACCATCGTTGTCAACAACCACCACCAGCTATTGCCACCGACAACCATCATCACAACCGCTGAACCTCCATTGACCTTCGCTGGACTTCTGCCCGTTCGTGGGTCACCGTCAAATTTTTTTTCAACCACAAATTGTCATCGGACTTCTGCTTGTTCGCTGGACATTGTCGGATCTCCAGCCGTCACCAAACCTCTATTGAAGAGTCTCCTAATTATTGTCATCATATTTCCAACATATGTCGTTCATTCGAGCTCAGGAATACCCATATGAAGTTTGTCAAGATCTTCAACATACTGTATTCACATTGTCCTCGAGTTGAATGATGAATTAACTTTTGTAACATATTCAAACAATAATGTAATCATTTCAATTAGGTAAGATCCCATAATTTTTCCTTTTTGAGGACCTTTCATGTAAATTTTTTTTGGTTTTTTATATCATCTTAATTGTCTCTTTGTGTGCTGAATGTTCATGCATCGATAAGATGTAAAATCTTTCCACTATATCACCGTAAAATTATTAGTTCGCAACAATTTAACACCGTTTGTGAAAAATATTTCCAATATATCTCTTAAATGGCTCATAATTAATATCTCAACTAAGAACAATAAAATATTGGTGATTAAGCCCCCCGGCCTCACCTTAGAGGATGAAATGCAGAGGATTGAGAAAATTCAAAGTTAAATCCTTCAATTAATAGCGAAAGAGGGACAACAGAGGGTACCGTGTTTTTCAAACATGTCCTCAAGTTAAAGTAGGAGCTGAATTTTATAACATATTTAAATAATAGTGAAATTATTTTAACTCGGCAAAACCTCATAGTTTTTCTATTTATCAGCACTTTCCACATAGAAATTTTGGTGTTTCTATGTCATCCTAATTACATGTTTGTCTCCTGAAATTTCGTGCATCACTAAGACCTAAAATATTTCCACTCTTTTGTCGCAATTATCTCAGCCTACAATATATATATATATAACCTTAGCATCATTACTAAGAGTATCTAAAGAGAATTTGATTATCTATACTTGTATTTGATCATAACTATTTTTTAAATTAAAATGAATATTTGATTAAACAAGCATCTATTGTATTAAATTTATCTCAAAGTAATTATGTAAATCAATGAAATCGGAAATTCATCTTAATTAATTAGCTATATGTTATGAATTTCATTTTTTTTAATATGGACTATAGTGGCGGTTTTAACCGTCATAATTATACAAAATTATGGCAGTTTAATCCGCCACAATTCTATGAACCATTTTCTTAGAGCTTACAGTGGTTGTTTTAACCGCAATAATTATGTGATACTGTGACCATTAAAATCGCTACGAAAACTAGCACTCATCATGTCTTCCCAGCAGTCATTAAATCGTTGTGGAACATCATTGCAGCCTATTGCAATCATAGCTGGCGGTTAAAACCGCCTGGCAATGGTCTAATTTTGTGTTGCGATAGGCCTAATTTCTGATAGTGAATGGGAAAGAAGATGATGGTGAAGAAGAGTGTGGAGGTGAAGAAGAGCGATAAAGGAAAAGGAGGAAGAACAAGAATAAGAAGGGAAGGAGAAATATACCAATACACAAAAGGAGATCAGCTTTGGGAGGCAGGCTTCCTAGGGCAAGAACCAGTCGGAGATGCTGGGCATGGCAAGGGCAGGTCGGCGGGCTTCCCTGGGATTTCAGTCGGTCTTCCTTAGGGCGGAACGAACAAGAGAAAGGGAGAGGGCCGAGGAGAGTATGTCGGGGCTTAAGAGTTAAAATTATTTAGTTTAGTTTATTAATTAAGTTTTTTATTTAAGAGATTTATGAGAAAGTCTTAAAATTTCATTAAACAATTAGATTTTATTTTATTGAGTTTACTCTTATTAGAATTTCTCGATTAAAGATATATTTATTTAAAATTTATTTAATTGATTTTAACATTTTATTTAGATAATTTTTTATTAGATTTAATAGAGTTGATCAAACTCAACAAGTTTGGATTGAAGTCGAGTTGAACCCAACTAAGCTCAACGACGTTCAGTTAGATTATTATATCCGGAGTTACATTGGATTTTGATTTGGTTTGAATAACAGGGCCGAGTCAACCCTACGTTAGTGGGCATCCACCTAAGGAAAATTCTAAATGTGATGTCTACACTAAGTTATAAATGTCCAAGCGCTAAAGATTGAATCAAGAAATTGACCTCGAATAGTGAGGTCAACACGGGTTTATAATTTCTTCCTTCTCTTTGCAAGCTCTTAGGTTCTTAAAAACATTTTGTGGTAATTTTTTTTAATTATCGTAATTTATGGATAAATAACTCCTTCACAAGACTTAAGCCTTAAATGGATAAATAACTGCACAAGACTTAAGCCTTAAATTAAGTAAAATTATATATATAGATGTTCAATTCATATACTTAGTTATTTAAGCCTTTTCTTTTAAAGAAATCATATCATTTAGCTTATATTCTCTTAGGATTTATTTGGGATAATTTTTTAGATTAGATTTATATATTTAATATATGTTTAAGTATTTAAGTTTTTTTTAAGAAATTAAATAATTTAAAAAATATTCTAAATAATTTGAATAATTTTGAGTGTTCTTTCATCACATTAGCCTATGCTATTCTATAAATTAACTTATTTGATATCTGATAAAAATAATATTAATATTTTTTAACATATTTAACTAATTTTATTTCCCATCATAATACAAACAATATAAAATATAAAATAATAAACGAAAGTTTTGGATCATTTCTTATTTGTATTTTTTATTATGTTACGTAATATAAAATAAAAATATTTTAAAAATCTTAAATATGACAATGATCAATGACTGAAAATAATTATTATTTTTTGATTATTTTTAAAATAACCTGAAAAATAAAAAAACAATCATATAAAAATATAAACCAATATATATATATATATATATATATATATATATATATATATATATATATATATATATATATATATAAACAAAAACAAAAAATTAATGCCAAAGACGCCCTTAATTTCTTTTAAATGGACAACCAAATAAGATCTTACCCACTGAGGAGCAAAATAAATACAAAGATGATAAATAGAAGAGTGAAGATCGAGATATGAAAAAAAAAATGAATGCATTTTATTTTCGATATATTTCTTAAACTTATAAAATATTTTTTATCTATATTTAGAAACTCGTAATATAATATATGTCTGATCGGGACATAATCATAGTAACGCGGAAATCAAATTCGATCATACATTGTAATTTGGTTTATATGTTACTGACTGGGCCTATGATGAAATGCGAATAACTTGGCCTAGCGAGGAACATAAAAGCCCATAAGTAAGTAGTATTAGGCTTATATTGCAGCTGTGGCCTTCAACATGAGTAATTATTACATCAGGACACCGGATGCGTTCAGACCAATAACCACGCGCCACGTCACCTGGGGCTCGGTACCGAGCACTCTGTATTGCTTGGTATACGTCCGGATTTTTTGTTTTTTGTCCGGACGTAATAATTTTTCCTTCAACAGCAGGCCCAAACTAAAGCTTCGATTGGGAAGGATTTTTTATTGTTCCTTAGAGCAGTTTTTTAAGTATAAGAAGTTGCTTTAAGAAGCAATAAAAAAGCTGTCCCAAACAAAGCTTTCGATTTGTTAAACTAATGCTTGATGCAATATATTTTTCTTAATGATTAATATTCCTACGTTGCTTATACTTTTGTGAAAATATAAATTAAAATGTTGTCATTTAGTAAATTTTATTATCATATGGCATGTTATCCTCAAAATAAAAAAAAGAAATTCAATTAAAATCATTTATTTATCATGACCATTGATTAAATCATCCTATTAATTAAAATCACGGCATTTGTATATCTTCAAATTAATTCAAGTTTTATAATTATAAAATTTTGTTCTTATTAAATTTAAGTTAAGAGGTCCTTATCAAAAATTTCTCCAAATCAACAGAAATTTCTCCGTTATCTCCTAACCATTGCGTATAATTCAATAATTAAATAATGAAAATAATCAATCCAAAGGCTAATAATTCCACACTTCTTGTGGCTTAAGTCAAAATACAAGTCATATATATATTTCATGTCGAGAAATATGCCATGATAGTCCTGTTCAAAATTAGTACTTTGAATTGCGAATCTTGCAACGATATTTCTCATTTCAACATCTAACGTTTGTTTGCTCTCTGATTTTCTACTCCACGTTTCCCTTACGCCATTGCAATTTTTGAATATATATATATATATATATATATATATATATATATATATATATATATATATATATATATATATATATATATATATATATTTTTTGAAATAAATTAAATGCGTAGTAAGTTTTTGAAAATTTAAAAAGTCGTGCTTAAGTTGAATTTTGGGGTATTTATAAATCATTAGATTTGATTGAATTTTGAATATATTATAATTTGTGGGCCATTGCCACCCTTGTTGTTGTCTAACGTAGTTGTCACTATCAACCGCTGGCCAATCGCTTCAACCTACTGGTTGTGCTTATTGCCCACTTGCCTTCTCATCAACATTGGTGGCTCCTGGCCACCACCGCAACCCATAACAGCTAGAGTTGAAACTAGAAAGAGCTCAGAGTGGACAATTGCCCACCTTGAATTTTTTTTAAAAGAATAAGTATTTTTAATTATTTTGGTCATATTTAATAAATACAATTCCTCAAATTCTAATAAAAATTTTCATTTTTTTTATTACAAATCCATTTTGTCGCTCTTAAAAGAGAGGCTGTCTCCGTCCCCGTGGACAGGTAAAGTTGATGGAGATAATTTGGAGGAAATCCTACAAAGATCATAATTATAATAACAATTAACAAATTATAAAATCAAACACCACTCAAAAATTCTGGTAACTTGAGGAGCTAATGATATAAAACATTTGTATTTTTTTTTTTCTAGGATTGATACGTCATGCAAAAATTATCTTGATCGGGCATGAATCTCGAGGCAAAAATCAAGTTGGAAACTTTAAAAATTAAATTCGGGATCATATGAACTCTGATTTCAGCAAACTTATAGTCAAACTGAGCGTCTCAGAAATACGAACCCAACGACACCAAATTCGACTCAATCCGAGCCCAAATGAGTCCAAATCAAGTACCCGAAGCGTTGTTGGAAAGTTCATACCACAATTTAAGTTACCAAACGGTTTTCGATTTTAACGAGCTTATAGTCGAATTGAACGGCTCAACGAGATGAATCCAATGAGCCCAAGATCGCCGAATTCAGACATCATTAAGACCTTCAAATGTTTGATGAACGGTGCACGATCAAGAGATTCAATATCAACCGTCCATTCGACCACTCCCTATTTGCCCCTGATCTCACACCTATTTACAAGCTATGCCACTCCAGAAAATCTATAAATACACCCCTCATTTCTCATGAGAGGGGACCCAAGCAAGAAGAAAAAGAGAAGAGAAGAGGAGAGAATAGCTCCTCCTCGACCACCGCCAGAGTTCTTCCCGTCGTCCGAACGACGCCAGAATTCCGCCAGACGCCCGAGTGACGCGGAACTCTGGTCGACTTTGTAACTGAATTTCAATACAGAAGAAACTCATTGTAATCTGATCATCCTAACTTGTTGGACGAATCAGTCTCTTGTATCTCAAACTACACTAGTGAAACTTTTCAACTGGGTGTGGCCTTGTGATTTTTCTCCTTTTTTGTGTTTTCCACGTAAAAATCCCGGTGTTCTTTTATCTTCTGTTTTTGTGTGCTATATATTTGTATAACGCTCAGACAAAAATTTTCTAACTCTACCGCCGTGTATATTCTAGTCCGCAACAAGGATAACCGATACTTTTTTTTGAGTAAATCTCGTTTGAATTTTAAGTTTTATTTGAGATAACCTTCATACTGTTCTTTAAAACAAATTTTTAGTACAAAATTTTTTAGAACTAATTTTTTTTAACTATAAAACTGCTTTAAAAAATATTAAAAAAAAATAACCGGCTCTCTACGTAACGTGAACAGCCTAATGTCACTTTTATAACTTAAGCTCTTCTTCTAATAGTAATTCACACTATGTTTTAAGCGCCAATGAAGCCAATGAAGTTCATATAAATCGTTTAAAAAAAGTACATATAAATTGTTTTTATGTCTCCACATCAAACTTTAAAGGATTGTTTTGGATAGTTTTTTATCATTATTTTTTATTTCTTTTAAAAAAATTTTATACTAAAATATTATTATAGAAATCAATAAAAAAGCCGTCGCAAACAAAATCATTCTTACTGCTTTATAAAGCTAAAGCTAAGATAGAGAAAATAATTTTTTAAAGCTATTATTGAAAATAACTTTCTAATACAATTTTTTTAAAGTAAAAACAAAACGACAAAATAGAAATTGTGATTGCGGTCTTAATTGAAAGATGTACGAAGCAATAAAAAAAAAACTATTCTTTTCACTACATAACGTTCTGAATAACAATGAGAAATCAATAAATAATTATCCAAATGAAATTGTGGTTGTTGTCTAAAATATAAATCAATCAGAAAATTATCTCAAACAGATTCTTAGACGTTTCTTAAACACTTCTTATCTTAATTAGCTATGCTTTTGGCCACTTAAAATTATCCCAAACAAAGCTTTAGAATAAAATAAGATTCACTCACAATTTATTTTTATTTTTTTTTTGAAATATGAAATTATTTTAATAGGGTAATGTATTGTAATTTTTTCTCAGAGTTTGACTATATATATATATATATATATATATATATATATATATATATATATATATATATATATATATATATATATATATATATATATATATATATATATATATATATATATATCCTTCAAATAATAATATTTTAATGAAATTAGAAAAGAGATTAATATAATATAAAATATTTAAATTGTGATGAAGATCCTATTGAGTTGGTCAAGATAATACAAAGATGTGGATGAAAGGTTAGAAGATGATAGCAACGCTTCTCCGCACCTCTAAAAAGGCAAGAGGTTGATGATGTGAAGTCGGAGCATGATTGAAGGCGGCCCCAAACAACCTCTATCAGGAAAAATGATGAGATTAGATGACTAACTACAAGAAATTTTTCTTCTGATGAAAATTTTTACTCTCTCGTTGTCAGGTCCTAAGTTTTGGATGAGAAAAGTAGAGGGTTGCGTTATGTAGTCGACAACCAGCATAAAATTTGTTGAATAATAATGACATGAATCCTTTAAGAAATTGTCATATAAAACGACAGCCTTCCAATGACCCGGTTAAAAGAGTAGAGGTATTAGATTTGACTTATGTTAAAAAAGGTAGAGGCAGACCTAAAAAGACTTGATTAGAAAATATTAGGAATGACCTTTTCTTTATTAGATTTAAACGAGAATTTGACCTTTAATAGAACACAATGGAGAAAAAGGATTCATGTAGCCGACCTCACGTAGTGGGATAAAGGCTTGATGTTGTTGTTGTTGTTGGACACCGAATTGTTTGGAGATGAATTAGAGCGCAACATTTTTTTATATACAGCGGGTACACAGTCGTGATCATACAGAGTAAAAGAAATAAAGAATGATATGACATACATGGGCGGAGGGAGGGGGGGCACGTGCCCCCCCCCCCCCCCCCCCCCCCCCCCTAAAAAAATTGAATTTTTTTTTAATCTCAATACAAAATTAAGTTGGTAACTTCAAAAATTAATTTGGAGACCATATGAACTCCGATTTCAGTAAACTTATAGTCGAACTGAACATCTCAAAAACACAAACCTAACGACACCAAATTCAACTCAATCCGAACCCAAATGACTCCAAATCAAAGACCCGAAGCATATTTGGAAGGTTCAAACCATAACTTGGATTATCAAATGGTTTCCAAACATAACATGCTTATAGTCGAATCGAGCGGCTAGACAAGACGAATCCAACGAGCCCAAGATCGCCAAATTATGATATCACTAAGACATTTCAATGCCCAATAAACAGTCCACGATCAAGAAATTTAACATCGGTCATCCATTCAAATCACTCCCAATTTAATTTCCTATTCATTTATATTTTTTTTTCTTGATTGATATTAGCTTAATCCTATATTGATTCGATCTTAAAGAGATTTTATGATTTTTTTTTAAAATGAGATTTTTAATATCACGTATTTAGTTAATATATTTAATATCACGTATTTAGTTAATATATTTAACATGTTCTAGCATAAATCGAGTGATTTGATGATTGAAGTCATTTTGTGACGGAAAAAAAAATAAACTAATTCACTAACAAAGTTTTATTATTTTTAATATTGATTATATTGGTCCTATATCTGAATGTAAAAAATTGAAGAAAAATAATAATATAATAAAAAAATTTTAGGCCCCCCTAGAGATATTTTCTGACTCCGCCACTGATGACATACTAATTTTTCGCTGACCGTTCCACAGGCAATTGAAGAATAACAAGATATTTCAACGTGAAGGTGATATGTATTTTTCAAGAGAAAACAAAAGGAGACGTGACGCAGAAAAATGATAATGAGGAGTATATTTTTTAAGCCGGAAAACTGTGTGCTTAATTAACTCATCACGCATAACTGGTGTTAGGGTAGTCATCAATCATAAATATTTGTATTTACTGAAATATTATTTAACTTTTTTTTTTAAATTTGAATTTATGAATATATCACATAAATATTGCAATAGATCGAGCATTGATACGTCATTACAAAATTAGCTTGATCGGGCACGAATCTCGAGGCAAAAACTAGTTGGAGACTTCAAAAAATTAAATTCAGGAGCATCCGAACTCCGATTTCAACGAGCTTACAGTCAAACTGAGCGTCTCGGAAATACGAACCCAACAACACCAAGATCGACCCAATCCGAGCCCAAATAAGTCCGAATCAAGAGTTCAAAGCGCTGTCGGAAGGTTCAAACCGTAATTTGAGTTACCAAACGGTCCCCGATTTTGACGAGCTTATACTCGAATCGAACGGCTCGACGAGACGAATCCAACGAGCCCAAGATCACTAAATTCCGACATCATTAAGGCCTCCAAATGTCCAACGAACGGTGCACGATCGTAGGATTCAATATCGGCCGTCCATTTGACCACTCCCTATTCGCCCTTGATCTCACACCTATTTACGGACCATGCCACTCCAGAAAATCTATAAATAGAGCCCTCATTCTTCACAAGAGAGGATCTAAGCAAGAGAGAGAAGAAGAGAAGAGAAGGAGAGAGAGAAGGAAGGAGTTCCTCCTCGGCCGCCGGACCACCACCTGACCACCGCAGAACCTCGTCGGACCACCGCCAGAACACCGCAGAACCTCGTCGGACCACCGCCGGACCACCGCAGGAATCTCGTCGGACCACCGCCGGACCACCGCAGGAATCTCGTCGGACCACCGCCGGACCACCGCAGGAACCTCGCCGGACCACCACAGGACCTCGCCGGACCAACACCTTAAGGCCCGACGTTCAGTCCCTACGTCCTACCAAAGACCCGACGTCTTGTTCAAGGCCCGACGTTCGGTCCCTACGTCCTACCAAAGACCCGACGTCTTGTTCAAGGCCCGACGTTCAGTCCCTACGTCCTGCCAAAGACCCGACGTCTTGTTCCAGGCCCTATACTCAGTCTCTACTTCCTGCCGAAGACTCAACATCTTACTTAAGCCATTGTAATCTGTTCACCCCTGGAGGTGATCCAGTCCTTTGTAACCAATTCAAAATCTAGTGGAATCATTTTCAACTGGGCTAGGCCTCGTGGTTTTTTCCCTTGTAAGGGTTTTCCACGTAAAAAATCTTGTGTTCTCTGTGTGTACTAGTTATACGTACAACGCTAAGACGTAGAATCAGATCTCTATCGCCGCGTAATTTCTAGCCCGCAACAAGCATATAGAGCTCAATTTCGTTGTAATTTTTACTGTATCAATAAAGCATAATTCATCTTGTAAATTCATTACATCATAAGCAGCCGGTATACTTGAAGAATTTTTTTTTTAATAAAGTGTCCCTATATGAATTTTAAATAGACACACAACTCATCTTGATCTGTTGGTTGGGAGTTTAGGCTATCAACTAAAAGGTCTTGGGTTCGAGTCTTATGTATGTGATGTGTGTGTGAGTTTGACTTAATTGATCTAAATGTCCAATATATATAAATGTCCAATATATATAGACTCGTGATAGTTTAGGGTTCTTAGCATCTTTTTCTGGAATAATAAAAAAAGTAGGAATGACATGATAGGCAATGCATGGTGTATCTTAACATATCTATTATCTCACAAGGATCAAATCAAATGGTAAAGCCTAATGGTGTTGGCCTATATGTTCGATAGAATAGGGCTAGTAGACTGAACATAGAAAAAAAAAAACATAACATTAATGCAAAGTTCTCAGTAGTTCTCGTGATGTTCCTTTTTGCTCTGCTAGGGCTTTGCCCTAGCTCCTGCTCCAGTGTGATTTTGAGGCTCTCCGCCTCCAAATCTTGGATTGCTCTTTGTTGGAGGATGCAGGGAAGTTTTATTTCCTTTTTATCTTGTTTGCTTTGTTGGTTTTTCTGATTTGGCTGCTTCGACTTGTACTCCTCCGGCTGTGGAATGGTGGTTAGATGTGTGGCTGATCCAAGTTTTTTGGATGGCCCTTTAAATCGCGATCATTTGTTGATGCCCTTTATGGATTGTCATCGTCTGTTTGCTTTCCTAAGCTTCGTCAAGGCACTTTCCGTGGTTTACCCTCCATGTGGATTTCGGAAGAGGAAATTAAAGCTCTCTCTGTGTCCTTTTAATTTTCCTTGGTTGGCTTTTTTTCTGACGAGGCGTGCATCTCTGGATGCAATTCACAAGTTTTTTTTTTTTTCTCGCTGAAGCTTAATTCCGATTTTTCTGTCATGGTTCTTGATCAGTTGCATATTCTGATTAAACTTTCTAATGACCTATATTACAGTAGTATCTTTTGCCATCGTTCCTATTTGGTGAATAATTATTTCATGAAACTCTCGAAATGGTATCCGCTCCTGGATGTCGGTTTTGAGTCATCTATGATTCTGATTTGGGTTTCCTTTCCAAATCTGAGACCCCATCTGTTCTCTCCTTGGATCCTTCATGCTTTGGACTTAAAGGTTGATAACACTACATATGTTGGTTCTATACCTTCACTTGCGCGTGTTTTAATGGAGCTGGACATTTCTAAAAACTATCCTTAGCAAATTTGGCTTGGGCCTAAGGAATCGGGGTATATCCAAAAGATGCAAAGGTGTTTCCTGAATTTTGTGTGTCCTATAAGCGTCTTGGTCACAAGGGTGACTGTTATTCTACTTGTTTGTCTATTCCACCCCCTATTCATACTGGGCACGCTAAGCGACCAGTTTTGGTTGTTTCTTCTTTGGATGTTATTGAGGAGAAGGTGGGGGAGGATTCGATTGGTGTGGATCTTCCAGTCCGGAATGTGGGATGTGATGATGTTGCTCCTGTGACTTTGGCTGAGGGTCATGTTGTGTCGGATAATGTTAATGTTATTGTTGGAGGTCTTATTGGCGAGTCAGGTAACCTGTTTTTTCTAGTTGATGTAAGGGTGGTGATCGTAGCAATTTGGTTACTACGGGCTTGGTTTCTCCTGTTGGGGGTGTTCCTTACTCGGTTAATCTTGTTTCTACCCCTATTCCTTCTCCCACTAATGTTGAGGATGAGGAAATTTTTTTCTCTAATTCTTTGGTGCCAGTCTTTCCGAATCCTCACTCTATTATCGTTCGGGGTCAGGTTGGTTTTGTGGGTTCTGCTTCTAAGCCTACTGGATCAGTTGGTAATTGCAATTTTGTGGCTAGTAAGGGTGTTGAGGCTTATGTTGTTCTTGAAGGTACTTTGAGTAAGGATGTGATTATTCCTTATAATAACTTGACTTTTCAGACATCTGTTGTGGATACTCTTATTTCGGTTGTGTCAAATGCGGAGTTGAAAGCCCATCTGACTGTGAGTAAATCTTGTGTGGACCATTCAGATTGGTTAATTGTGTCCGATGATGATTTTGATGAGAATGAAAATGAGCTTTCAGATCCTCAATATAAGCTCAATTCCAAGATAGACCGAGTTGTTGATCAAGTTATTTATGGTTCTGACAAAAGGCCTAAAAATAAATCTAAGAAAAAATAGAGATGCCCCTTTTCTTGTTTGGCTTTGTTGTTGGTTGCTGGACTATGATGATGCAATCCTGTGTATCCCTGGGTTGGCCTTGAGCTGGCAACCTTGGTGGTTCATGTGGCTAGTGCCTATGGTGCCTTCGGCTGGATGCTTTGTGGTTTTCTCCGCCAATGGATGGTCATCTCTTAGCTACTCGGTGGATGCTGGATTGCCAGACTGAGTCCTATTGGTTGTCATTTTATCAGACATGTTTTGTCTGTTTAACTTTTTCTACGTTGTGTTGGGTTTTTTGGATGTAGGTGTGAGTTGTTGGGATTGTTTGGCTGATGTACTTTCCCTTTTTTATTCAATAAAATTTGGGACTACTCCCTTTAAAAAAAAATTAAAAAAAAAAAAAAAAAGTTTAGGGCTAGTAAAGTGTATTTGAGGTTGACTCAAAGAACCTAAATTGTGATTGGCTCGAATTTAATTCATGCTCAAAATCCACTTGTTTGATAAATAATTAGAATGAGCTTGAATTAAAAAAAAAAAAAAAAAAACTCAGAAACAAAGACTCAGAAGAGCCTCCTTATTTTCTTAAAAACCCAGAGTGAGAATCATAAATAATTTAAATTTAAATGCTTAATGATAGGACAACCGAGAATTTAAGATATGAATCAAAATCCAAAAATTGATAATAGCAGGATGTAGTTTCAATGGCTTGGCGAGCCAATGAGCCGTGACAGATTAAGGCTTTGTTTGGGACGGCTTTTTCATTGCTTTCTAAAACGGAGTTTTAGTTAAAAAATAAAAAAAATTGTATTAAAACTCCGTTTTAGAAATCAATAAAAAGCCGTCCCAAACGAAGCCTGAATTTAAACACGAGTTCATATAATATACAAGCAGTAATATAACCTTAAATTTGAGCTCATAAATCTTACTCTTGATTTCCTAAACATCCCAAAATATAAAATGTTTGAAGAAAATGACGAGCCGATGAACCGCTTTGGTTCACCAACACCTCCACTTACATTAAAATATGGGGGGGATTTAATTAAGCAGTGTCCTATAAGCTTTGGCTCACCAACACCTTCACTTACACATTAAAATATGAAAGCAATGGCAGTAATTTCCTTACACGATTCATTTCGAGTCAATCCGAACCCGAAACGGGTCGGATTCGGGTTAAAGGTTTTGACCCAGTTGAAAAAAATGGGTCGGTCCGGGCTGACCTGGAAAACCCAAAATTGACCCGTTTTGACCCGATCAAACATTTCCCGCTCTCTTCTGTCCTGTCACGTTTGAAGAGACGTCGCGTCAGTCACTCATGTTGTCAAGCGTCCACTAGTCATCCGCATTAGTAACGTCCGCTAGGCCAGCAATATGCATTTGCCATCCACCTCAGGCTCAAGCGTCAAGCTGAATAGCCGATAGGGACCATAGGGTCACATCTAGCCATCCATGACTTCGCCATCGTCACCATTCCATGCACCGCAACACCAGTCTGGTCCGTACAATTGACAGCATCCGACCATCTGCCACGCTCGACAACTCGCAAAATGCCAAAATCTGTAAACCCGCATCCAGAATCGCACTTTCGGGTCATGTCGGTTGACCCGAACCCGAAGTGAGTTGGATTCGAGTCTGAAAAACTGGCCCGTTTGTTAAAACATGTCGGGTTCAGGTTGACCCGAATGGTGTCTGGTCAGTTCTGGATTCGACCCAAAATTCACACCCTTGACACCGCTAGTATACGACATATGTTTTAACCGAATAAAGACTGCAGCAACTGCTTCACTTGTAGGCTTTGTTTGGGACGGATTTTCTATTTCTTTCTAAAATAAATTTTTTGTACAAATATTTTTTGAGCCAAAAATTTGTATATTAAAAAACTGCTCTAAAAAACATTAAGAAAGCCGCCCCAAACGAAATCTTTGATTGCCACTACCACTGCTGATTGAATCTGCACCATACATTACTAACCTCTCCTTTCATCTCAGCCCTAGGTTTTTAGCAAAATCTGCTGCAGTAATAAATTTTTTGTTTTCATCTTATATAAATACCTTTGTACTGTTAGAATGAGAATACTAATGAAAACATTTTCTGGTTTATCTCTGTTTCTTCTTCTCTGTTTGTTCTGTTTGCTGATGTTCTTGTTCTGTGCAGGACAATTGTAAGCAGATAGCCGCTGCTGCTACAGAAAGTTTAACACTATGTATTATAGCAAAAGATTTGCTTTATTTTCCATTAATATTAATTGCTTGACTTATTCAAAACAGTTGACTATAAGTTAGTGCGAAGCCATTCGGTTTGCTTAAAAATTATTAAGCTTGGGAGAGTATTTATCGTGCACTCAATATTCTATACTTAGCATCATTATTTAAAATTTTATCTAATGAGCAATTTTTTTTATGTTTGAGTTTGTGTGTTGGCTCGAGCTCAACTCGATAAATAGCTTGTGAGCTGAGCTCAATAAGCTAACGAGCCAAACTGAGCCAGCCTCGACTCAACTTGCCTATTAGATAAAATAGTGCTATATTTGGTATTATTTATGATGATATATAGTGCTACATATGATATTCAAGAATTATACTAATGTTAGCCCATATTTAATGATTTTGAAGCCTATCTTAATGAAAAATGATATGTAAAATATATATATATTTTTTTCATTAAGAAAAAATAAATAAATAAATATATTACATATGTGTCTAGTTGCCTCATCGCTATAACTTTTATCGGGGAAATAGTTTTTTTTATTCAACCATCACATTTAATATATTTTTCATTACTATTTAAGACTTTAAGTTACACGTCTCAAAAAACTATTAAACATATGATGTTGACTAATATTAGCCTCAACTTCTATTTTGTTTTTAAACAGGAGTCCCGTTGAAGAAGGGACAAAATCGTGAGCACGAAAGCCATATATGGAGCTATAATGTTAAATGAATAAATTATGAGATGAAAAGGGCAATTTTTTAGATTTAGGCTTCGTTTGGGACGGCTTTTTTATTGCTTTCTAAAATAAAAAAATTTGTACTAAAACTTCATTTTAGAAATCAATAAAAAAGCCTTCCCAAACGAACCCTTAGGCTTCGTTTGGGACGGCTTTTTTTACTGCTTCATGAAGCTGCTTTTCTAGTAAAAAAAATTTAATTTTTATACTAAAAAGCTGTTTCAATAAGCAATAAAAAAGTCGTATCAAACGAAGCCTAAGGCTTCGTTTGGGACGGCTTTTTACTGCTTTCTAAAACGGAGTTTTAATAAAAAAATAAAAAATTTTGTACTAAAACTCTGTTTTAGAAAGCAGTAAAAAAGCCGTCCCAAACGAAGCCTAAGTCTAATTAAAAATATAATTATGTAATTAAGTGTTGTTGCATCCTGAAATATTCGGGGCAATAGATAGATAAAAAGCTTAAAATTCTCAGCTTTGAACGAAGATTCAATACACATACTGATAAAGACAAAGGAGTGTAATAGCCATAAAAGATACCAAATATAAATTTTGTTTGTGTCCTCAAAATCAAAATTGGAAGAAAAATGTCCCAAACGCATTTAAATAATTTTTTACTATTTTTTAAAATAACTTTTTAGAAGCTTTAAAAAAAAAGTCACGATGAGATCTCCGGCAACTGCACTTTGAACTGGTGAATTGTTTTCAATATTTGAGCAGTTGCAGCAATATTGACGACTTCAGTCTGTGAAATTAAAGAAATCTCAGTGTTGAATATCTTAGAATTGAATTAAATGATGAGGTTATCATATTCATTAACGATAACTTTAGTTTTATAATTAATTTGATTTGAATTTCATGACTATTTAGGATTTGATTAGCTCAACTCTGTATAGAACGGATCAAGATGGTTCCACGCCAACGCCCATAGGGAAGGAAGTCAAAGGCGAGCGGGATAGGGACAAAGAGCGCTGATGAACGGTTGTCGAATGCCCATAGGGAGTTAGATCTGTGGAGATCTTATTGCTTTTATTATTATTACCGACCTAATTAATTATTATAATAGGAAATAATATTTATACAAATAAATTACGTATCATCCATTCGTCAGCATCATCATCATGATTCAATAAGTCTTTAAAAAAATGCGGTTGACGAAATTTTATATGAATTAGGTTGCTATTTCTGTTGGATGCATTCGTATGATTTAAAGTATGCATTTATATTTTAAATTTTCAAAGTTTAAATTTAAATTTATAATTCAATAATATGGATGCAGATTAATTATTTGGAACACAGAGATATGGTATTAATTTGAATTTTTTATTTTATGTAATAAGGGCTTTTATTGATTGGCAGAAATATGTAAATACTATTGAAAATAGTGAAATTTTAAATGAGAGTTTAATTAAAGATTTATTAAGAAAAAGAGTATGACTGTAAAGATATTTTAAAATGAATGAAAACGTTAAACTATTTGAAACTTTCTCTCTTGAGCTGGGGTGAAATCAGAAAGTGCTCAGGATGAGCAATTGATCTCCCACAATTTTTTTGTGGAGCAATTATTACGTCACAGGTCACCTGACACGTTCAGAGACCAATAATTATGAGCCACATCATCTGAAACTCGGTATTGCTCGGTATACGTCCGGATTTCCAATTTTTTGTCCTGACATAATAATTACTCTTTTTTGTGATAGTATTTTCTGTTAATTTTAATTTCAAAATTATCATCACATTGATAATTGACTAACAAAATTTGCAACTTTATATTAATTAAATTACAATTTAACAGACACTTTGGAGACAAAGCACATCTTGTTGTATTCTAGTTATATACTTAAATTCCATAATTTTTTAATTCAAAATTTATAACTTCTAACAAGCTTTTTAGATAATTAACCAGAAATTTAATCAGCAATTTTTCTCATAATAAATTTGGTTAGAAAAAAAAATAGCTCTGAGTATCCTTTTTTTTATCATGATGTATTTTTAAAATGAATGCATTATAAATTTTAAAATAAATATTATAATTTTAAAATTCATCATGATATATATATATATATATATATATAACATTTATATGATTGTAATCATGAAAAAAGCATTCATATAATTTTTTTGAACTGTTAAACTAACGTATTTATTCTTATCATAATAAATTTTTTTGGAATTTCAAAAACTCTACTTAGTATTTTGTTGTGAATTTCTATATTCTGATGAGAATTTGAAAAGGTGGAGATAAAAAGGTATTAATATTATAAATAACAAAAAAATTAAGTGTGATAAATATATTTTTTAAAATAATTTTAAAATCAAAAGATAATTGCAACTGTCCAATCATATCGACTCTAAATCATGGAACCATTAACTAAGACGCAGGAGCCGATCCAAGTTGCAAATTTAGACTATGATATTAAAAAATCCAGAAAAAAATAAACTTTTCACAGCTAAATCCCTAAATTTCGATGATAAAAAAAAAATGTTTCTTACAAGGAGTTGGTAGTGATCATCGGATTATCCAAATTCCAATCTTAAGGCCTCACACGAACAGAGGAGACAGAGAAAGAAAATGATAGTAATAACCAATTTTCCCTATTTATACTTCCACGTGACCTCGCTCGGCACCATCCTCCGGCCGACGGCGTGACTCTGGCTCCTGGGGAAAATCAAGCTTCCACCAACTTTAACTTCGCCGGTGAACTCGTAAGGCGCGTCCTCGTCAATTCTCACGGCGGCAACGCTCTGGCTTCGCCGGACAGACCCCTCGGCGGCAGCGGCGGCGCGAGCGCGGCTCTGCGACGCTGCTCGAATAAGCTCGATGAGGTCTTCGTCGCCGGAGGAAAGCTTTAGGCCGCTGAGACTTCCGCTTCGAGACATGCTTCCGCCGAAGGTGGAGGGATAGCTAATTGGCACCGTCGCGTCGCCGTAATGCATGCGACCGGCGCAGCCGGTCATGCTCTTGATGTACAAGTCGCGGGCGCGGCAGAGGACGCGGTAAGGAGCTCGAAAACATCGGACTAGCAGGTTGCCGGTGCTTGCTTGGGCCTTGCTCATCTCCGGCGAGGTGTAAAAAGACTAACTTTTGGGCAACGGAGAGATCTTTAGGGTTGGGTGAGGAAGAGAAGAGAAGATTTTGGGATCTGGGGTGTGAAATTAAGACGGGAAAGGTATAGGGGAAGGGTTAGGGTCTGGCCGTCTGAATTTATAGCAGAGAGAAAAGTGGGATTTAGAAAGAGAGAGAGAGAGAGAGCGAGAAGGGGTTGGGGTAAAGAAAAAATAAGATGGGCACGGGGAGGATGGCGTGTGCGTTTAAGGTAGTTGGTGGGGATAACTGGTTGCTCGCTTGGAAGAAGGCTAAAATAAAAAATGGAAATAAATATAAATTTTTTATTTTAAATAAAAATGGAAATTAAAATTTTTAGGTAAAATTATTAATTTTTTTACTCCTAAATAAATCTTTATTCTATCATAATTAATTTATTTTTTATCATGATTAAATTATATTGGTACTATTTCATTAAAAGTTTCTTATTGATAAACATTTCATTACTAACAATTAAATAAGTTTTATTTTATATTAATTTAAAAACTATTTAAAACAAACTCATGTGCAGTTTTCTAACTAATAAATGATTTATTTTTAAATATATATAATTTAAACTTTTACAAACATCAATCATTATAATTCATTTGACATAAAACATGAAATTTAAAAAAGTTTAGTTATCTCAGTTAAATTAAAATAAATTTTATCTTTCACATTTATAATTAAAAAATGAAATAATAAAAATGTGAAATTTTATCTTTCACATTTGTGTAACAGATATATTTTTTTCTTATTTCTATTTCTCAACCACTGCCAGCACGCCACGCCTTCTCCCTCATTCTTCAACCAACCCACCCGAATGATTACAATTTTAATTATTAGCCCCATTTTTCTCATCTTCTTAGTTCATTTCTAGCTGGATGAAACTATTATATATGATTCCTGATCATTTAAAATGCATTATAATTAATCATATTTAAATTAATCTCGATTCAAAGTTGTGCACAAATCTACCAAAACATTTAAATATATATTTGATTTTTTTATTAGCTACTTAAATAATAATGAATATGAAAGGCTTGATGAGAGCTTATAAATTTTATAACTGTGATGGCCCTTTCGTGCGTGTTCTATGTAACGCTGTTGGTTAGCGAAGCAAGCGGATTCATATTATTATTATCAATTTAATCATTAAAAAAGATTTAAAATTAAAGTTGAATTGTAATTATTCATAATAATATGAAGCTTATTTAATCATCATATCCTATAAAATTATCATGATAAAATAAATTATATTTTTGTTACAGGATTTGCTTTACATTATTATTATTTTGTAGTAAATCATTTTATTAAATAATTTAATTTCATGATGAATTTTGAGTAAGTTTGCCCATAGAAGAATTATTCAATTCCATTTATTTTGATTTATATTTCTTTTTTCATGGCATATGAAATAAAATTTTGCTATCATTTTCACATCAAATGATTTTCTATAATGCAAAATGAAAAGAAGGTAAATAAAATGTATTAACATAAATTAAATAAATTTGTGTAATAATTAATTTCAAGTTAATAAAATTTTAAATGATTATAAAAAATAAAATTTTGAGGTACTACATTAAAAAAAAAATACTTAATTTTAACTTGTTAACGGGCACGTGCAAAAGAGCAAGCCGCACAAATAAATTATGCGTTTATTCGCACAAAATAAGCAACATGGAGCTTTCATGCTGGCGGATGCAGACTCTGGATAAGCGTGGCGCGACCCAATTTGTTTGCACACACACAGAGCTACGTCCGCACTCCGCACCCAATAATTTCTCCTGGATAAGCATGGCGGAGGTGGCGGAGTTTGAAATGCGGAGCCGCCAAAGCGACTTAAAACCTCGCTTTGAAACCGGGGGCGACTACACATTTTGCGCTTCCCGTTTTTTACTTTAGCTTGAGATCGTACGGTCATTTTTTTTTCAGATATTATGGACGGTGGATCCTTATTTTGAGCATGATACGCCGCTTCTAACTGGTACTTTTCAGTTTTCACTTTAATCATTAGCTTTTTCAACAGCTGTTCAGAAAATTTGTAATGCTGAAAAGAAAACATGGAAAATTGAGTGTAGACAAACAAATGAAAATTTATTATCCAAAAGATTTTGATAGGATGAGGTCCTCCTAAAATTGGAAAATGTGGTAGACTCAAATCTAAAAGTAAGTAATTCAATTTATAATTTTATGATTTTGGCTGGCTGTGTTTCTTCAGCTATTGCTTCTGTTTTTTGGTTTTTGGTTGTGGGGGGCTTGGTTGGTTGTTGCGTCTTACTTTGTTTAGTGAGTTTGTTTGTCGGTTTGCTGCTTAGGGGTGTGATTGTTTTGTTCGTGTTATATCATTTCTGGTGGTTGGTCTTTTGGGCTGGTTGGGGTTTGATTCGAGCGATTGTTGTATTTGTTTGATTTTGGGTGGTTTATTTCGTCGTTGTAATTTTTAGTGGTTCTTTTTGTGGCATTAGTCCTCTCCAGTTCTGGTTGTACTCTGGGCGTATTTCTGGATTTGTTGTTTTTATTTGCCTTACAGGTTCATGCTTTAGTGTCTCTCTTTATGGTTGCTGATTAGGAGGCTGAAATCTTCTTGTTGCTTTCTTCTGTCGTGTTCTCTTATGCTGACTACCTTTGTTGTGGTGGTTTTGCTTGTTTTGGTTGTTTCTTTTATTTGCTTTTATGTTGTAATGGCTCTACTTATTACAACATAAAAGCAAATAAAAGAAACAACCAATGGCTAAAAAAAAAAGTAGAACCAATGGCTCGTAGGTTTTTCTTTCAATGTAGTACTTTTAGTCTTTTAGAGAGCTAATGGTTTTTAAGGACGTGTAATTATCTTTTTATTTTATTTGTAAGCCTTTTTGTGCGTTTTATATTAAAAAAAAAAAGTTCCTCCTAAATTTATTGTATTTGTTGGGTGTTTTGCTATAATTTAATTATTATTTAAAAAAAATATGACTAGAAGTAATTTTTAAGATCAAATCAAAAGAAAATAAATGATAATATATAATTTATTTTACAAGCTGCTCTATACATCCAAATGGACTATCACTTGAAAGAAAGGCTCAGGCCTGCAAGCTATGAATGACAATAACTAGATGACTGAAAAGAAAAAAATGCACAACAAAATAATGAGGAAAATATTAATTATTCTATTTACATACTTACCATACGATAAGTATAGTAAGTATGGTGCAAATACAAATGAGAGAGTGAGAATGGACAATAATATTTCTGTGCATATATAGAGTGATGGATAAGTACACATTTATGCCATTTGTAATATTTAAGCAATTTTGTCCACGGCCCTACGTCTGCCCACGCCCTTGTCCACCCCACGTGCGTCCATCCCCGGGCCCCTGCACACCTGTCCGCCCTCACTTATGTCTGCCCCGCGCTCTACTCACATTCGCCCGCGCCCTGCTTCTGCCTACTTCTCCATGTTGCTCTGATACCTGTAGTTATATATGAAATTTCTTGAGGAAGATAGCTATTCTTGAATATAGAGGGAGAGAGAATTCAAATAGGGAGGAAAAATATTCTAAAGATTTATTCAATTTTTTCTAACTTTACCAAAAAACACACACCTTTATTTATAGCACCATCAAATAGGTAAGATAAACCAAAGGAACAAAATTGCTAATATTGGATCAAAATACATCATATACATAAAAATATTCTACTTTTAATTCCCCAAAATTATAATTACAATAATCTCGAGATCACTTATAGTCCATAATCTATTCCAAGCTCCTAACTACAAAAGAGTAAAAAAGAAAATACAAAATAAAATCAAAAGAAAAACCTAAGGATCCTTGACAGTCTCACTCCACCTAGTCGCGATCCCTTTCCTGTTAAAAAATAATTAAAATCTATATAATGAAGTAAAAAGCCCGGCTGAAATTCAAATTCACTAAAGCTTTCAATACAATGCTTAAAGAATCAATATGCATGCACAGTTCAATCAATATAGTCAATAACATTCAATTTCATCAATGATCAGTTATCATTCGTAAGACTCAAAATGATCAATAATAGAAACAAGAAATCATTTCAATAAATCAATAGTTTATACGGAAATCAGTAAATCTGTAAAACAATAGTACTGCAAGCATTCATAAATTAAGAATCAGAACATACATGTGTCAATATCATCTACATTTTTTATTTTAATTATTATCAATCATATAAATCAGTACATGTACGTATATGTATATGTTATAATCTATCTATCAATATTATTAATGTATATACATGCTTGATTATATGATTCAGCGAGGTATGACATTTAGTTTTAATGTGATATTTATTTTCTTCATCTTTTAACTCTAACTATTTCTCAATTGGTCTTCAGTTATATCCATTATAATTATTATTTATTAGTAAATTAATTATCATTATAGGTAACTTTCATTAAATTAATAAAGGGTCGTCACTATCTGCCTGTCGACCTAATTAGTCAACAGTTATAGCTAAAACCGAGAAAACACTACAAATCGTCTTTAGCCCTTCGTCCGACCCTCTTGCCTAGGGTATTAAGTTTTAAGAGCCAACTTGCATTAATGTATAATGTTGATAGCCAATTTTCCTTACTTTCATGAAATATATTTTAATATATAAAATGCAATATGAAATGTTTAGTTCTATAAAATGCGGGAAAATCTATATATCGGTCTATAGCTTAAGAAAATCATAACTTTTATTTTTCTTATAAAATTCAATAATATTACAGTCAAAATGTTCATATGATTCGTATCTATTATATACGAAAAGTTATATGATAATGTAACACCCAAAAATTTAATTTAGAATAATTTTTCTTTTATATTTTATTATACAATAATTAGAGCCATCTAATTTCATTTATAAGTAATAAATAATAAAAATAAATTTTATAATTAAACATATCAATACACATCTATATTCATTGACCTCAAAATAAATCATATACAATACTCAATAATTATATAATCACAACATATCCTTTTATGCTTGAGTACAAAAGAAAAACTAAAATAAAAAGAAATAAACTATGAGAAATCTTGTTCAGCCTCACACTCTTGAATCTCTTCTCTAACTTGAAATCATTTAAATCATATATAATGAGTTAACAAGTCCAACAAGTCACTAAAATCCTATAACTGAAATCAAAATACGGTAATGAAGCAGTAAGCATATTGTTAGTCAATTCAAAATATTAACTGTCATATAATTAAGAATCAGTGCTGAAATAATAAACATTAAATGCAATAGTAGTAAAATCTATAAACAGTAAAATAGTAACGTGAGTAAATCAACATGGATGTCAAATCAATTAAATAATATTCGAATTATCAGTACAATCAATTAATAAAGAAATCATATAAAATGATAAAATCAAAATATCAATAAAGACTATCAAAATCATATTAATGCAATAAAACCTTATAATAATGTATACATGATATTCATTTATTATAAATCAATATGAAATCAATATCTTAATCGCATGCTATTTAATATATTACGTACTTAATATATCATATGCTCATTATTAATATAATGAATCAGTGTTAGTATCAAACAATATCAATGTCCATTAATAATATAAGTTTGATATACTTTTTTTAATTTATAAATTTGAAATAATATTTAAGCATAGATAATCTCCAAATATTAAAATAAGGAATTTATTTTACAAAGGAGTACAGAATAGCAGCGAAATAACAATTTTGTAAAAAAAATATTAGTTTTGTATTAATTTAGATGTACTCTATAATCTCCATGCAATAAAACAAGACTAAGCGATAGGTGCTTTGATATCTCAACCATTCGATCGTTTCAAGATTCAATGACACTTCAATCAAACTCTTAGGATCTAGCTTTGATTGTGAAGCATCAATAAAAAATTTACTGTAGCATCAATCTTAAAGCTTTTATTATAGATCCATTGATTTAAATTAAATCCACAATATTATTAATCTTAAAATTTAAAACCTCCATTTTTTTTTAAAGAAACAGAGAATTTAATAAATAAAAAAGCTGAGGTTACAACAGTAGAAGAGAAGGAAAAAATAAATAAGAGGAAAAATACAACAAAAAAGGCAGGCTCAGTAATCGGCCAAGGCTTCCAGCGACCCTGAAGCCACGGACCATCCAGTAAGGTGGAAGCAGCGACCAACTACCAACAGACCCGAAAAAAACCACACCAAAGGTTGCCACCAGCAAGACGACAGTGACGCGAGCCCCGACCACATCATAGCCCTTAATCCAACGCATCAACAAATCGAGCAGCAAACACGCACATAAAACCATAAAGAGAACAGGGAAAAAACAACAGAGCACAAGCATATTAACGTCTACGTCGGCCTCTCCCACGAAATCTCCCCCGAGATGCAATAGATAAAGCTGGTCTAGCATGAACTAGAGTGAAATCGTTACAGGGTCATATTAGAAAGCATAAGTAATTAAATTCCTTAATCTGTAATCAGTTTTATTACACTTCCGTACTGTACTTTCTTTAAGCAACTCTGTACATTTACTTATTTACCCTTAGACCAAAGGTCTATAGATAGATCCATTTGGTACTCTGTAAGACACGGTGAATAATATTTTCTTTCCTTACTCAGCTATGCTTTGCTTTCTCTTTCACGATTCTGCTTCTCTCTCTCCTCTTCTCTGATTTCAATCTTTCTCAAGAAAGCTGCTCAAGATCCAAGGTTTTCATCATGGTATCAAAGCAGGAATAAAGAAAGCTCTGAAACATCAATGGAGGAATCAACAACATTAGGAGCAATGAACCAGTCCGAACAAACAGAAGAAAACACAGCAAGTATCTCATCGGCGCTCAAATTCGTGGTATCTAATCTCAAGAACATAGTGCCGACTCAACTATCTACCGAAAACTATTTGGTATGGAGATCGCAAGTGGTGAAACTCGTCAGAGCAAATGGATTCGAAAAATTTCTGGACTCTACCGTCCCTCCTCCACCCCGTCTGCTTGCAAACTCAAATGATTCGGGTATTTCGTCGGCTAATCCTGAATACAATAAATGGATATTGACGGATCAAAATCTTGCTGCAGCGATCTGTGCTACAATCTCTCAGTCGGTTCTACCCTATATCATCAATCTTGACTCCACAGCGGAAATCTGGGATACGCTCGAACGACGTTTCCAAGCCTCAAACCGATCTCGTGTAATCCAGCTCAAGAACGAGCTCCACAATATCTCTATGAAATCTGATACTATGACGCAATACCTCTCCAACATCAAAACGCTCGTCGATCAAATCGCTGGCGCAGGCTCCTCTGTAGACACTGAAGATATCGTGTTATATACGCTAAATGGGCTGCCGCCGGCGTACCATGCATTTAAAACGGCTATTCGGACAATGCTTCAACCCATCAGTCTAGATAACCTTTACTCATTTCTTTTAAGTGAAGAAGTAAATCTGAAATCGGAAGCAGCCAAAGCCGCCTCTTCCATCGACCCCACTACTGCTCTGTTTTCCTACAGAGGGAAAAACATGAAGAATCGAGGCAGATTTGCTCCAAACCGACCCAACAACAATCGTTCGTCCTCTACATCTACCACTATATGTCAAATCTGCAATAAAAAGGGACACGCTGCGGCTAAATGTTGGCATCGTCTTAACATTCAATACACTCCTCGACCAGCGTCTACGCCCAACCGTGCGCTTGCGACAGCTGCCGACACCAACTCTACGAACTGGTATCTCGACTCCGGTGTGTCGTCTCACATGACTAACTCCCTTGACAATCTCAGCATTTCTTCTTCATACAATGGCTCGGACGGAGTCACCGTGGGCGACGGCAGATCTGTGCAGATTGCTCACTCAGGTGCTGGTATATTACCAACACCTAATCGTAAGCTGCAACTCTCATCCCTTCTACACATTCCTGATTTGCATTTCAATTTATTATCTATTTCTCAACTTACAAAAGACAACGATATTTCCATTTCTTTTGACCCTTATGGCTTCACCTTCAAGGATTTGAAGACCAATCAAGTAATTTTCAAGGGCCGTGTAGCGAAGGCCTGTACTCGGTGCGTCAACCAACATCACCGTCCTACAACAAGGCGCTTGCAACCACTCACATTCCTACCACTACATGGCACGCAAGATTGGGTCATCCGCACTCAAGAATTCTTGAAACTATAGCTACAACAAATCCTTTTCTAAAAATTTCTGTTACTAGTCTAAACTGTCATTTTTGTAAAGCCTCCAAAGGGCATCAACTTGTTTTTGATAGTTCTCAACACTGCAGCAATAAACTTCTTGAACTCATCCATTTCGATGTTTGGGGTCCTGCCCCCGTGATTTCAAATCAAGGTTTTCAATACTACGTGCTTTTCGTTGATGATTTTTCGCAGTTTTCGTGGATCTTTCCTATGAAACATAAATATGAAGTTCTCAATATATTTATTAACTTCAAGAACCAGGTTGAAAAACTTACGGCTCATTCCATTAAATGCATACGAACCGATGGTGGAACCGAATACTTAAATCACGGCTTCCGCACATTCACTCAAACTCATGGCATAACACACCAGATTTCCTGTCCGTACACACCGCAGCAAAACGGCCTGGCCGAGCGTAAGCATCGACACATTATTGAAACTACCAGAACTCTTCTTCTACAAGCTTCTGTTCCCTATAAATTCTGGCTGGATGCGGCTATGACAGCTACCTATCTCATTAACAGAATGCCCTCACATACTACTCAAAATCGATCTCCCTATGAAATTTTGTTTAATCGTAAGCCTGATTATTCTCTCTTGCGTACATTTGGCTGCACGTGCTTTCCGTTACAACCATCTCATTCCCGTCACAAACTTCAACCGAAGTCTCCTCCATGTGTCTTTCTCGGTTACTCTGATATTTACAAAGGCTATAAATGTCTTCATCTTGAATCAAAGAAAATCTGCATGTCTCGTAATGTCACATTTGACGAATCCTCTTTTCCGTTTCACAACAGTTCTTCTCCGAAACAGCCTACCTCCACTAATACTCCACCACCATTCTTCCTTACTCCTGTATCTATGTCTTACACGGACTCTGGCACTAGTTCACACTTGCTGAATTCTTCTCCTAATATCAATCTTCCACTATCCACTCAAACCACTGAACCGCAATCTCTGTTTATTCCCAATCCGTCCCAATCGGTTGATATTCCTGTCAATCAAACTCAAAACACTTCTCAACCCAAATCTCATCCTATGCTTACTAGACTGAAGACAGGTTCTTTGAAAACCAAACAACGATTAAATCTGCTTCACAAACAAATCATCCAAGATTCTACAGCTGATCCAACTTCTTACAACACCGCATGTAAACACACTGAATGGAGAAATGCTATGGCTCTTGAGTTCTTTGCATTACAACGCCAAGGCACATGGAAGCTTGTGCAACCACCTTCCAATGCATCTATACTTGGTTGTAAGTGGACATACCGAACGAAACGTCACACGGATGGTTCGGTTGCAACGCACAAAGCCCGCTTGGTTGCATTGGGCAACCATCAAGAATATGGCATCGATTACCTTGAAACCTTCAGCCTGGTAGCCAAACTTCCCACAATACGTATTCTACTAACGATTGCTTTGTTCTATGACTGGCAGGTACAACAACTCGACGTAGCAAACGCGTTCCTCCATGGTAAGCTAGAGGAGACGGTTTATATGACACAACCCAAAGGTTTTGAAGACTCAACTAAACCCACTCATGTTTGCCGCCTCCATAAAGCCATATATGGTCTCAAACAAGCTCCACGCCAATGGTACAATACGTTCACATCTTATTTAGTTTCACTAGGTTTTTCTCAAAGTAAATCCGATCCATCGCTACTTATTCAAACTAAATCCACCGACCGTATTTTTTTGCTTATGTATGTTGATGATATTCTCGTCACGGGAAACAATCCGCAAGCAATCTCCAAACTTCTGCATCAACTCAGTGACAGTTTCTCTATGAAACATTTAGGAGAAGCTAATTCCTACTTAGGCATACAAATTCAGAAATCTGAAAATGGCTATTTCCTATCTCAGCCATCCTACGCCATCTCCATTTTAAACCAAGCAAATCTGTTGAACTGCAACCCGCTGTCCAACCCTTCCTGCACTAAAACTCCAGCTAATCTACCGAAGGATGACACTCTATCGGATCATAGCCTTTATCGCAAATTAACAGGTGCGCTACAATACTTAACGTTAACTAGACCTGACATTGCATATGCCGTGAATTTTCTGTCTCAGCACATGCACCAACCGCAAGATGTTCACGTCTATATGCTTAAACGACTATTGCGGTACATACGTGGAACACTCATCTATGTCATACCGATCACCAAAAGCCACCTCAGTCTTCAATCATTCTCGGATGCGGATTGGGCCGGAGATCCAGTTTCAAGAAAATCCACTTCGGGATATTGTTCCTTTCTCGGAACAACTCTTATTTCGTGGACTGTCAAAAAGCAACACACTGTTGCATGATCCTCCACGGAGTCAGAATATCGGGCCTTGGTGTCTCTCACGGCTGATGTTATATGGCTTAGGCGGGTAATGGAAGATTTCGGAGTTCCCTCTACAGCTCCCACTGATATTCATTGCGACAACATATCGGCTATAGCACTGACCAATAATCCTGTCTTTCATGCGAGGACAAAGCACATTGAAATTGATCACAGATTCATTCGTGATCACATTTACAACAACAATATTCGATTACTTCCCATCAGCACAGTGGATCAAACTGCCGATATTCTCACAAAACCGCTCTCTACACCTCGGTTCCATTCTCTTAGGACCAAACTGACAGTCATTCCTGACCCGTCAGTTTGTCGGGGAGTATTAGAAAGCATAAGTAATTAAATTCCTTAATCTGTAATCAGTTTTATTACACTTCCGTACTGTACTTTCTTTAAGCAACTCTGTACATTTACTTATTTACCCTTGGACCAAAAGTCTATAGATAGATCCATTTGGTACTCTGTAAGACACGGTGAATAATATTTTCTTTCCTTACTCAGCTATGCTTTGCTTTCTCTTTCACGATTCTGCTTCTCTCTCTCCTCTTCTCTGATTTCAATCTTTCTCAAGAAAGCTGCTCAAGATCCAAGGTTTTCATCAGGTCAGAACCCCCACAAAAATCCGGAGAGGTCAAGCCACATTCAGAAAATTCGGATTCAGAATCACAATCTGACGAACCATTCAACCAATTAAGATGATTCCTAACCTCCAAACCCGAAATATCACCCAATCGATTGGCCAAAGTTTGTGAATCGACCAAGTGTACAGGGACCTCAATTTAACTATTGACAGCCGGATCACATGCACCTTCTACACCATACAACGGAGTTACAGCCACCGGACCTTCCAAATGCAAAATTACATCACTAGCCGGCTCTGAAACAGGGGGAAAAAAGGCAGCGCATTTGGAGATAAAACATTCACTCCAATTTCCACCGTAGCTAAATCGGAATTTACAAGAGCAGTTTCATTTTTATCATTCCCTATTGTAACCGTAACCAAATCATCCACAACATAACCCTCCTCATTATTAGGAAGCACATTTTCATCCGCCAGAGGCAACAAAACTTGAATAAGGGGAGATTCAGCCGGAAACTCCTCAAGAACCACAGGGGTCGAAACAACCAAATCCAGAGGAGGCACCACACATACAGGATTCCTACTAAATTCATTCTCAGCCATTTTCTGGTTCTCAGCAACTTGAACCTCAACAAAGCCATCAACAAGAGGCTTAACATTCTCAGCTAGATGAAGATTAGAGTTAAAAGTATGCATAACAGAGGGGGCACAGTGACCCTTAAGATGTCCCAGACACTTGCAATACTCACAAAATTCAGGGAAACTTTCTAATTGCACTTTTTGGATATACCCAGACTCCTCAGGACCCAGCCAAATCTGATTTGGATAGATCTTAGTCACATTCAGTTCGACTAAAATATGCGCAAGAGAGGGTCTAGATCCAACCGAAGTGACCGAATCCACCTTCAGTGGTTTACCGAACATATAACCTAATACGTGAAGGATGCGGGGAGTAAAGACATGAGGTCTCAGTTTAGGGAAGGAAACCCAAATTGGAATGACCGGCGATTCACAGCCAATGTCCACAAGAGGCGACCACTTTGTAATTTTCATGAAGCAATTGTTCACCATATAAGAACGATGACAAAACACACGGCTGTAATCAAGATCATTAGCCAATTTAATCAAAACATGCATCTGATCTAGAACGGTGACAGAAAACTCCGCTTTGAGTTTAAGGGCAAAAAAAAATTTTGAATGGCATCCAGAGACGGGCGTCGCATGGGAAAAAAACCAACTAAGGCAAATTGGAAAGGCACAGAAAGCGCACAAATTTCAGCCTCAGAAATCCACAAAGACGGTAAACCTCGAAAAGAACCATGTCGAAGTTCAGGAAACTTCTCCGAAGAAGAAGAAACAAAGAGGGCCTCAACAAAAGATATAGCTTTAAAATAGCTAACCAAAAAACCAAGGTCCTCAACCTGACGGACCGCCATCCAGCCGGAGAGGGCCGGAGGAGAAACAGTCGGGTCAAAATGCAGAAAGATGAAAGCAAAGCTTATAAAAACAGAGAAGAGAGCACTCCCCTGTAGTGACTGGACTAAAGACGACGCCTTCGAGCATCCCCAGCCACCGCCGGCACGCTAAGGGTGAAACCCTCCTCCATTGATCCTTCTATTACCCTGAAAGGCATGAAAGGCTAAAAAATAGTATGTTATATAAATGGCCAAAAAAAAGTATGTGATATAAATAAATTTTGAAAGGCTAAAAAATAACAATTGCTCAAATTTTTATTTAGTGTTTTTTATTATTAAATTTTTAAAGGAAAATTCTATTGATTTTTTCATTTATTATATAATTTTATAATAATGCATATCAGAAAGAAATATATTAAAATTGTTTTATAGGCTTATAGCAATCATTAAAATAGAAATTTCACATCAACAAATTATTTGTATTAATACATCATGCAAAAATTATCTTTGATCGGGCACGAATCTTTAGGCAAAAGCTAGTTGGAATCTTCAAGAATTAAATTTGAAAGCACCCGAACTCCGATTCCAGCGATCTTATAGTCAAACTGAGCGTCTCGGAAATACGAACCCAACGACACCAAGATCAACCCAATACAAGCCCAAATGAGTCCGAATCAAGGGTCCAAAGAACTGTTGGAAGGTTCAAACCAAAATTTGAGTTACCAAACAGTCTCCGATTTTGACGAGCTTATACTCGAATCGAACGGCTCGACGAGATGAATCCAACGAGCCCAAAATCATCGAATTCCGACATCATTAAGACCTTCAAATGACTAACGAACGGTGCATGATCTAAGGATTCGATATCGTCCGTCCATTCAAACCACTCCCAATTCGTCCTTAATCTCACACCTATTTATGGGCTATGCCACTCCAGAAAAATTATAAATAGAGCCCTCATTCTACACCAAGGGGACTCAAGTGAAGAGAGAGAAGAAAAAGAGAAGAAGGAGAGGAGAAAGGGGAAAAGCAGATTCCTCACCTCCTCGACCACCGCCGGAGCTCTTCCTGCCGCCTGAAGACGCCGGAACTCTGCCGGATTTTTGGGAAACGTCGGAAATTTGCAAAACTTTGTAACTTTGTGAGAAGTTGATTGTAAATTGATCGTCTTAATTTGTAAGACGGATCAACCTTTGTACTTCAAACAAATACTAGTGGAACTTTGCAACTGGGCGAGGCCCCGTGGTTTTTTTCCCTCTTTTGGGTTTTCCACGTAAAAACCTTGGTGTTCACTTTCTCTTTTCTGTTTGTGTGCGGAATACTCGTGCAACGCTAAGACGAATATTTCCTAACTCTACCGCCGCGTATATTCTACCACGCAACATGTATAAAATGACCAATAATAATTGATTAAAAATAAGCATCATTTAGTTCTTGAACATATTATTTTTATGATATGAAAAATAATGAAAATAAAAAACAAAAATTAATCATTTGAGAAATCGCCAAGGAAGAAAATTTCTGTTTGAATTCTACTTCATCAATAGGGAGACCAGCTTTTCTTCTTATCTCCTTTGTTGATTTCTTGCTCCAAAATTCTTTATTTAGTTTAATTTAATTAGACGTCAAGTTTAAATTTCAATTCGACAATTTTTTTGTTACTTTCTCACTTATTGTCAAAATTTTCTGTGTAAAAGCTATTTTTTGCATTTGGAGTAACTGTAAAATTAATTTTATAAAATATTACAGCTGTCCCAAATAAACTCATAGTTAAAATAAAATATAATTAGAGTCATTGTTGGGTTTTTCTAATAGTCAATATAAATTTAGGTTATCTAATTTTTATTAATTCACAACTATTTATATTTGCTCAATATTTAAAAAAAAAATTGAACTTTGTAAAAATATGATATTGATAAGTATGTGTAATTTGATTACATGACTATGTTAATTGTTGTAAATCAATGATCAAAATATTTATATAATTATTTGCATAAATAGGATCTTATGTCAACATCAAATTATCTTCTGGTAAAACATAAAAAGTCTTAAGTTTCGAGAAACAACCGTTCCCAATTATTAAAATGGCAAGAAAAAAATGGCCAGACAGACATGTGAGTGAAGCTGTCGTTTGCAATTGAACGGAAGAGGAGGCTTCTTTTTGCCATTCTATGTATGGCTGCTGAAGCTTCTAACTGTTCCTTGCTTCTATCTAGAATAGCTTTGAAAGAAGCACGGCTGAGTGAGAGACTTTTCGAACAAGAGACCAATTGGAATCTGTCGAAGAATTTAGCACTGTGATCATCAGAGGCGGAACCAACCTTAATTTTTAGGAGGACAAACTTATAAGTAAAAGTGTAGAGATTTTTTTTATCATAAATATCTTTACAATCAAAATTTATTTCGAGGGCGCTGCCCGCCTCTCGACCTCTATTTATTCATATCATTGATCATTGTACACTTCGCAGATATGTTAGGGATTTTCGAGGGCAGTGCCCCTGAAATAAATTTTGGTTGAATAACAATTTTTTTTTTTTTGGGGGGGGGGGGGGGGGGGGGGGGGGGGGGGGGGGGGGCATGGGCATTACCTAGGGCGGGGGGGGGGGGGGGGGGGGCATGGGCATTACCTAAAAACTAAAAAATACATGGATGAGGACAAATTGCCCACCTTGGTCTTTAAGGTGAATCTGCCCCTGATGTGTAGAAACTCAAGATTGAGTTCCAGGGAGACGATAGTAGACGCAGGCAAGAACACAGAGACCGAAAGGATGTTTTATTCATCTGTCTGATTGTACAGTGCATACATCTATTTATAGAAGGTAAATACAGGCTACAGGTGAAGTAATACATAAGGCTACACGATGTAATTCTTAATTAATATGTGGTTTCTCTAATAGCCCACCACAAACTGAGGGATCTTGAATAACTTTCAGTTTGGATCTGAGCTCATGAAACCGTGGTGTGGACAAAGCTTTGGTGAATATGTCTGCTAATTGATCCTTTGTGCTGATTGGAAGAATGCGGACATTGCCTTGATGAATATGATCTCGAACAAATCTATGATCGATTTCGATATGTTTTGTTCGTGCATGGAATACCGGATTGTTTGCCAATGCTATTGCCGAAGTGTTGTCACAATATAAATCTGTAGGTTTGGCTTGAGTAATTCCGAAATCTGCTAGAATGCGACGTATCCAAATAATATCGGCGGTGAGTGCTGCTAGCGAACGGTATTCGGATTCTGTGGAGGATCGGGCAACTATTGTCTGCTTTTTGACAGTCCAAGAAATTAATGTATCGCCAAGGTAGGAGCAGTAACCTGATGTCGACTTCCGTGAGAGTGGATCTCCAGCCCAGTCTGCATCAGAATAAGCCGATAACCGTAAGTTAGATCTTAGAATTGGAATGCCATAATTGAGCGTACCTTGAATATAACGAAGGAGTCGTTTGAGGAGGTAGATATGAGTCGGTTGCGGCTGATGCATATGTTGAGATAATAGATTGACGCTGAACGAGATATCCAGTCGCGTTAGTGTTAAGTATTGGAGTGAGCCAGTTAGCCGTCGATACATGGCTGGATCAGTCAGCACGGGATCATGCGGAAGCAGTTGTGGTAGTTTGGTACATGCAGGATTCGCAAGCGGGTTACAGTCGGTAAGCTGAGCCAGTTTCAGAATCGATTGAGCATACAGTTTTTGTGTGAGAAAATAACTGTCCCTTTTTCTAGTTATTGTGATACCAAGAAAGGAATTAACTTGCCCCAGAATTTTCATGCGAAATTTGTGTTGAAGCTTAGTGATTATAGTGTTAATTGCAGCTGTGTCGTTACCAGTGAATAGAATATCGTCCACATAAATAAGTAAAAACAATTTTGTGTTGTCTTTATTTAATAATAGTAAAGATGGATCAGATAAACTATGCGAAAACCCAAGCGAGACAAGAAACGAGGTTAGTGTGTTATACCATTGACGAGGCGCTTGCTTAAGACCGTAAATGGCCTTGTGAAGAAGACATACGTGGTCTGGGTGAACAGCGTCTTCGAACCCTTTCGGTTGACTCATATATACTGTTTCGGATAGAGATCCGTGAAGAAAGGCATTCGCGACGTCCAATTGATGAACCGGCCAGTCATGGTGTAAGGCTATTGTGAGAAGAATACGAATGGTAGGCAATTTCGCCACCGGACTGAAAGTTTCAGTATAGTCCATTCCGTATTCTTGATGATTACCTTGGGCTACAAGTCGTGCTTTGTGTTTGGCTATCGATCCATCAGAATTCGTCTTGATCCGATAAGTCCATTTGCATCCTAGGACCGACGAGGTCGGCGGTGGAGGTACTAGGCTCCAAGTTCCTTGAGTTTGTAACGCAAAAAATTCTTTGGCCATAGCACTCCGCCACTCTGCAGATTTACTGGCTTCAGCATATGTCGATGGAGCTGACGGACTGTCTCCTGCACATGTTGAGTGAAACAGGTTTAAGCGTTGTGTGGGTTTGAGTGTCCCTGTTTTACCTCTAGTGACCATGGAGTGGATGGAACGCAGAGGAGGCTGAGCACGCAAGTTGGGTGACACTTGTGAATTGGAAGTGGGAGTGCACGAGGATGCAAGCGGCATAGGTTGAGTAGCGTTATCCGCAGTTGGTGGCACTGGATTGGTCTCAGATTGTTGATGATTGAGAACCGAAACAGGAGTGAGAAATAACGGTGATAGAGATTCCTGTAAGGTAGACTGCAATGTGGTCTGAGCTGCAAACGGAAAACATGATTCGTCAAAAGTTACATGGCGCGAGAAAACGATCTTATTGGTAGACATATTGAGACATTTGTAACCCTTGTAGATGTCAGAGTAGCCTAAGAAAACACACATTTGAGCTTTAGGGAGTAGTTTGTGACGTTGAGGAGGTGGTGTTAGGGGGAAACACGCACACCCAAAAGTTTTAAGCAATGTGTAATTAGGCTGAATTTTGAATAGAAGTTCATAAGGCGAAATGGTAGTAGTGGCTAAACTTGGCAGCTGGTTGATCAAATGAACCGCGGTTAACATTGCATCTGGCCAGTAGGCTAACGGTATGGAAGCTTTGTGAATCATGGTACGAGTCGTTTCCACAATGTGTCTATGCTTGCGTTCCGCTACACCGTTCTGTTCGGGTGTATACGGGCAGGATATACGATGTTTAATGCCATGTTGCTGTAAAAATTGTCTGAATTGAGCATTCGTATACTCACCGCCTCCATCAGACTGGAAGGCTTTAATTTTCGCAGATAAAGCACATTCAATGAAACTTTTAAAAGAAGTAAATGCATTAAAAACTTCGTTCTTGTGACGTAAAGGAAATAGCCAGGTATATCGAGAGTAATTGTCAACAAAAATGACGTAATATGAATAACCCGTATTGGATGAGATGGGTGCCGGACCCCATACGTCGGAATGAATCAACGCTAATGCATGATTTTCTCTACTAGTGGACAAGTCAAAAGGTAATTTGTGGCCTTTGTTCATATGACAGAAATGACAAGCACTATTATTACTACTGGTCTTTAAATCAGGATTACAGTAAGCGATGCGGGTAAGAGTATGGTGGTTTGGATGTCCCAAACGATCGTGCCAAAGCAGGTTATTGCTTTTGGAAGCCTTCAGCGCACAGATTGAAGCAGTTGCCGCCTGCTTGCAGATTGGATATAACCCGTTTTTGCAAGGGCCTTTAAGCAAAACTTGATGAGTCGTCATGTCCTTCAAAACATACCCATTAGGATCAAATATGATAGAGATGTTGTTATCTCTTGTTAACTTTGAAATTGAAATTAAATTGTATTGTAAAGCAGGTGTATGAAGAAGATTAGACAAAGATAGCTTACGGGAGGGAGTCGGTAGCACGCCTTTGCCGGAGTGGGCAATGCTAACGGAGCTCCCGTCACCTATGGTGATGCCGTCCGTTCCTTGATACGGGTTGGAGATAGACAAATTTTCGAGGGATTTCGTCATGTGAGACGTAGCTCCCGAATCAAGATACCATTCGTTGGAAGATGTAGTTGCGTCAGCCACCAGTGCTTTAAATGTTTGCTGCGGAGGCGTTGGAACATATTGGGCATTAAGACGATGCCAACACTCGGATGCCGAATGACCACGTTTGAGGCAAATTTGGCAGATGGTTTGCGATTGAGGGGAAGAAGTTCTTGAACCGTTTGTTCTGCCTTTGCCGCGACGACCTCGACCTCTATAAGAGTAAAGCGCAGTTTCAGAGGTAGCAGGCGTCGTGAATCTTGCAGCGTCCGAAGCGATGTGGATTTCTTCACTAATAAGAAGGGAGTATAGCTGATCAAGCGTAAACGTTTGGGCCAATGTGCGAATGGTAGTTTTGAAGGATTGATAAGCCGGAGGAAGCCCATTTAGAATGTGATGAATAACATCTTCTGATTCAATCTTGGAACCAGCGGCAGCGATTTGATCAACGATTGATTTAATTTCATTGAGATACTGCATCATTGTAGAGTTCTTGAGTGTAGTGTGATAAAGTTCATTCTTTAGTTGAATGACTTTGGACTTGTTTGTTGCTTGAAAACGGGATTGAAGCACGGTCCAGATGGCAGAGGTGGATTCAAGGTCAAGAACATAGGGTAAGATAGAAGCAGAGATCGTGGAGCATATGGCAGCGGCCAGATTCTGGTCATTGAGGCGCCATTGCAAATAAAGGGGGTTGGGGCGAGATTGTCCGGTCGAGGAAGAGGTGATAAGCTTGTCCGGGATCGGGTGTTCCGGATCCAGATAGGAATCATAGTTATTGGCTCTACAGATCTTAAGAATCTGAGATTTCCATAAGGGGTAGTTGTCCGGAGATAAAGGGTTTTGCACAATGTTCTTGAGATTTGAAAGAATGAATTTTAGAGAAGAAGAAAGTACTGGATCTGCCGGAATGATGTCGTCGGAGGAAGCATTATGCGGAGAGGTGGTGGAGGAAGACATTTGGTCGCCGGAATCGTCGATTCTCGTCTGATACCATGTAGAAACTCAAGATTGAGTTCCAGGGAGACGATAGTAGACGCAGGCAAGAACACAGAGACCGAAAGGATGTTTTATTCATCTGTCTAATTGTACAGTGCATACATCTATTTATAGAAGGTAAATACAGGCTACAGGTGAAGTAATACATAAGGCTACACGATGTAATTCTTAATTAATATGTGGTTTCTCTAATATGATGATCACACTATGTTTTTTATTTGTTTATTAGTTTTTGTAATATGAATACTTATGCACTTGTTTATAGATATGCATGCTTAAAAGACTAATATAAAGGTGTTATATACGTACTGGTGTCTTTTCAAGTAGTGACCATAAGCAAAAGACATCTATCAGCTGCAGCAGCCTAATTAATTTATGCACTTAAGGTGTATGTGGGAATGCCAACTAGGCTATTTAATTCTCACTATCATAACTAATGGTGATGGTGGATTTAAAAATAAGTCATTTCAAACTCTACTATATTAATATGCAATAGCACATCAATTTTCTTGCCCCATACTGTCGAACAAAATTTGATGGTCAAGTGTAACGATTGTCTTAGCATAAAAACAGTCCCAAGCTACTACTATGCTTATTGATGCTAACATTCCACAAATTCTATGGGCAAACACTCTAATAGTGGTAGTGTACCTTATCAATCAAACGCTTTCCTCTATCCTTAAAAATATGTCATACTACAATCACTACAGGTTTTTGGATGTTCTTATTTCCCTCTCCTTTCTTGTTTAGCCACTGGCAAATTAGCTACCAAATCACTCAAAAATATTTTTTTAGGATATGCCACTGCTCACAAATAAAATCAGTGCTATGATCTTATAACTGACAAAATAATCATCTCAAGGGGCATTTTATTCAATGAAGAGGAATTACTCGATCTTCACTGAAAAATTCAACTTGTGTTACATTACCAACCTAGCAACCTTCTGAATACATTCTTCCTCCACAGCTTATTCTACTCCTTTCACATTACAACAATCAAATAAGCTCCACAAATAACTCTCTCTCTCTCTCTCTCTCTCTCTCTCTCTCTCTCTCTGAATTCTTGCTTCTAGCACTCTTGATGAGGACATCGACAGATGCTACAGACATGTTTATCGCCGGCGAAACCGCAGATCGACGGCCACGATTCAGCGTCTCTACTTTTGATATAGATGTTATGATTATTGTCTTAGTTATTTTTTGTTTTTCCCATTTTACCCCTGTGGGGAGTTATCTGTCTTGTAGCCCTTGAGGGCATTTGAGTCCTTTTTATTTTATGTCTTTGTTAGAGGCTATATATAGCCTTCATATTGTAATTTTGATGTTTAATGAATATTTGAATACAATTTGATGTTATCTTCTTCTTCTTCTTGTATGAGAGCGAGAGAAGGGTGAGGGAGCTCAAGGGGAGCAATTTGCAAGGCCCACCAGTCGTTGGAAGAGTCCTCGACTCGTGGTTTTCTTCTTTTATTTTATTGGTGTTCCTCATCTCCACACCCTCCCTCATCACTCGACGGCATCCATAGCACCATCACCATCCAAGTTCAACTTCGCTCGTGGTTCAAAGCATTCTTCCCAAACGCCCAAACCAGCCCCTACGTCACCCACCCGTCCACAACATCCCCACCCGTCCAGCTCACCCCTTGCCGCCGCCCACCCCCTCCACCATCCATTCATCTTGTTGTTGATCCACATCATCACAAAACTTTCCCAATGAGGTTGATCATGATATGATGATTTGGCTCCATTTGAAATTCAAATTTTGAAATTCAAATCTTACCAAATTTGAAAAAGTCAAATAAGGAAAGTTTTATTCATGATCCCAATTTGAAATTCTAATAAATTGGACCTCATGAAAACTTTCCTAATTCTTCCTCCCACTTTGGAAACTCCCTAAATCCCTCCCCAAATTCCTCCCCAACCTCTCTATGCCGCCGGCCAACATGGAGAAGCCCCAATAATTGCTCTTTAATTCCCCCATCAATTCCTTTGAAATTTGAAACTAATTTCAAATGGAATTTCCCTCCAAACATCATTAATTCTGAAATTTATTTCAGATTTAATTAAGGAATTACTAGGTTTACAATTTCAAAACCTAGCCTCTCCTTGTGGAACCCGCCGCCCCTTCCCTTGGAGATCCCGTCGGCTTCTCATCCCCATCCTCTCTTCTCTTGGGCGCAAGGCTCCCCCTTCATCATCACTCCAAGTTCGTTCTCTTGGACGATTGGCTAACATCAAGCATGAATGGCGGACCCGGAGTTTGAGTGGGGCCTTGTATTCAACGCCGACGGGAGCATCAACATCCTAAGATCTCCGTGCTTCGACGTAGGATTTGAAGACGAAACCACCGTGGAAGAATACTTGGAGAGAGTCGTGCCAATCCTCGCGAGCATCTACGACCGAAAATTCTCAAAGCACGTTTGGAGCCTCGACGGTCGTCTACGACTTCCATCCCAACCGGCAACTTTTCCTCCGACGAAGTTCTTCGGTGCCCTCTCCCTAGTGGTAACTTCTTTCATCGGTTGGATCTTCTATCTCCGCCAAAAGTCCACTACCCCTTGAGTGATACGGCCCCAAGGTGAAACTCTCATTGTTAAACGTTGGGTTTTGTTATTGTACTTTGCATATTAAATTCTCTTAGAACTTTGATTGAATCGGCTTGGTTAATCTCTATTACGAATCTTTGGCCTAAGCAAGTTGATAATTTTAGATTCCTAACTCAAATTTTATGTGTTAGTTTTAAATTCATAAGAAGCAACACTTTAATCTTTTCTTTTAAATTTCTAAGCAAACTCCTCGTAGTTTTACATCATATTTGGTATCAGAGCATGGCTAGCATGCTTTGATCATGCTAGATGCATCCTAGGTGTCTCCTTTAGGTTGTCTTTAAATGTCGCATGCATAACATTATTTAAACTAGTCTAACCCACTGTTTTCGTTTGCTGTCCTTAATTTCCTGCAACAAAATTTTCATCTTACATGCTCATATTTAAGTGTTTAAGTGCTGCCATCACTACATTCATATGCATAATAGTCTAGGCCACTTAGACTCTTGCTGTCCACTGTTTTTCTACACTTGGTTTCACTCTTAAAGTGAGTTTTAGGTTGTGTTAGATTGCTGTCCACTATTTCCTGCAGCGGTTAAGCACCCGTTAGTGACCCTACATTCACTGTTTAGGTGCTGCCTTCACCCGGAAACATTGCCTAGACAATTAGGTGACTTCACCCATCGTTGTGTTTGCTGTCCAGCACTTTACAGCTGCTGTAAGTGCAATTCCAGCAAGCATTTTAGGGAGTTTAGCTGCTGCCTTGGACCTAGAAACCTTCATAGTGATCCCTAGAACCCAACCATGGATCCCACTCTCATTCAAGCAACCTTAGACATGATTGTAGGCCAGTTGGGCGCAATGTCGCAGCAAATTAGAGACACCCAAACGAGTGTGGCGGACCTTAAGCGTCATACTGGAGAGAGACTTGACAACATTGAACGAAGCGGACACCCGGCTATCTACACGCCCTCTAGACCTTAATCACCTTATGGCGAGGATGCCCGAACCGAGTACGGACCTCCTAGGGATTACTACCGACCCAACCACCGACCCCACCACGAACCGGTAGGTCGTGACGCGCCTTGGAGAGACAATGACGCCCAGCTCCTTAAGAGCATTAAGATAGATGCCCCAACTTTTGACGGAACTTTAGAACCACAGGTCTTCCTCGATTGGATTAAAGGGATGGATAGCTACTTTAAATGGTATAACATTTCAGAAGAAAAGAAAGTTAGGTTCGCTGAGATGAAATTGACAGGTAGAGCCAACCAATACTGGACTAATGTGGAGCACATGAGAGAGACCCGAGGAGAGTATCCCATAGCTGACTGGGGAGCGATGAAGCAAGAACTGAAAAGGAAATACCTTCCTCCCTCGTACTACCCGAGACTCCTAGATCGTTGGAACAGGCTAACCCAAGGGAGTAAACCCGTTAGGGAATACATCTCCACGTTTGATGACTTCTTAATCCGTTGTAACGGGGAGGAGACCACCACTCCCACACAACTTTTGTCCATGTTTAGAGCCGGACTGAGAGAAGACCTTAGGAATGAACTCTTTGCTCGAGGAATAACCACGTACGAAGCTGCCTGTAGTCTTGTACTAGACTTGGAAGAATCTAGAAGCCATACCACCAGGACCCAAGACTCTAGACCTAACCCTTTTAAGTCTTCCTCTAGCCAACCGTACACCAAACCCACTGGACCCTCTGGTAGTCGGCCTGCTCCTAACCAATCCCAACCTCGATCAGACTATAAAGGGAAAACATAAGAACGGGAGACACCCAAGACCTCTGCCGGCACTAAGTGCTTTAGATGCCACGGGTACGGACACATTGCTTCGCAGTGCTCCAGCCCGTTTAAGGTCACCATAATTGAGGAAGTGACGGAGGAAGAAGGTGAACCTGAAACTGACTTAGTCCACCATATGGACGACGATGAAGAATTTTTTGACGAAGAAGATACCGCAGTTGTTCACTGCCTTCAAAAGATGAACTACTTAGACCTACAGGTTGTTAGGTGTGCCTTTTCCCAACCTAAACCTAGCGACGACTGGCAAAGAACCTCGATCTTCTACACTTTCACTAAGATTGGAGACAAAAACTGCAAGGTCATAATAGACAGTGGAAGTTGCATTAACGCTGTATCTTCAGCAATGATTTCAAAACTGCAATTGAGAACCACCCCACACCCGAACCCCTACAAAGTTGCTTGGATAAACTCGACTACCTTGGAAGTTAAAGATAGGAGTCTGGTTCCTATTGAGTTCGTGGGATACAAGGAGAAAATCTGGTGTGATGTGTTGACGATGGATGTGGGTCAAATCATCCTTGGCCGCCCTTGGCTGTTCGACAACAATGTACATATTTATGGACGATCAAACACCTGTGTGTTTGAACACGAGGGCAAGAAGATTAAACTGTTACCCACTCAACCTAAGTCTACTAAAGAAGAAGTTAAGCCCAACTCCCTGAAACCCAACACGGGTGTAAACTTGATAACTGCCAAGGACCTAAATGTGGAACTGGAGTCGGGAGCCCCTCTTTACGCGCTAGTCGGCCGAGAAATAAGTGTAGACCAAGAAGAACCGATTCCCGAAGAAGTTAAACCCATGTTAGAAACTTTTTCTGATGTCTTTCCCGACGACTTACCCAACCAACTGCCACCTCTAAGGGACATTCAACATGCTATAGACCTAGTGCCCGGAGCATCCCTACCAAACCTACCCCATTACCGGATGAACCCCACTGAACACGAGGAGCTCAAACGACAAGTGGATGAATTGTTACAGCGAGGGTTCATTAAGGAGAGCCTTAGTCCATGTGCGGTGCCTGCCCTTCTTACCCCTAAGAAGGATGGGACGTGGATAATGTGCGTTGATAGCCGTGCTATCAACAAAATTACCGTCAAGTACCGTTTCCCAATCCCTCGATTAGATGACATGTTGGACATGATGACCGGAGCCACACTCTTCTCTAAGATCGATCTTAAGAGTGGCTATCACCAAATTAGGATCCGTCCGGGGGATGAGTGGAAAACAGCTTTCAAAACTAAAGATGGGTTGTACGAATGGACAGTAATGCCTTTTGGATTGAGTAACGCGCCCAGCACTTTCATGAGAGTAATGACTCAAATCCTTAAGCCGTTACTTGGAAAATTTGTTGTAGTTTACTTTGATGACATCCTGATCTATAGTCGTTCGGTGGAGCAACATTTGAATCACCTAAAACAAGTCTGCGAGATTTTGAAGAAAGAACAAATGTATGCCAACCCTAAGAAATGCGCTTTCCTCACGAATCAAGTAACTTTTCTTGGGTTTATAATTTCTTCCCACGGCATTTCTGCCGACCCCGAAAAAGTGCGAGCAATCAACGAGTGGCCTCTACCAAAGAATATTAGAGATGTCAGGAGTTTTCACGGACTGGCCACGTTTTATAGGAGATTTATCAGAAACTTTAGCACCATCGTGGGTCCCATAACTGATTGTTTAAAGAAAGGAGATTTTGTCTGGACGACATCTGCCACCAAGGCTTTTGAGGAAATTAAAAGAAAAATGGTTGAAGCACCAGTCATGCGTCTACCCGACTTTTCGAAAGTTTTTGAAGTGACCTGCGACGCATCTGGTATAGGAATAGGAGGAGTACTATCGCAAGAAGGACACCCGGTTGCCTACTTTAGCGAGAAATTAAATGACATCAGGCAACGATACTCCACCTACGATAAAGAATTCTACGCCATAATTCAGTCCCTCAGGTATTGGAGACATTACCTGCTTCCCCAAGAATTCGTTATCTTCTCTGACCACGAAGCTTTACGATATATCAATTCCCAGAAGAAACTGAATGCCCGGCACGGAAGATGGGTTGAATTCCTTCAACAATACGCTTACACCATTAGACACAAAGCCGGTTCTGAAAACAAGGCTGCGGATGCACTAAGTCGTAGGATGATGGTTACACGTGAGATGAGGACTGAAGTGATTGGTTTTGAGCAAATTAAAGAAAACTATTCGGACTGCCCCGATTTTGGAGAAACCTATTCCAAACTAACAACTGGAGACGAGCGTATCATAGGAGATTTTATTTTGGAAGATGGGTACCTGTTTAAGGCTCAAAAACTTTGCATTCCCACAACTTCACTGCGAGAATTTCTTGTGTGGGAACTACATGCTGGAGGTTTAGCGGGTCACTTTGGTCAAGCCAAGGCCATTGCAGCGGTTGAGAATCGTTTTTACTGGCCAAGTCTTAAGAAGGACGTTAGCAGATTAGTAAGGCGGTGTCACACCTGTCAGCTGGCCAAACAACGAAAGCAAAACACCGGCCTTTACACACCCCTACCGGTGCCTAACCAATCGTGGCAAGACGTCAGCATGGACTTTGTTTTAGGGCTACCCAAGACCGTTAGGAAACATGACTCAGTTTGCGTAGTTGTCGATAGGTTTTCTAAGATGGCCCATTTTCTCCCTTGCTCCAAGACTTTCGACGCCTCTAGAGTAGCCAAACTGTACTTTGATGAAATTGTGAGACTTCACGGGCTACCTAAAACCATAGTTTCGGACCGAGATGTGAAATTTACTAGTTATTTTTGGAAGACCTTATGGCATAAAATGGGGACCAAACTGAAATTCTCTACCGCCTTTCACCCCCAAACAGACGGTCAAACGGAAGTAGTGAATAGGAGTCTAGGAAATCTGTTAAGGACCTTGGTTGGAGATAACATTAAGGACTGGGACTCTAAGTTGCCTATAGCTGAATTTGCCTACAATAACTCTGTGAATAGAACTACGGGTCTTAGCCCTGCTGAAATAGTGTACGGGTACCTCCCCAACCAACCCATCAACCTGATTCCTATGAGCACTAGAGTTAGAACATCTGAGTCAGCATCTTCATATGCATCGCATCTACAGGAGTTACATAAAGAAATTAAAAAGAAAATTGAACAAAGTAATGCAACTTATAAATTTATGGCTGACCATAAAAGAAGAGCTAAGGTATTTGAAATTGGAGACTTTGTGATGGTTCGAATCCGTCCGGAGCGTTTTCCTCCTGGATCCGCAAAGAAGCTGCATGCGAGAAGCGCCGGACCGTTCAAGATAATTTCAAAGGTGAATGACAATGCTTACGTACTAGACCTTCCTGAAGGTTTCAACATTAACCCCACATTTAACATAGAAGATTTAGTAACCTTCGAGGGACCAGAATTTAACCCATGCAATCCACTTTCAAATGAGCCTTGTGTGACCATACCTGGTGAGATCCCCAACCCTCCTCCACTCCCAAAATTACCCCCTTTACCCAATGCGGAGATAGTTGAATCCATATTAGATGATGAGATCATTACTACGAAAGGAGGCGGATGTCGAAGATACTTAGTCCACTGGAAAGGGACCCCGGCGACGGAGGATACGTGGGTTGACCGCGAGGAGCTGCAGAGCCTAGACCCAGACCTTCTAGAGTGGTACGAGAGCTCTAGAGACACTCACTCGACAGGGTCGAGTTTTCTCCCACCTGGGGAGAATGATGAGGACATCGACAGACGCTACATACATGTTTATCGCCGGCGAAACCGCAGATCGACGGCCACGATTCAGCGTCTCTACTTTTGATATAGATGTTATGATTATTGTCTTAGTTATTTTCTGTTTTTCCCATTTTTTTACCCCTGTGGGGAGTTATCTGTCTTGTAGCCCTTGAGGGCATTTGAGTCCTTTTTATTTTATGTCTTTGTTAGAGGCTATATATAGCCTTCATATTGTAATTTTGATGTTTAATGAATATTTGAATACAATTTGATGTTATCTTCTTCTTCTTCTTGTATGAGAGCGAGAGAAGGGTGAGGGAGCTCAAGGGGAGCAATTTGTAAGGCCCACCAGTCGTTGGAAGAGTCCTCGACTCGTGGTTTTCTTCTTTTATTTTATTGGTGTTCCTCATCTCCACACCCTCCCTCATCACTCGACGGCATCCATAGCACCATCACCATCCAAGTTCAACTTCGCTCGTGGTTCAAAGCATTCTTCCCAAACGCCCAAACCAGCCCCTACGTCACCCACCCGTCCACAACATCCCCACCCGTCCAGCTCACCCCTTGCCGCCGCCCACCCCCTCCACCATCCATTCATCTTGTTGTTGATCCACATCATCACAAAACTTTCCCAATGAGGTTGATCATGATATGATGATTTGGCTTCATTTGAAATTCAAATTTTGAAATTCAAATCTTACCAAATTTGAAAAAGTCAAATAAGGAAAGTTTTATTCATGATCCCAATTTGAAATTCTAATAAATTGGACCTCATGAAAACTTTCCTAATTCTTCCTCCCACTTTGGAAACTCCCTAAATCCCTCCCCAAATTCCTCCCCAACCTCTCTATGCCGCCGGCCAACATGGAGAAGCCCCAATAATTGCTCTTTAATTCCCCCATCAATTCCTTTGAAATTTGAAACTAATTTCAAATGGAATTTCCCTCCAAACATCATTAATTCTGAAATTTATTTCAGATTTAATTAAGGAATTACTAGGTTTACAATTTCAAAACCTAGCCTCTCCTTGTGGAACCCGCCGCCCCTTCCCTTGGAGATCCCGCCGGCTTCTCATCCCCATCCTCTCTTCTCTTGGGCGCAAGGCTCCCCCTTCATCATCACTCCAAGTTCGTTCTCTTGGACGATTGGCTAACATCAAGCATGAATGGCGGACCCGGAGTTTGAGTGGGGCCTTGTATTCAACGCCGACGGGAGCATCAACATCCTAAGATCTCCGTGCTTCGACGTAGGATTTGAAGACGAAACCACCGTGGAAGAATACTTGGAGAGAGTCGTGCCAATCCTCGCGAGCATCTACGACCGAAAATTCTCAAAGCACGTTTGGAGCCTCGACGGTCGTCTACGACTTCCATCCCAACCGGCAACTTTTCCTCCGACGAAGTTCTTCGGTGCCCTCTCCCTAGTGGTAACTTCTTTCATCGCTTGGATCTTCTATCTCCGCCAAAAGTCCACTACCCCTTGAGTGATACGGCCCCAAGGTGAAACTCTCATTGTTAAACGTTGGGTTTTGTTATTGTACTTTGCATATTAAATTCTCCTAGAACTTTGATTGAATCGGCTTGGTTAATCTCTATTGCGAATCTTTGGCCTAAGCAAGTTGATAATTTTAGATTCCTAACTCAAATTTTATGTGTTAGTTTTAAATTCATAAGAAGCAACACTTTAATCTTTTCTTTTAAATTTCTAAGCAAACTCCTCGTAGTTTTACATCAACTCTACCCACTAATATATATGGATAGTCAAGTGGCTGAATTGCACTTTGACAACTCCACTTTAGTTCTTATATAATAGTGAACTTTGCTATAAACATCAAATTCTCAACTATAACAATCCACATTACATGTGTTGCCCACTCATATCACATTAAACGGACACTAGGTTCTATACTAAACATTTAAAGCTATCTTTTCTTTCAATCTTCATCACAACGTAACCATTCCATTGGATCCAACCTATTGTTCCTTAGCTGCTGGAAATGACACTGGGAATATCTCCTTCTTGTTAAAGGGCTTATATCATAGGTTCCAGATGAGAAATCTAGGCCTGGCTCAATGTTTTGAGGCCTACAATGTGTCATTATTTAGAATGGTCTACTCCTACAGCAAGCAGCACACACTGAAATCAGCAACCAAACCTATCATCATTGCTGCTCCCCAATATGACTTTCCTCATCATCTAATATTTTATGGCAGCATTGTTGCTTCGCTTCAATACCTAACCATTACAAAACTTTGACCTCATATATTTTTTCAATAAAGTTTGTCAATATATGAATAAACCACACTGAACCAAAACTTTCAAATGCTTAAAGGATTACTCCGATGTCTCAATGGAACCATGCACTTCAGTTTGCCCATTCAACCTGGGAACAGATTTGGACAAGCCTTACTTCTATGTTTTTCTCAACGCAACGATCTATCCTTGGCAACAAAGAAGCAAAGAAATGACATGATGTAGCCCGTTCTGATTCGCCTCTGGATATTATTTGGTGACCGCGCAAAATAATTTCACTTTGATTTGGGTGTCAATATCCTAAATCTCAATACTATTAAGATACATAATTTTTTCCAGGTCGATATATTAAGCTGATAATGAATATTGGTTTGTTTAAGGTTAATGATTACAGGAATGATTAGGGGGTGGTAATCATAATTAATTTTTTTGAAAAATTTATGATGAAATATCATGAGATATTTTACATTAGAAAGATTTTTTTTTAATTAATATCAGATGTTATTGATTTCACATACAATTTGCTATCTCTCAATATAATTAATTCATTGGAAAATTCAAATAATTCTTTTTAAAATGATTATTTCGGTTTTGATTATAATTGTGAATATCTAATAATTTTCTAGTTATATAATATAATATAATTATATTTATTTAATACCTTAGTTGCATTGTCTAATAATTTCATGTATTGAGATATTAAGATTTTGTTTGGGACGGCTTTCATACTACTTCTTAAAACAGTTTTTTAGTACAAAATTTTTAAACTAAATTTTTTGTAAAAGAAAGTTGCTTTAGAAAGTAATAAAAAAACTGTCCCAAACGAATCCTACATGTGATGTGTGAAATTAATGACATTAAAAATTGCTTAATCTTGATACAAAACATTTTAGGATATCAAGAACTAATTTCATTTTTAAAGAAAATTTAGTGAAAAAAAATAGGGAGATTTACATACATACCACTTTATACTATTCTATTTACATATTTAACACCTAAAATTTTAATATTACATACATGCTACCCATAGTTCATTTTTATATGAAATATGAGTGGTAGAAATGAAATATATGAGTAGTGGGAAAAAAATATGAGTGTTATATTTGATATTAAAATAGTATAGGGTGGTATTTATGTAATATTAAATTTGGGTGTTATATATGTAAATAGAATGTTATAAAGTGGTATGTATGTAAATTTTCCAAAAAAGTAATATTGACATGATTCAATCTCAAAATCATAATTGTTGCGTGTTAGAAAATACGCGGTGGTAGAGTTTGTAAATTCGCGTCCGAGCGTTGCACGTAAGTTTAACACACAAACAGAAAAGAGGAGTGAACACCAAGAGTTTTTACGTGGAAAACCCAAAAAGGGAAAAAACCACGGGGCCTCGCCCAGTTGCAAAGTTCCACTAGTGTTTTTGTAGATTATAAATGGCGGATTCGTCCCACAAGTTGGGATAATCCAAGTACAATTGGTTTCTTCCACGAAATTTACAAGATTTTGCTATCGAATCCTTTGATCATGCACCGTTCGTTGGTCATTTGAAGGCCTTAATGATGTCGGAATTTGATGATCTTGGCCTCGTTGGATTTGTCTCGTCGAGCCGTTCCATTCGAGTATAAGCTCATCAAAATCGGAGACCGTTTGGTAACTCAAATTGAGGTTTGAACCTTCCAACAGCGCTTTGAGCCCTTGATTCAGACTCATTTAGGCTCGGATTAGATTGATCTTGGTGTCGTTGGGTTCGTATTTCCGAGACGCTCAGTTTGACTGTAAGCTCACTGAAATCGGAGTTCAGGTGATCCCGGATTTAATTTTTGAAGTTTCTGGCTAGCTTTTTGCCTCGAGATTCGTGTCCGATCAAGATAATTTTTGCATGACGTATCAGATAATGATAACTATTAATTTTTTTTTTCAACTAAACAATTTATCATTTAGGCAATCATCATATCAAATACTTTGATTTTGTTGTTTTTCATTGTAAAATGTATTTCATAATTATTTCTACATTCATATTGTTGCGTCTAGGAGTATTCGCGGCGGTAGAGAAATATAAAGTTTATCGTCTTAGCATTGCACGAAAATCCGGCACGCAATCAGATAAGAGAGAGGGTCTAGCATTTATGAGACACCAAGATTTTTACGTGGAAAATCCCTGAAAAGGGGGAAAAATCACGGGGCCTAGCCCAGTTTGAATGAATCCACTAGTATTGCAGTCGATTACAAATGAGGCCTTTTCTTGGGAGAAGGCCTTAGCTTGATGTACATTTTTTAGAGTACATTACATGATATGAATACAAAGAATCACTATTGACATGTTCGTTTAGTAGGGAGGACCGTAGTCGGCGGGCAACGTAAGTCAGGAGGACCGTAGTCGGCGGGCGATAGAGGTCGGAAAGACTGTAGTCGGCGGGCGACGTGAGTTAGGAGAACCGTAGTAGGCGGGCGACGGAGGTCGGAAAGACTGTAGTCGGTGGGCGACATAAGTCAGGAGGATTGTAGTCGGCTGGCGACGGATGTCGAAAAGACTGTAGTCGGCGGGCGACGTAAGTCAGGAGAACCGTAGTCGGCTGGCGACGGAGGTCGGAAGGCTTGTAGTCGGTGGGCGACGTAAGTCAGGAGGACCGTAGTCGGCGGGCGACGGATGTCGGAAGACTGTAGTCTGACGACGAAGATCAGAAGGACAGCGTCAGGTAGAAGTCCAACAATGAAAAGAAATACATCTTCGCATAGACGTCCAGCAAAGTCTGATAACCGGTAGAAGTCCGGCGTCGGGTAGAAACTTGGCAAAGAGTGAAGGTCCGACGTCGGGTAGAAGTCCGACGTCTGTTGGTGGCAGAGAAGAAATTCGGCTTCACTTGGGTAGAGTTTCGGCGTCAGGAGGGAACTCTGCTGTAAATTGGGAAGAATTTCTGCATCCTATAGAAGTTAGGCAGAATTCTGGCGTTCTCCCGAAAATCCGGCCGAGTTTCGGCGTCTTCAGGCGGCGGTAAGAGCTCCGGCGGTGGTCGAGGAGGAGCTTCTTCCTTCTCCTCCTTCTTCTCTTCTTCTTCTCCCTCTTCAGTTGAGTCCCTTTGGTGTAGAATGAGGGCTCTATTTATAGTTTTTCTGGAGTGTCATAGCCCGTAAATAGACGTGAGATCAGGGGCGAATTGGGAGTGTTTTGAATGGACGGCCGATATCGAATCCTTTGATCATGCACCGTTCGTTGGGCATTTGAAGGCCTTAATGATGTCGGAATTAGAAGACCTTGGGCTCGTTGGATTTGTCTTGTCGAGGCGTTCGATTCGAGTATAAGCTCGTCAAAATCGGAGACTGTTTGGTAACTCAAATTGCAATTTGAACCTTCCAACAGCAATTCGGGTCCTTGATTCGGACTTATTTGGGCTCGAATTGGGTTGATCTTTGTGTCGTTGGGTTTGTATTTCTGAGACGCTCAGTTTGACTATAAGCTCGCTGAAATCGGAGTTCGGGTGCTCTCAGAATTAATTTTTGATGTTTCCAACTAGCTTTTGCCTCGAGATTCGTGCCCGATCAAACTAATTTTGTGATGCCGTATCACATATTAAGAATCAAAATTGAATTGACTTTTGCAGTTATAATTGATATGTCACAAAAAATCGTCATGATCGTGCATGAATCTCGAGACATATTCAAGTTCAAAACTTCCAAAATTAAATTCAGCACCATCTGAACTCCAATTTCTGCAATCTTATAGTCGGACTAAAATTCTCAAAGCGACAAACCCAATGACACCAAAATAGGTTCAATGTTGGCCCACATGGGTCTGACTTAAGAATCCAAAGCATATTCGAAAGGTTCAAAGCATTAATTGGATGACAAATTGATATCCAAATATGACATGCTTTTTGTCAAATCGAGTGGCTCGGCGGGACGAATACAACGAGCCCAAGATCCATGAATTCTGACATCATTAAGGTACTTAAACACTTGAAAATGCTCTATGATTGAAAGAATCAATACGGGCCATCCAATGAATGAATTAGAACTTGCTCTAAATATTCTCTATATTTATGGAGTGTGCCACTCATAAAAATATATAAATAAACCTCTACTCTCTATAGATTGGAGAGAGCTATAAGGCTTTAAAAGCTTCAACACCACCACCGGCAAACCTCTGTTGACCATCATCGGGACCATCGCCCTGTGTCGACCGCCACCTGAGTTCCACTCGGCCACCGACTACTAGACCATTGTCAAACCACTGCGAAGCCGCCGACCGTTGTCGGACTATCACCCAACCGTTAACCCCCGTCGGACTTTCACTTAGCCATTATCGGACCACCTCCAGACTTCCTCATCGCCGCTGAACTACAGTTTCCCTGACCACCATCACCCATTAATTATGATCCATTTAACCTCCATTGCCCGCCAACTACGGTCCCTTCGACCACCGTTGCTTGTCGACTATGGTCCCTTCAATCACCGTCGCCCGCCGACTACTATCCCTTCAACCACCTTCGCCTGCTGACTACGACCCATATTACCACTGTTGCCCGCCAACTATGGTCTCTTCAACCTCTGTTGTCCGTCGACTACAATCCCTTCGACCACCATAGTCCGTCGACTATGATCCCTCCAACCTCAATCTCATGCTAACTTAGATCCCTGTGACCTCCATCTCTAGTCAACTTTGGTCCCTGTAACCACTCTCGCCAGCAAACTACGGTCCCTCTGACCTCCATCACCCCCTGACTACGGTTCCTCCGACCCCCTAGCTCGCCAGCTATGGTCCATACGACCACTTTCGCCCACCAACTACGGTCTCAATGACCATCATCGCCTGTAAACTATGGTATCTTTGACCTTTATCGTCTGCCGACTACGATTCATTCGACCACCTTTGCCTGCCGACTATGGTCCTTTCGACCTCTATCGCTCACCGACTATGATCCCCCAAACCCTCACCGTCAGCCCACTATGGTCCATCTAACCTCTATCGCCCATCGACTATGGTCCCTCCAACCACCGTCTCCCTCCGACTACGGTCCCTCTGATCACCATTTTTTGCTAACTATGATTACTTCGACCTTCGTCGACCTCCAACTATGGTTCCTCCAATCTAGGTCTCCTGCCGACTACAGTCCCTTCAACTTTCATCACCTGCCAATTACAGTCTCTCTAATCTCCATTACTCAAATACAGACCTGCCAAAAAAATGAACAAGACAACGTTCTCTTGAGAATGACTCCCTTATCATTGAATTATTCTAACCCCAACTACGTAATGTGCTCTATATGATACATTAAGTCAATGCCTTCCCCCCATGAAAGGGCACCATTTGTAATCAACTATAAACGCTAGTGAAATCATTATAGCTAGGCTAGACCTTGTGAATTTTCTCCTCTTCACAATTTTTCATGTAAAAAGTTTAATGTCTCTTATGACTCACACACCCTATTTTTCATCTGTTAGCGTGCTGGATCTTTGTACAAAGCTAGGATATTAAACTCCAAATATCTCTACTGTCGAAAATTTTTTAGAACGCAGCAATAATCATGATTAGATTTTTTTCCTTAGATTAAAAAATGGCGATATAAAATTAAATTTTAATTGGGCTTAAAAATTATTAGATTTACTTTAAAATAAGTACAAATAAAATTTTCATATATAATACTACACTGAAAGCAAATTTATTTGTTTCAAAGTTCATGCTAATATAAATCATATCAAAATATTCATTTTTTTATCTTTTTTTAGTTCATTTGACCAAAATACTTTAGCTTTAGTTTGCTCAACTTGTTATGGAGTTGGGAAGTTGATATTTATTTGTAAATTATAATTAGTATGCCATTATTTGAAAAACTAAATAGATAATAATAATAAGAGAGTTGAAACCATTTAAATTGTTTTTAACCTATGAAAGAATTGATGTATAATATATATAATAATATCAAACATAAATGATTGAAAATAAAAGGGTAATGTAACATAGGACCAATTAGTATAAAAAATGCAAAATGTGGGACTCCCTATGTTGTATGTTCTACATTATTATAGTTTGATGGTTAAAATTTTTTACTCTCATCATAGGATTATGAGTCTAAGTATTCAAGGTGTAAATTTGAAATTATGAAGAGGTAAACAAAAATTTGGGGGTCGCACCATGAAGCCGTAACACCTAGCAAATCCTCCAAGAAGGCTCATTCGGGTTGGTTCGAGCTACATATGATACTCATCCCAACATGAATTGTTCACCCACAGACATTCTCTGACTGCTAAAGCCATCAATAGCCACCGACAACAACATTCGAGCTATAAGAAACCACACGTCTCAAAAGCTTAGTTACAATCTCTCAAACTTGGACAATCCTTAGCCCTCAACCACTTTCCACCGAGCAAACTCGCCCCTTTACTTTCAAAGGCTAGAAACTTGCTTGATATCAACTCACCGAAACATCCAAAGGATTTGCTTCAACATAAAAGCATAGTGCACTAAGACTCAAGGTCTCACACATGGTGATTCTCGCACATGACTCTTTCAAAGGACTCACCCAAAACTAATAATCACATTATAGACAAAGATTCATGTGGTGGTCAATCGACTCAGTCATATATTCATAATAGTCTGAAATGAGTCACATCATTTGATGTACTTATCATTTTTTATTTTCTTATGTATAGTATTTTATGTAGCTCTCTAGATTTTATAAATTAAGGGTCAATAGGCATACTGGGAATATTTTGGTCTCTTACTTGAATCACACTCGACTCTCTCAGGTTTTATTCTAAATTTCTTGCTAGCAAGGTCATGTGTCACCCACGAATAAATTTGGATCAAATAATTTTCTAACCACTACGTTATAAATTCCAACACTAAGAGGCCAAAACCTAACTCAAAATTCTACACAAAGAACTAACAAAATTTGAATTCATGTACATTTTATTATTTATGTTTTTTTAATTAGCACTTTTATAATTTACATTTTATTAATTAAGCTATTATTTTTTATGAGAAGTTTAAATATTCTTAGGGCATAATAATGTCATATATCAAGCATCTCTCACATTCAAATATTTATAAAATTTATGATCTTATATTAAACACTTCAATTGAGACATATTTAATTAAGTTTTAGCATTCTTAGATAATTTTAAATATTTATTATCTCAATATAATTGTTTTTTTTATATCTAGTGCTAAAATGCAATTTTACAAATGATTCGGGTTTTATGTAGAGATGCTTATCCACCTTTGCAATCGAAGAATCATTTAACTCACGCGATCGACCGCGAGGCGGAAGAGCAGTAACTATGGCTTGGCTTGCTCGCTCTCTGGTGAACTCCCTTCGAGGCGACGATGACCAGGGCAGCGAGCACAATCTTTCAACGAAGCCCGGGAATGACGACAGATCCGGCGACCTAGTCCACACCGATGATGAGCCGCAATCGCCGAGTAGAGGCGTTAAGGAAGATCTGTCTGAGCTGACCAAGACTATCACCCGCCAGTTCTGGGGCGTCGCCTCCTTCCTTGCCCCTCCCCCCGATAGCCCGCCGCCCGATCGCAACCGAGTGCCCGATCCTTCCGATACGGCGGTTGATGGTGTTTCAGATGAGTCAGAGGTGTCCAAGTCGCCGAGGATAGCCGGGATCCGGAGCGATTTCGCCGAGCTGGGTGGCAGATTCAAGAGCGGGATTTCGATTCTTTCAAGTACTAAGGCGGTGTCGGAGATCTCGAAAATTGCGTCCACGTTTCTGCCCTTTGGAGATGATGACGCGGAAGAGGAGGAGGACGGGGAGCCCAGTGGTGAGGCCTTGGGGATAACGGAGGAGGTTCTTTTATTTGTGAGAAACATTTCATTGCATCCGGAGACCTGGTTAGATTTCCCGTTGATTGATGAGGATGAGGATCCTGATGGTACGATTTCTTTTTCTAGTTGCACATATAAGAATGCTGCGTTGAAATTGTCTGAGGTAATAATACGTTATTAATTCACTGTGTTTTTCCAGTAATTTCAACGTGTTTATAAATTGCTTAAAAGTTGGATGTTTAATGGAAGAGACGTTTTGTTTGTTCCTGTCGTCCTTGCCATTAAGGACCGGCTTAATGATTAGTGAGATATTTGCTGACTTCTTGTTGGAAATCAACTTTCATTTTTGCTTCACTTGAAATTATATTTTCTAAGCTCGATTGCTTAAGTATCTTGATGGAGTCGTCAGCGTTGGGGTTTCTCAATCTGCTCTCAGTTATAGTAGGCCCGATTGCAAAGCTGAGAGACCCATATTAGCATGCTGCATTTGGGCATCAAATTCTCTAACAAATCATCATATATTGCAATTGGATAATAAGTTTGAATGCTGCAATCTCTACCATCATCAATAGAAGCAAGCAAATACCATTTATCGACAATTTGAGGTTGACTATATGAATCTTTTAATATTTTATTTTCCTATCCATTCCTATTGAGTGTTACTTGAGATGCTAACTTTTGTTCACACATTTTAACCCTCTTCCCCTCCCAAAAATTCTAGCTTTTACCTTTGCCCTCCTCTTTTTCTCAGTGTTATTTTAGAAAACACTATCTATGAGTCTTATTAGTGTATCTTCTTGCTGCCCAAATCAGATAGGCTTATTTTTATTATTTATATTCAATTGATGGTACACTCATCATTCTGACACAAATATTTCTTACTCCATCCTTCATCGTTTTATAACAAATCCATTTTAATAGTGATACAGTAGAGTCATCAATTACGAGACATTTTTAATGTTTTATAAGTTTTGCTAATAATTCTATAAGAAATCCTATATAATTGCTATTTTTTAGCATTGGAAGTTAAATAATATACTTTTCATCTTAGCAAAAGATAGTATAGATCATACTTGTCAATGGCGCAAAATGGGGCGCGCCGTGGTGCATGGCGCAGCGCACATGTTCAAGTTAGTGCATGTCATTTGTGCCATGTGTGCGCAATGGCGCACGGCGCGCGCAAATTTTAGGTATTTTTTAATATAATTAGAAATACTTTTTAATATTTATATATTTTAATTTCTAAAATAATGTAATAATTAATTTTAAAATTATTTGATATGATTAAAATAGTTTAGTTAGGTTTTATTAGACTCTATTTGCGACATGTTTTAGTAGAAATTTTGGATGAACTTGAAGCTCACTTTAATGGTTTGAATTTTGGACTACACACATATTCAACCAAGCTTTACCCAACTTGATTGATACTTTAAAATAAGATCTATATAATGATTTTTATGATTATTTTTTTATTTTGTGCCATGTTCAAAATAACGTGCAGCTGCATGCTCTCTGTGCCATGGCTCCATGGAAAACTTTGTGCTGTGGTGCACCAATCGCCGTTGACAAGTATGATATAGATCTTGCCCTGCTCTTCCTGTGTGGCAAAGGTTGCTATGATTTTCTTTTGAGCCAGGAGGCATCTAGGAAAGAAAACAGTAATGGAAAACATTCTCAAGTAATATTCAATTTGTTGTTTCATTGTTTTCTATGGCTTAAGCTATATTTTTCAATTATTTTCTGGTTTTCCCCTTCACTCCTTGCATGAAAGTTTGTATCAAAGCTTAGGAGAACCCTGGCTTAGTAGGAGGAGAGAGTCACCCATCCTAGGCAAAGAACCCGACATGAGGACCCTACAGGCTTCCTTTTTAGCCTTGGAGAAAATAGTTGATACCCTTTCAATATTGGTGAGGCAAATCCTCATTACTTTGGAATTAATATTCAACCACAACCATCAATTATGCGCAATGATGGACACAATCCAGGGCAATGAATATATCCAAGAGATGTCCAATGAGCACCTCCTAGCATATTTGAGGGATCATTTACACAATGATGACCCCATATATCCTCCTATCTCGACATCCAAAACCTCGCAATAACATTCGTTGAGGTGAGGAAAAATGGATTTTGTCGAACTTCAATGATGTTGTTGAAACTTGGGAGGTGGATGGACCGTGACATGCGCCCACTTACCACGTCATTCTGAAAAACCTAGATTATAAACTTACACTTGATATCTCTGATGCTTCTCGTCAATATCAGATCTAGGGAGGAGATGATGCTTGTAATCTTGACCTTATATCATATAGATATTACTTGTTTAACTGTGCATGACCTCTATATCATATACCAGAGATAACTTAATTTCTTGCTTATTTTGTTAATTGCCTTTGGAACTGATTGTAATTTAGAATTATTAAGATTTAAGCTACTTGGAAAGCATAGTCAAGCATTATTAAAGTGTTATTTTTATATCATAGAAATAGTAAAAGATATATTATATCCTATGAAGAGAAGCTGTCTGGGCTCTGATACCAAACTGATGTAGAACGAGAAGGGAAAAAAAGTGGACATTTGAGATTTGAATTTCTTGCTTTAATTGAGATCAAAATATTAGGAATAATTAAATCAAATCAAATTCAATTAGAAATCTAATTAGATTTAATTTAAGTAACTTTCCTAAAATAGACTATCTTAAATTAGGAAAGTATTTCAAATTCAAAATTACTTAGAATTTGAACGCAAATATTTTCCTAACTTAAATAGTTTGATAAATGGAAAATAATCGAAGGGGAATTCAAATTTTGGATGCAAAGAGGAAGAAGGGGGGAAGGGGCCGGCGACATTAAAGGGGGAGGAGAGGTTATGGAAAGAGAATTAAAAATGACTTGATTGGAACCATAAATTAGGGAGTAGTATTTAAATCACATCCAGCTAAATAATTAACTAGACTAATTCAAATACTTTCATAAAATAAGAATCCTAATTTTAGAAACAAAATTCAAATTCAAATTAATTTGAATTTTAAATTTCAATTTATTACTAAGTTAGAAGGGCTAAAATAGGAAAGGGATTTGAATGTGAAGGGAGATTTGTAGAGCCAAAGGGAAAGAAGGTGGACGATAGTTTGGTGAGACCGGCGACTAGGGAGGTTGGTGGGGGGGGGGGGGGGGGGGGGGGGGTTTGGAGGTGGAGCTAAGGCCGTGGAGAGGGAGAAGGGAGGCCAGTTTTGTGGAAGTGGAAGAGTTTTTGGGAGAATCGGCCGGTGGAAAGTGAGGGATTTTGGCCGGCGGTCAAGGGAGGAGGAGAAAAGGATTTAGGGAAAGAAAGATACAACCGAGAGCCCAGACACTTCCTGCAGCTGACGGGTACTACGTTGCCATTCACCAAGGGACTTCAGTCCACGAGCCCGGACACATCCTGCAGCTGGTGGAAGCTATGAATTTCTCTCATAGGAATCTCACCCAATGTTCTTCCCAAAGAACACAAGTGCAAGCACAAAATTTTATTAATCATCAAACATTACATTACACAAGCAAGGGCCGATATATATAGGCCTAAGAAACTAAAACAAGACAAATATGCCTCTAGAGGACGATCCTCTTAAGGGTAAAAATGAAAAATTCATAATAAAAATAATAATTACAAATAACAAATTAAGATAAGGTAGAATGATCTCGGCCGTCGATCGTCGTCTCCTCATTTGAAAATCTTCATGATTGGATGTCCGCATCACATACGCTATAAATTATGACATAGGCTTGTTTCAAGCCGCCCCCTTTTTAAGATTTGATTGCATGTTCCGTTCATATCAAATTATTTAAAAAAGCTACTTTTATGAGCTCTTAGCTATATTTTCTACTTTCCTATGATAAAGTGCTTTTAACCATAACTGTGAATGTGGTAGAGTATCTCTTCTCCAGCAAAATAAGGTTTATATGCTTAATCATGCAACAACAACAACAACAACATCAAGCCTTTATCCCACTACGTGGGGTCGACTACATGAATCCTTTCTCTCCATTGTGTCCTATTAAAAGTCAAATTCTCGTTTAAATCTAATAAAGAAAGGTAATTCCTAATATTTTCTAACCAAGTCTTTTTAGGTCTACCCCTTCCTTTCTTAACATAAGTCAAATCTAATACCTCTACTCTCTTAACCGGATCATCGGAAGGCCTCCATTTTATGTGACCAAACCATCTAAGGCGACTCTCTCTAATCTTATCTTCTACTGGAGCTACTCCAACCTTTTCACGTATATGCTCATTTCGTATCTTATCTCTAAGGGTAAAGCCACTCATCCACCTGAGCATCCTCATCTCTGCCACACTTAACTTTGTATTATGCTTCTCTTTTAATGGCTAACATTCGGCACCATAAAGCATTGCAGGCCTCACTATCATCTTATAGAATTTTTCCTTAAGTTTGAGGGGTACATTTCTATCACATAACAAGCCCGATGCATTCCTCCACTTCAACCATCCAACTTGAATTATGCTGATAATATCCCCATCTATTTCACCATCACTCTGAACAATAGATCCAAGATATCTAAAACGTGTACTCTTATTAATGACTTGATCGTCCAAAGTCACAATATCCTCACTAGGTCTATTACTACTAAAATTACACTCCATATATTCCGTTTTAGATATACTCAAGCGAAAACCTTTAGACTCTAAGGTTGACCTCCATAATTCAAGATTACCTTCAACTCCCTCTCTAGTCTTATCAACAAGAAGAATATCATCAGCAAAAAGCATACACCAAGGTACATCCTCTTGCAAATGTCTAGTGAGAACATCCATGACTAAAGCAAAAAGATATGGGCTTAAGGCTGATCCTTGATGTAACCCAACCGAAATAGAGAAATACTTGGTCAATCCACCTTGTGTTTGAACACAAGTAATAGCTCATGCATACATATCTTTAATGATTTGAATATAAGCATTATTGACTCCTTTCTTTTCAAGAACTCTCCAAAGCACTTCTCTTGGAACTTTATCGTATGCTTTTTCTAAATCAATAAATATCATATGTAGATCCTCCTTATTTTCTCTATATTTCTCCATCAAACCTCTTAATAAATGTATGGCTTCCATAGTCGACCTACCCGGCATGAATACAAATTGATTTTGAGAAACATTAGTATCACGCCGCAACCTACGTTCCATAACTCGCTCCCATAGTTTTAAAGTATGACACATTAACTTAATACCTCTATAATTCGCACAATCTTGTGCATCACCTTTATTCTTAAAAATAGGAATTAACACACTCATTCTCCACTCATCTGACATCTTTTTAGTCTTCAAAATAGTATTAAAAAGTTTAGTAAGCCATGAAATTCCTTCTCCTAAGCATTTTCACACCTCTATTGGAATATCATCAGGTCCAACAGCTTTTCCACCCTTCATTATCTTTAAAGCTTCTCTAACTTCAGTTTTACTAATACGCCGATAAAAAAAAAAAATCTTTATTTTCATTTAGGGTGCTAAGGTCACTATAGTCAATCTTATTTTCACAATCTTCATTAAAAAGTTTAGCAAAATATCTCATCCATCTTTGTTGAATATCATCTTCTAAGAAAAGTATTTTTTTATCTTCATTTTAAAAGTATATGCTTAATCATAATTATTTCTTTTTTTTTCTTGAAGTAATTATGAAGTAGAGTAGCCTTTATATCTAATTTGATCTTGATGCACGAAGTAAATCTATCAAGCTTTCTTTTTTATTTTCAAATACTTCATTATGACCTTGTTGTTTGGATCATCTATTGTAACATGGCTTATATGAATATTAAGATATTGTAATGCTTGGTTTTTCGTTAGGATTCAGTGTTTTTTCATAATATTTATATATATTGTGTTCACTTTTAAAATATCTGGTATATTTGGCATTTTATTAAAAAAGAAAAATCTTCTTAATGCATATAGAAAAGATAAAGCTATTGATGATTGCCTCCTGCGATGAGTAGATGCCCAGTCATCCACTGCACTAGCAAGGGAAGCTATTGTTAACTGAATAAATGTTTGAACAAAAGCTTTGCATATTGCTGCAACAAATGATTCTTATATCTTCTTTGCTCTTAGGTTTTTAAGCTCTTTCAAAGTATTTTGTTTTTAATAACTGATAATTTAATCCTTTCTAAATAAAAAAAGGCCCAATTACATGTGCTATATTTGAAACTTTGCTATATATAAAACTAATACCCAACTATTTTCGTTGATAATGGCACCACCCAAATTTCAAAGAGCACAACAAAACCCCAACCCATATTTTTTACTTTCATTAAATTCTCAATAATTTGGTCATGCCACTCACAAATATATGGATTTTGCTTTGTTCATTTTTTTGGCTTCTGAGGTTGTTTCTTATATAATCTAGTTTTGGGTGTTGTACATGTGATTTTCCTAAAAAAAAATATCGTTGCTCAAATTCAATAGGTATTTTCTCAAGCAATTATGAATTTAAAGACCCTTCCATAAAAGTTAATTGTTCAACTAATCTTTCATCTTTTAAAAGCTTTGAATCCATTACAAATTTATTTCTTAGTTGAATTAATCATAGCTACATGCTTTTTTGCTGGTGTTTGTAATTTTCTCTTGGCACTTCATACTTCTGATAGGTCTCTGTATTTTAATCCTCCTACTTTAACTTGAGTTATATGCTAACCTAAGGGGCTTATCCAAGAAGATCTAATTTATTGTGGTGAAAATTTTGATAATTCCTCATCAATAAGCATTTAGGTTATAAAATCATCCAGAGCTAAGGTAACCGTTTCCCCAAATTATGGGTATAATTGAACCATGCAGATTGCTTGTTCTCCAACATCTACCCTAAACACCTTTAACAGTTGGTATAAGGTCATAATGATGGTATGCTGAGATTGCTTGCCTGCACTTTTGTGTTATATCTAATATTCACTTTTTCGTTCATTTTTTACTGTCTAGCTCTACTCTTACCTGGCATCTCTCTCCTGCTTGCATGTATTTTCTTTTCCTTTGCTTCATCTCTCTCTCCTTTTCAGCTCCAATAGTCTAGCTTGTCCTTTATCATCCCTGTTAGCTCCCTTACTTTTGTAGCTATCAATTTTGGCAATGGAGTTGAGGTCTTCCAAGCAGCCATCACATGTTTTAGCTAGTTCTCGATCTCCTTGTTATCAATATAGTGTAATAATCATCCATGAACTTTACCTTGCTTCACGTTAGCATTGTAAAATTTGAGGAATTTTTTATTTTTGTCTTATAATTATTTATTTTCAGAAGATATTTCTAAACTAAATGATAAGTATTATTCTCCTCCTTAGGTGCTAACAAATATTCTCTTTCTTTTTTATGTTGGATCCAATATACTTAAAATCCATCTCATCAAATTATCATTTGATCATGTAGCATTGCTCGGTAACCATAAACTTACACTACAGCTAAGATTTATATTATGTGCTCATTATTATTTCCACAAATTCTTGGACCTTTATTTATGAGAAATTCTATCTATTTTTCTAGGTTTTTGCTTTGCTTTATAAAAGATCTCGCCTTTTTGGAATTATCACCATAAAATGGAGAACATCATCTTAAATATCTTCTCTTCTATAATTATTTTCATAACTAATAAAAAAGATCTTGATTTAGAGAGAGCATGATTTAAAAACACAAGGCAGAGGTGAATTTGTCGGGGATAAGTAGTTAAAATTAGGGGTGTAAGTGAGCCGAGTCGGCTCGTGGGCCGGCTCGAGCTCGACTCGTTTATGAGCTTGCAAGCCGAACTTATCGAGCCAAGAGCTCGAGCTCGAGTTCGAGCTTAACGAGGCTCGACTTGTGAGCTCGAGAGCCGGCTCGAAATTATCAAATTTAAATATTTTAAAAAAATCATAATAATCCTATATGTATATTTTAAATTACCGCCATTTCGAGTTCTCAAATCCCGCTTGAATCTGAAATGTCAATCATCTCTCTCTCTCTCTCTCTCTCTCTCTCTCTCTCTCTCTCTCTCTCTCTCTCTCTCTCTCTCTCTCTCTCTCTCTCTCTCTCTCTCTGACTGGCCATAAATGCTATAACAGGTTCTAACATCATTCTCTCTTTGGCAAAACCAAAAAAATGGCTCAAATCTCAATACCCTCCCCCTCTCTCTCTTCCTCCGGTGTAGTTATAAGGCGAATTAAAACCGAGAATAAATTTTTGGAGGACTGCGCATTTTGGAATGTGAAGCTGACCGAACGGGAGGCTCGACGAGCGGCTCAAACTCGTTTACGGTGGAACGAGTCAAGCTCGAGCTCAGTATTTGACAGTTGAGCTCGACCCTAACACCTCCTGACTCGAACTCGACTCGACTCGTTTGCACCCCTAGTCAAAATATTTGCTTTTTTGTTAATTAAAGTAGATTCTGAGGTTTGAAAAGTTGAGTTTGCAATCCCACCCTCAACTTGGCAGTGTTTCGATAGGCTTTGAAACTGTAATTTCAATGATAAGCGGACATACTTTAACTTTTTTACTTAGACTTTATTCCGTAATGCCTTCATATTGCTTTGTTGTGCCATGTTGTATGAAATGAAGTTATCCTTTCTATGCGGATGTACTGGTTGTTCTGCAAGTGTTTTTTTATAAACATGAAGTCGTGATGGTGTAGGGACTTCTGGTTTCATGTTTACCATATAAATCTAGATTGTGATATTCTAGTTTCTGAAAAGCATTACAAAATGAAGCCTAATCCTTTTCCAGATCTGATCAAGGGTTTAGAATTTGATATAAAATTGTAAGTTCATATAAAGGGCACACCCAATTCCGTCAATGTAGGGTTTTGATATTCATAATTGTAAGTTCATATAAAGGACTCCAAGAGAAGAAGGGGAGGAAGAAAGACTAGAGAGAGAGAAACCAGAAATATTTTCATTCCATGCCTTTTCTTACAATGAGTGGTGTATTTATAATACTTGGGTAGACCATATTTACAATATAGAATTGGTCTACCTAAGCAAACTTAAAATGAAGACTAGACTAGTGCTTTATTATACTGTGGACCCATTTGTCATTTATGCTTGTGAAATGTGTTTTTGCCTTCTTCTTTGGTAGGCTTCCTAGTTGTTGGTTGTCATGCTATGTTTGTAGCTCATGCTTCACATATTTTTGGATCTAATCTCATATGATGATGTCTAACACTCCCACTGCTATGGAAAATATCGTTGTCCTCAATGTTGAGAGAAGAGAAAGATGAAGAGAGGGGGAGAAATTCAAACTGACTGTCATGAATAGTTTGATGAATATTTTTTTCGAATGTATCGTAACTTGTTGAGAGGCAGAACAAAAATGAAGTTTCGAAGAAAAAAAAAAAAAAACTACGCAATTCATCAAAGAATTCATGTAATATTGGAATAAAAAATGTCTTGAATGGTGATTATTTTTAGGACTCTAGAATTAATGTAAAAAATGTCAAGTACCATCCAATTTATGAACAAGCAATATTAAAATAGAAAAAGAGCTTGAAATATGAATAGCATCTTTATGAAAATGTGGAGAATGATAATGACGGGTGTTAACTTGTTGAGATTAGGATGGAAGGTTAATATGATGGACAATGGTCGGAGAAGGTGGCGATTGTGGATAAGGGATTTGTTCAGAGGAACCAATGATGCTAACATAAGAGGAAGGATCTTGATGGAGTGTAGGAGGTGGGAGGTCAATGCACAAACTATCAAGTTTCTTATCAATAGAATGCATGAAAGCATGGACATGTTAAAGTGATGAGCCAATGGAGGCAATTTGAACATTCACTTGTTGTAGGGGTTTTTGGATTTCGGAGAATTGTGGCGCTTGATAATTTTGCATGGAACATAGAGCCTTTGCCAAATCTGCGTTCTTGCTTGTTCAAATCCGCTGTTGGAGTTTTTCAACAAGAAAAATTCTTGAGAGCAAGAAACGGTTTACCAAATTCTTAAAAAAAATCGAGAAATTGCAAGGCTGGCTGGTTTGGGAAAGGTGAACTGCTGTTCTGGAGGTTCTGCTGTTTGAAACAGCAGGTTTTCCAATGGCAGATTGTGGAAAGAAGAAGAAGAATGGCTGTAGGAGCAGCAGATTCTTGAAGTGCAGCAAGACTTCAACTGGTTCTTCTTGAAGGTATGGAATGAATGGTTCTGGAGGCTGAAGGAACTGAAGATGGCAGCAGGCGGACACTGAAGATGGCTGCACTGGAACCTTTGTTGTTGATTAAGGCTGACAGATGAAGATGGTAGAGGGATTTCCGAGACAGAAGGCAGCAGGGAATGCAGAAAAGTGCATCCAAGAAACAGCTTCTTGCAGCAGGTGGGGGGGTGCTTCTTGTGGCAGCGGTTGAAGGCTGACCCGAAGTGGAAGAAGAACAGCAGGTTGCTTCTGTTGCTGTTGGAGAGGGATGAGTGATGCTGTTGTTGCTGGTGGAGTGGAAGAAGGACAGCAGCTGTTGCTGTTGAAAAGGGATGTTGCTACTGTTAGGATGCAGAAAAGAGCCGTTTGGAATAGTTCTTGGAGACTGTTGCTAGTAATGAAGTGTGGCTGCAGGCTGGATTCTGTGGCTAAAACTGGCTGCAGGCGAGTAATGAATTGTTGCGGCTGAAAGAGCAGTCCAGACGAGTTATTGGCTGGATTCTCTAAGAACTGCTGCTTGCAACTGTTTTATTCAACTGAATGGTTCTTGCAGGAGACAGTTCTTGGCTGAATTCTTGCAGGAGATAGGTGCGAGTGAATGGATCTTGGAGGAGTTTAGCTGCTACGGGTAGGAGAAAAACAGTGGGTAAATGCGGTCTTGTATGCAACTGGATGGCTGAAGGAACTGTGGGAAGAACAACAGAACTTGCAATCTTGACCGTGGGCAGCAGAACTTGAAATCTGGATCGTGGGAAGGACAACAGAACTTGCAGGACAGTAATTCTGGACCGTGGAAAGAACCTCTTGCAATGGCGGGAGGTTAACTCAACGAGAGTATCATTTGTTATGCTTCTTGATCCATATCAAGAAGGGGCATGTACATTTCAAGTGGGTGTAGACTTCAAGAGAAAGAAGGGGAGGAAGAGCATACATGTCAATGGTGCAAAATGACGCGCCATGGTGCAAAGTGCGGCACGACGCGATGCATATACGGCGCTATTTGATTGGCGTAGTGTGACGCATAAAAATAGCGCGCTCTATTTGCGTCATGCATGGGCAATGCGCATGTCGCAAGGCACAAATGGCCATCACTATTTTGTTAATATGGTATAAACTATAAATTATAATTAATTTTTTAAGGTTTGTATATCAATATCACAATTAATTTTTTAAGGATTTAACTTTTTTGTAGGTTTGAAAGCTGTCATTTTTTTATTTGGCAGAATTTAGGCTAAATTATGTTTAAGTCTTGCTCAAATCTATTGATGTAAGTTTTTGTAGTATTTAAAGCTATCTTTTTTATTGTTTAATGGAATATTTATGCTTAAATTTTCTTTAATCAATGTATTGTTTGCTATTTAATGTTATTTAATATTAATAAATATATATTTTTTAATTATTATATATTGTGCACTATGTTTAAAATGACGCGCACCGCTCCGTGCGCTATGCATCATGACTCCGTATTGTGTCATTCGCCGTTGACAAGTATGAGAAAGAGAGACTGAGAGGGAGAAACCAAAAATATTTTCATTCCATGCCTTTTCTTACAATAAGTAGTGTATTTATAATACTTGGATAGACCAAGTTTACAATATAGAATCGATCTACCTAACCAAACATAAAAGAAAGACTAAACTAGTGTTTTATTACATATGTCGACTCATTTGTTTTTTATGCTTGTGAAATGTTTTTGTGCATTTTTTTTTTTGGTAGGACTTCTAGTTGCCGGTTGTCCCACTATGTTTGTAGCACATGCTTCGCATCTGATTTTCGAATCCAATCACATATGCTATGTATTAATACTAATGGTCATTGTTATGATGCTCTTGTGCTATACTACATTTTCTTCTCTTTCTTATTGTTGACAGTTTTAGGGCTTTCTATTTCTGAATGATGTTTCAAATGTTTTCTACTGCTCGTTAGATTTCATACTTTCCATGTTAAGTGGCAAACTCCAACACATTTGAGAAATTTTGTTCCATTTGACAATTTATCTCCTTTTGTTCCATGTTGATAAACGACAATGGCATGAAAACAACTTCTCTACCCTTACCTGAACTTGTTGAGCATATCTTCCACTATGGTTCCTTCCAAATGCATGGTATAACTCACTCATATCAGTATTTATCAAGATTATAGAAAGAGTTCATAATCGTTTTTGTTAGCAAATTGGAGAAAATAAATATTTGGTCCATTACAAACTCTTTTACTAACCGCACGTGTGCTATTTTATTCTATTATCTATTTCGAGCTTTCAACCAAGGTTCTTTTATGTTTCTGAAAATTTTTATTCCTCTCTAGTCATATTATGCACTATTCTTCTAGTTGTGTGTGCGGCAAGGTTCTGGTAACTGTTTTCTTCAACATTTCTGGCCGTAAAGAGCTTACAGAGGCAACATAAGAGCAGTTGCATTGTCCATAGACCGCACAATAGTGTTGTTTACTGTCTATCCTAACAATGGTTATGCACAATTCTTTTCAAATCAGAATGCCAGATGTTTGCAGTCTTGAACAGAAACGTAGTTTCTTCCAGGACTGACTATCAAACATCTAGTTATAGAATCACTTGATCCTGTTTTGTCAACTTCACCTTGTTGGCTTCTAATCATTTATAGAACATTACTAATAAAATGTGTATTCTAAGGTTATTCTACTTGTCCTGTTGAATTATCATCATATAGTCTTGCCATAGCGTATTATTAATATTATTTTGCATTAATGGCTTAGGTATTTTACTTACTCAATTTTTTATTTTCCGGAGTTTTTTCTTATATGTTTTATCATATTCTTTTTATAGACTTTGAAATGTCTGATGCCCAGCAAGAGCATGCATTGGCTGTGGAACGTCTTGAACCAAGGCTAACAGCGCTCAGGATAGAGCTCTGCCCAAGTCACATGAGCGAAGGGTGCTTTTGGAAGATATATTTTGTGCTTCTGCATTCTAGATTGAATAAGCATGATGCTGAACTTCTGTCAACTCCACAGGTAAGCTGTTTCCTTTGTTTTTCCGTTGTTTCTCTTTGATAATTATCCTAAAATTTAGTAAGTAGCTTTTAATTCGTTATGCTGTAGATGTTTCAATCTTACTTGAATGGGAAAGCTGCCTTTTTCTTGATTTGCTAGCATTGCTGCATTTTGACTATATAATATATATGTTTCTTACTTTCAAAATCTTTCTTTTTTGTATGGTTCAGCTTTTGCTGATTGATGCATAATAGATGATTACCATTCAATGGCCCTAAACTGCAAGGGATGATAAAATTTAGTAAAAATGAAATAAAATTGTTAGTTGAATTATACTGCCCTGCTTTGAGTAGAAGTGACTAATCTTTAACAAATAAATTTAAATTTACATGCACTAAATTTTGTTTCAATATTATTTATATGTAATTAGTGATTAAGTAAAGTTGTTGATATAAATAATCCGATAGAAGTAAAATTTTTATAGCATTAAACTTTAATTCAAATGTAAAATAATGACATGTATGGTTAGTAGTTAAGCATTGATTAAAATAGTTATTTCAAAATAAAAATGGCATTATAGTGTATGCAAAAAAAAAAAAAAACAATACATGTACTAACCTCATGAAGTATACAATATGAGAGGGGAGAGTTTCTTGAAAACGATCTTGCAGATTTAGGAAGCAGTCGACAGAAACATTTCACCCTGTGCATTAAATTCTATGGTTAAGAACATTTGTTAATCGGTGATTTATGTTGGGAGAAGAATCAACTTATTAGCTAATTGCATAAAATAGAAATTTTAGTGAGGAGGAAGTGATGGGAAAGGTTTGTCTGTGTGAAGGCTAGATCAAAAATGTTTTTTTACAAGATTTCTGTCAGTAATGTGGAGAGTGGAAATTTCTACGAAAGGAGGCAACATCTCAACAGTATACAAATTGCAGACGCAGAGCACTGTGAGCGCAGTCGGAGGCAACATCAAAAGAGCATACAAATTGCAGACACCGAGTACTGTGAGCATAGTCTCTCCAAGCAACGCCAGCGTCAATCTCATCAAACGTTAAGCTCATTGAGTAGCAATTTCATGAAGACTCACACAAGTGAAATGCATTACAGAGTGAGAAGCTGAGAGGAGATAAGAATTGAAGCTGGTTTAGGTTGTGTTATGTATTAGGTTTCAATATAATAAAATGCTATATTTCACGAAATAATTGATGTATAGTAGTTGTTCACTTCACTATATATTTACTAAATTGATTTAAGCACCTTCTCAAACATATAGCAAATCAATTCTAAATTAAACTGACTGACTTTTATTATATGGTTCGTTCTTGGTTTAGTTGATATTTTTGTCCACCCATAACAAAAAGATTTGGTTAACATCAATCTAACTTTTCATGATACACTCAATAAGAATGAATGGAGGATGAGGATTCATTAAGTTCACCCAAATAAGGCCAATGATGTTGAGAATTACAATGATGATATCACGGATTATCCTTACTTTCCTGTCGTACTCCTTCCAACTCTAGTGGTTCCAAAACCACCTCCTAATCTTTCGTCAATATCACTGGTAACTCACTGGCTGCATGATCCCTATAGCTCTCCTCAATTGTGGTAAGTAAAATACCGGGTGTATGGTAGCGATCGATGATAACCTCTATTGATAAGCTACTACTCCAATCTTCTTCAATATCTCATAAGGGCCAAAGTATCTCAGGGCCAGCTTCTCATTCCTCCTACTAGCCATTGTCCTCTGTCTATTGGGACGTAGCTTCAAATACACTTTCTCCTACCTCAAAATGAATGTCCTTTCTGAGTCCATTTGCCTGCCTTTTTATGATCTCCTAGGCTCTTAGCAAGCGTCTTTTCAATTCCTCGAACACCATATCCCTCTAGTATTGGTCTACTAAAAAGATTGGTGAGCTACTCTGCCCAAAGTGCGCCAAATGAGGTGGATCTCTTTTGTATAATACTTTGAAATAAGTCATCCGTGATAGAGGTGTCAATATTTGACACGACCCGAAAACCCGACCTGAAAATTCTCTGTTAGGGTCAACCCGCATGGCAAACGGGTCAGGTTTGGGTTTCAAATTTCGACTTGTTTGAAAAATCAGGTCGGGTTCATGTGAACCCTCTAACCCGAAGTTGACCCGGGTATGACCTGGTTCCAAATTTCGATCCGTTTGCTTTTTCTCTTCTTCCGCACGCCTTCTCCTTCGACGATACAGTGCAAGCGGAAGTCACAACAGTTCGCTGCTTTCTCCTTTGACAATCCGCATGCCTTCTCCTTCGACGATGCAGTGCAAGCGAAAGTCTTGACAGTCCACACGCCATGCCTTTGTTACGCCGGCCCAGGAGGGGCCGGCTGGACCGGTCTAGCCCGGACCGGTCCACTGTTACTCCAGGCGAAAAAACAGAGGGGGAGCGCGAGTTTGAGCGGAAACCAGAGGAAAGCCACGCGGCTTTGGTTGAGCTTAGGAGGGAAATTTTGAATATTTGGGGCTGTTTTAGGAAGTTTATAATTGTCCTTTGTCTTTAATTAGGATTTATGGTGAGAATTAGCTCTCATCTTGAATTTGAATTATTTTGATATCTAGGGTTTGGTGTTCTTGGGCTCTTGACTTTACCGGAGATCGTTGGAGAGTTTTTCCTTCCTCTCGAAGTGAAGGAAAGTTGTATCTTGCAAGTGCTTTTAATCCTCTATTGAAATAAAAGTGTTTGCTTCGTTTTCTTACGAGTTTCTATTGCGTTTCTCCCAATTTTCTCCGGTTTCCTGCTGTTTTCTGCTGTGGACAGCAGTTTTGCTGTTGAAGTTTCACCGATTTGGGTTAGGATTACTTGCGAACTCAAGTATTTCTTATCAGCCTTCTCCTTCGATGACGTTCCTTCGACGACAACAAAAGTCCGCCGCTTTGCAAGTTCGCTGCTTCTCCTTCGACGATGTTCCTTTATGTGGGGTTGGAACTTGAAAGTAATGACGACGACAAAAGGGAGTTCGTCATTCTCCCATTCACGCGCTTCTTCGGCCAAATCTCGCAAGTTGCAGGCAGTTTCGTGTCGGGTCGGGTCAACCCGGAAACCCAGCGGGTCGGGTCCGAATTGCATTTTCTGAAACATTTGCAAAAATTGGTCAGGCTAGGGTTGTGTCAAATAGTAACGATTAATATCAAGTTCGACATGAACCTGACCCGTAACCCAATTTTGACACTCCTAATCCGGGACGTCAAATGATACAAAGTGTTGTACTAGTATTCTACCCGCACCTGCAACTTGGTCCACAGCCGAGGTGTCTTGGTAGCGATCGTTGTGTCGTTCCGTCTTATCTTTCAACACCTCCATCTTTTTCAGCACCATAGGTCCCAAAAAGTGCTATGATACCAATTTGATAGGAAATATGAGAGCTTTCAACACAAAACAACAAACCACAAGCAAAAATCGGAAGAAGAACACACCCCAAATCACTTTTATTGCAAGAATTCTGAAAGAAAAGCAACAGGATGCAAGGATCTTCTATTAGAGAGGAAGATTTGATCCTCCCAAATCCTTGGCGGCAGCTAGAGCCCAAAACTCCCCAAACACAAACTAATTTCAACCAAAACCAAGCATAGCCCTCACTCTAGGGTGAAAAATAGACTATTAAAAGCATGCAATTCAAAGTAAAATACCAAAACTACCCCTTGAATTCAAATTTCCCTCTCACCCGCCCCTCCTCTCTTTTCATTAGTGTGTGGACCCCACCCCAAGGGAGGCGGACAATGCCCTGGGCAGAACCAAGCTTCTGCCTGGCGTATACAAAGGCCGGTCCCTCCTGGACCGATCTAACAATAAGCTTCCTAAGCTTGTATGTCTTTAACTTTAGTTACAACCTTATCCTGTTTGCTTTATCATTCACTTCAATACAATTTTAGTAGGTCAATCTAAAGCCTTCTGAGGTCAATTACAAGTCTGATCCAATTCTCAATCTGGCCAAGTCTGGGCTCAGCTTTATGTGCTGCCTGTCTGTCTGAACTGAAAATTTTGGCTTATAGTACACAATTACGAACTTTGTCTAGACATCCTTTGGTTATTTGTCACACAAAGTCTTGGTTTCTTCCATTTAGCATTCCCACGACCATGTGCTAAGGATGGCTTTATGCAGCTATGAATCGTGTGAAACAATTGTACCATTTTTCTCATTTGCAGATTGTGCAAGCCAGAGCGATGCTTTTACAAGATCTTCATACCCGTACAAAACCAAATACAGAGGGGTCAGCAAAAAGCTCCTCCTCAGTGAAAGAGGATGAGCAGTATGAGCCCTCTGTTCCAAGCGAAGGAAGAATCAGTGTCCTGCCAGTTTCAGGCATCACTTCTTCTGAAAACCTGCCATCACCACCACAACCTGAGGACATATTCGTGTCCATTCCTGTCATAGATATTATTGAGACGGAGAAGCACCCAGTTGAAAGTACCGTGGTGAAAATCATAGACAAATCTGTCATTGAAGAAGACCCATCAGTACAGTCTAAGAAGCAGAAGTCTGAAAGCTATGAAGATGATTGGCTTGAGGATGAGACTGGTGAAGTCAGTGGCTCAGGAGAAAATGCTCTTCCTTTAGGAAATGATGAAGATGTATCCTTCAGTGATCTGGAGGAAGAGGATGACAAAGCAATTTCGAAGTCCAGTCCCACACAGGTGAAAGAATCAAGAGGCTGGGTTCAGCTGAACAAGAACCCAGGGAGTCCAGCAAGAAGAAGCAACTCCACCAGTTCACAGAACAAGGACGACTGGTTAAATGTTGATGAAGTCGACGCCGAATGAATGCTTTATGCCTCTCATAATTCCATCGTTTTATTTTATCTGATTGTCTTTTTTGTTACTGATTTTCTGTACATAGCTCCTCGTTGGTCGTTCATCTCCCACACTCTCAATTGGATTTGAATCTGTGCATCAATCATTTGTATTAAAAGTTAATCTGAATGTGAACTTACGTGCTTAATTTTGGTGCTGTGGAGGTCTGAAATCTGTATTCAGATGCACGCGTTTGATGCTTGAGAAAGCAACAACCTGCACCTACTTAACAGTATATATCTCTGCTGTGAAATATTAAGTGCGGCGTTCGGATTCGTCCGAAGACCAATAAAAATCTGCCACGTCGCTCTAAAAATATACTGCGCTTGGTACTGCTCGGGGCCGAAGAACTGTCCAGTGTGCGCACAAAATAATTGTTCCTACTGTGAAACCTGTTTCCTTGGATCATGCAGTTACTACACGGCAGAATATATCATGCACTGCTGAGTATCCTTTTAAGAAATTAAGCTACAAATAGCCTAAGAGGCTTCATTTTTTGCAATGAAAATGGTAAGTTCTTTTTTAGTGCTTGTTAGTTAGGATATGAATCTACTTCAATTACTGTATGTGTTGCAGTTATCAATCCGAATCATCCAATCAACTTAGATTTATAGCAGTGTAAAAAATAGCTTTTGAAATCTACCATGCAACGGAACTTTTGCGGTAAGGTCTTCCCATCTCTTATTAAATGCTACCTGGTTTTGCTCTGTTGCATTGAAACTGCGTTTAATTTGATGGAATAGAAATAAGAAGTAAAAATTGCTAATTACTTACTTTAATTTCAAAGCTAATAATTCTTAACTAATAGCTAAGGTGGATAGTATCAGAGAATAATTCCTTGTAACTTTTGATCAAATTAAAGAGAACCAATTTTTAATGAAAACGAAATGAAGCAATGTTTATTAGGAGCTTAACCCTAATATAAGAAGAAGAGAAAAAAAAAAAACTAATTGCTCTGTTTAATTTAAAAGCTAATTACTCTTAAACTAATAGGCTAAGGTGGATGGCATTGTTGCGTGTTAGAAAATTTAAGTTGGTAGAGTTATGTATCAAGTTTTAGTAATGTGCAAAGATTCAGCACAAATAGATAAAAATGATAATACCAGCGTGGAAAAATCAGAAAGGGATAAAATCACGGGGCTTAACTCAATTGCAAAATTCACTATGTAGTGAGTTATGTAAATATCCTCAACTCTTAAATGTTGAAGAAGAGGAAGAGTATAAAGATCAATAAGGCTTAATTTTCTTAAGATGGATTTTAGAAAATTGATGTCCATAGACGAACAAATATACCCAACAACATGGTTTTTTAAGTATTCTGGAGAATGTGATGATTTTTGAAGATGGTCATCGGTGGTGATGGAAATTAGCTAGTGATGGTTATCGAAGGCAATATCTAGAAAATGCAATAGAGCTCTTACTAGTTCTATATTCTCCTATTTTTTCTCCCTCCTCATGTAAAGAATGGCACATATTTATAGGTTTTTGGGAGTGGTATGCTCCATAAATACGAAGAAAATCTAGGACAAATTAAAGGTGCTCTATCAGATGGTTTATATTGATTTTTTTATATGAGAGCTTTCATCAAACATTTAAGTGTCTTAATGATGTAAGAATCAAGTGATCTTATGCTCGTTGGATTCATCTCGTTAAGCTGCTCCATTCGACTATAAATGTCATATTTAGAAATCTTTTGAATACTAAATTAATACATTTTAGATTCCAAGTATGCTTCAGCTTCTTGATTCGAACCCATTTGGACTCATATTGGACCGATTTTCATGTCATTAGGCTTGTCTTGTCAAGACATTTAATTTGAATGCAAAGATATTAGAGTATGGATGGTCCCAAATTTAATTTTGAAAGTTTTCAGTTCAAATATTCCTCAAGATTAGTGCCTAATTAAGATGATTTTCAGTGACATATCAAGCATCATAGAATTTAATTCATTTAAATTTTTTAATAAATATCAAAATATAGAGATCCAATTTTTAATGAAAAAATTGAAGCCGTTTATGAAGATGTTTACCCTAATAGGTGATTTTTAACTTTGTAGTATTATCATTTATCAAGACATGTAGAGGGTTGATTTGACCATCCTTTATCCTGTTTTAAACAATTTTTTTTGATTTAAATGAATTATTGAAGTCAAAATTGAGGCTACATAATAATTTTGTTATGTAACCTGTTGAAAAATAAAATAAAAAAAACTCTCATGAGTTCCTTCAATCCTATTATCTGTAATATTTAAAAAATAAAAAGAAAACTGAACCATATCTTTCTTAGAATTTAAATATTGAACCAAAAATATCAAAATTAGATACTAAATATGATATTTTATTAATACTTTGCTTCTTAAAAGTTAGAAATGACTCTTAATGTTTGCATGTGGTCGTACCTAATATGGGATACATCAAGTTGTCTTATTTACGCTTCATACCACCAAAAGAGAGCCAACGTAAATTTACCTGGACTGCATCTTTTTATAGACTGTACACCTGTTAGTGATATTATTTTTGTTAGTAATTCTTGTAAGTGATGTTGGAACATCTTAACTAAATGCAGCTTTAAGAATATGTTATCCAAGTTTATTACTACTAGCTTCTAGAATGTTCTTATTAGTTTATAAATTTGCAAGTATTGTATTAGGTAAGATCAATAATGAATATTATATGATTTTAAGCCTTTGAGCTTTGTTTATTCTCTTGTTCTTGATGTTCCTTTCAGCAGATCATGTTCTTCTGCCGATCCACTACATCAGTAGGGTTGAATCTCTATCTAAGACTCTGTTATATTAGATGAGTTGGATGAATATTGATCTCACTTGTTTGCAATGGTGGGTTATTTGATGTGGAGTAACTATCTTCGAGTGATGAGTTTGTTAGACCCAAGCGATCGGTTTTGAAGACAGATAATCTTTATGATGTCAATTGTTAAGAGATCATCTTTTTTAACGATCATGCTAGCATGGCTAGCCCATTTATTCTCCTATGAGTTGCTTTGGCCTCATCTATATACTCATATTGGATCAGTAAATAAAAGCTTATAATTTGTCTTCTAAAATGGAGAAACTTGAGAGCAAAGTTTAAGGCCTGCTTACAAACCTTAGGATTTTGTGCGAGTGGTACAAAGCATGAGGTATGAACTTCTTAAAAATATTTGAAAACTATGTAATGCTTTTGTATAACATATTGTTGCTCTACCAAATATATGAATCCTTAACTAGTATTGAATATTTGTCTTCATATCTTCACATATCACTCATCTTAAAGTAAAAATGATTTTAAAACACAATTAATTAATGTTTAATCAAAAGATTAATAATTAAAAGAAAGAAATTAATTCCTAATCTAGAAATATTTCTAAAATAAAATCTCTAAGTCAATCAAATATTAATCATAAAAAATAAACTAGCTACAGTCATTAGTGTCATCATTTATTACTGATTTAATGATATATATTGTTAAAAGGTATAGATGACTTATGCTTAATTTGGTATGACTTTCTTACTTCTTAAATAAGCTTTCTAGTACAAATTTTTTGTATTAGAAAACAGTTTTAAGAGGCAGTAAGAAAGTCGTCCCAAATAAAATCTAAGAGAACTAAAATCTGAATTTTTAGTTTATATGCATGAGATTGTGCTATTACTATGACAATTATAGATATTACCTATATTTAAATCATCATATTTATTATTCAATAAAAATAAAATCATCAATTTTTTAGAAATTGTTTTTTTTAATATATAAATTTAAGAAAAAAATTACAAATTTTACTTGCCAAAGTTGTTAATTCCCAAAGTCAAGTAAATGCTCATTTATTATACGGCCGAACCGATCACTGAAAATCATCTCTTTCGGTACTCCTTTCAAAAGGTTAAAAGTAATTTTGCCTAATAAATTTGTCGATACTTAAATACTTTAATCAAATTTTGATTAGACTTGTTGAATTTATGCCTTTATTGTTATTAATATTAAAAGCTCATGCCATTAAATTGTATAGGACACCAATTACGGATTTAAAAAAAAAACCAAACGGATAGGCAGATCTCCATATAAAGTCAATCTCACCACCCCTCCATTAATTCCACCAGATCTGCTGTTCATTTCCCCCAAATCAGAATTAAAAAAAAAGGAAAAATAATTAAAATATTCTCATTAAGTTTTTATTATAATAATGTCCAAAAAAAAAAAAAGTTTTTATTATAATAATTTAATAAAGTATAATAAATAATTAATAAAATTTATATTAATCATTTTAATATCTTATAATATTAACTAACTAATTCATTTCAAAATAAAATAAAATAAAAGTCTAATCCAGCATATAATCTTCAAAGTGAGTGTTTGACGGTGTAACTAATCCCTCAGCAGAACCTAACGAGACCACTCACCGGCATCAGACCAACACTTATTTTGCCCTCACTAAAAATGAGAGGCTGGAGTAGAAGAGATTCGAACTCGAGATTAGGGTTACCAACCGTGCTCGCCCACCAACCACCCTAAACCTTGGGGGTCTCTAACAAATAATCTAAAATTTTGATTATAAAAATAGCTCTCATAAAAAAAATAAAAAAAATCAGAATCAAATAAAATTATGATTTTAATGAAAAAAAAAAACTATATGAAAATCTATCTCAAACATAGCCTTAGCATCAAATCTCATTTATTTATTAGCTATACGATATGATACATAACCCGCAGCTACATAAGCAGGAGATCACCACCACTCATCACTCATCATCATCACTACTCAAAAGCTAAACCAGATCGACCTCATAGAAGCGGAGAAGAAGCTCATCAACAGTATGCGACGCACTTCTTCTTACAGTCAACAGTGCATCCACCACCGCCGCCGCCTCCGCCGTACCCCTTGCCGGAGCTGCTATACGAGGTGAAGCACTTAGCCGGACAGATCAGCCGTTTGTTAAGACAGGGTCCCTTTTCCGAGCAGACAACGCTGGGCTGAACAACGCCGTCGCGAGAGTGACCGCCGGAGGGGCCGCCGTAGCCACCGCCATATCCGCCGCCGACGTTTCCCCAGCCGTTGTTGGTTCCGCTTCCGCCGAAGCCTGGGATGTTGAACTGACCACCAGGGCCGAAGAAGCTGCCGGCGGCGGGATCGGGGTTGCGGGAGGCGGAGGAGGAGGCGGCGAGGAGGAGGGCGAGGAGGAGGAGGGAGGCGGCGGCAGCGGTGGGTGTCATCGTTTGTGGTTGATTTTGCTTGTTCGGTGAGGGTTTTTTTGTGGGGAGACGGATGAGATTTGGGTAATAAGAAAGATGGGGAGGGGGAAGTGGGAATAAATAGGGGGAGGGAAAGGCATTAAAGGAGCGGAGAGTGGACGGTTGAGAGAGAGAGCGATCGCACTTTGTGTTTCGTTTTCTTCATCTTTGAAATTTTTTTTTTTTGTGTCAGACGTTAACAAATTTTTAAATACTGATATTTATTATTTAAAATTTATATTATTTATTTTGAAAAATATAATTTTTTTTAATTTTAATGACTTATTTTTTAAAAATTTATTTTATAAAACAAACTTATCTTTTAATAAATCCATTAGTTTTCATTTTTATTCTAACGATACAATATGTTTTTCTTAATTCAAAAATACTAATATGAAATATAGAAATTGATGAAGACTGCATAAAATTCAAAAAATAATTATTTTTTAATATATAAATGATTACAAAAAAGAAATAAAAAGAAAATATCGATTTATTTTTTCTCAGAGAAGAGAGCAATAGACACTCCGGTCGGGATTAGTAATTGCGCGGCGACTGCTTTAAAGCGCAACACGGCTTCGATAGTGCGCTACGAGCCTACGATTGAGCTTTGGCCGGTCGGCCTCTGAGTCCTTTTTTTTTTATTATTATTATTATTTTATGTCACAAATTTTCTTAACTGCTATAAAAAATTTATTTTTTCTTGACAGATATCTTTGTCCAAAAGGCATTCATTTAAGGAGTTATTTAATTGCACGAATTTCAGCTTTATTTAATTCTTCAGAAATATAGAATAAAATAAATACATATATTCTTGTTGCATCTTGGAATATTCGCGGCGGTAGGGAAATATAAAGTTTAACATCTTAGCTTTGTACTAAGATCCAACACATAATCAGATAAGATAGATGGTGTATTATTCATAAGAGATCAAATTTTTTACGTGAAAAATCTGAAAAAAAAATAGGGGAAAATTTATGAGGTCTAGCCTAGTTTGAATGAATTCACTATTATTTGAAGTAGATTACAAATGAGGTCCCTCCTTGGGGGAAAGACCTTGGTTTAATGTAACAAATATACATCATACATAGTACATTTTATGGTAAAAATTGGAAGAATCAGAATTGATATGTTCGTTTGATCAGCAGAATCATAGTTGACTGATAATGGAGAATGAAAAGATCGTATTTAGGTGACGATGGTCGGAAGGACCATGACGGGCGATGGAGGTATGAAGGACCATAGTCAGGTGACGGTAGTCAACGGAACGGTGGTCGACGACACTATAGTTCGTGGTCGACGGAGGTTGGAAAGATAATAGTGAAGGGCTTGGAGGTCGGAAAGACCATAGTATGGTGATAGAGGTCGGGAGGACCGTTGTTTGGCGATATAGGTTGGAATGATCGTAGTCGACGAGCGACGGAGGTCGGAAAGACCGTAGTCTGGCGATATTAGTTGTAAGGACCATAGTCGACTGATGTTGGAGGTCAAAAAGATCTTAATATGGTGACAGAGGTCGAGAGGACTGCTGTCTGGCGATATGGTTGAAAGGATCATAGTCGGCAGACGTTGAAGGTCAAAATGACAGTAATATGGTGACAGGGTCGAAAGAATCATTGCTGGCGATATGGTTGAAAGGATCATAGTCGGCAGACGTTGAAGGTCAAAATGACAGTAATATGGTGACAGGGTCGAAAGAATCATTGCTGGCGATATGGGTCAGAAGGACCGTAGTCGGCAGATGTTGGAGGTTAGAAAGATCGTAGTATGGTGACAGAGGTCGGAATGACAATTATTGGTAGGCGATAGAGGTTGGAAAGACCGCAGTCGGCAGGTGAAGGAGCCTAGAAGGACCGTAGGTGGCCCGGTGTAAGTATGGTAGAAGTCTGATTTCAGGCGGTGGTTTGACAGAAGTCCAACATCAGGTGGTTGTTTGGTAGAAGTTTGAGCATTAGGTCGGGGACCGACATAAGTCTGAGTATCAGGTGGTAGTATGGCAGAACTCTGGGAGTCAAGTGATGATCTGGCAGAAGTTCGGTGTTAGGTGGTGGTCTAATAGTACTTCGTGCATAAAGCGGTGGTCTGACATAAGTCCAATGTCATGTGGTGGTTTGATAGAAGTTCGGGCGTCAGATGATGGTCTGATATATATTTGGCATCAAAGGTGTTCTGGTAGAAGTCTGGTGGTCAGAATAATGTTCGGGCATCAAGTGGTGGTCTGACAAAAGTTCGGGCGTCATGTGGTGGTCAGGAAGAAGTCCGAGCGTCAGGTGGTGGTCCAATAGAAGTTCGGCATCAGGTGGTGGCCGGGCAGAATTCTGGCGTTAGCCGGTGGTCCGACAGAACTCTGGGCGGTGGTCGAGGAGGAACTAGGTAGCAATAGCGATCTTCGATCTTTATCTTGCTCTCTTGCTGTGGGGCCATCTTCATGAGAAGTGATGTGTCTATTTATAGATTTCCTATAGTGGCATAGCCTGTAAATATGAAGATCGAGGGTAAATTGGGAGTTGTTTGGATGGATGACTAATGTTGAATCCCTTGATTGTGGACCATTTATTGAGTATTTGAATGTATTAATGACATCATAATTTAGTGATCTTGGGCTCGTTGGATTTGTCTCGTCGAGCCACTCGATTTGACTATAAGCAGATCACGTTTGAAAACCTTTTGGTAAACCAAATTGTGATTTGAATCTTCTAACAACATTTTGGGTCCAAAATTTGGGCCCATTTGGGCTCGGATTGAGTTTAATTTGGTGTCCTTGGATTTGTATTTTTGAGACGTTCAGTTTGACTGTAAGTTTGCTGAAATCAGACTTTGGATGATCCCAATTTTAATTTCGAAAGTTTCCAACTTGATTTTGCCTCAAGATTCGTGTCCCATCAAGATAATTTTTTAATGACATATAAATTCTAATTATTCAAAATTAAATATTTTTTTATAAAATAAATACATGAAAATTATTTTCAATAATTGATTTAATGAACTATATTATTATTACCAACCTTGAATCCCTCTAAAAATTAGATTATCTTCTTCTCCATTTGATAATTTATGTCCTTCTCAAATTCAATAAAAAATAAATATAATTAAATCGATTTTATTTATTTAAAATAAAGGACATATAATTCCAATCTTTTTTGGGAATAAATATATATCCAATCTTTAAAAAGCCAAAGAAGCCACCTCAAAGTCTGAAAGACCTATAAGATTCAGTTCACACAGAAAATCAGGCCTTTCGAACCCCATTAGGAAAAAGAGATGGGAATAAATCAAGATCTCATTGACAAATAATTTGAAATTAAAAAAATAAATTAGATATTCTAATCAAATTTTAATTAAAATATTTATTTTTAAATTATTAGACCTTATACAAGTACAAGATAAATTATTTATATATTATATTAATTTTAAAATAAAATTAAAATTCTAATCATTTTCTTATGAGATAATATATATATATATATATATATATATATATATATATATATATATATATATATATATATATATATCACCGTTAAAATAAATGATTAATGTATGCTTAAAAATAAGATAAATAATATTAAATTGTTAATACGTGCACGAGGAAAAGTGTATTTGGTAGGTAATGGTGGTCGGATGGATTGGACGTGGCACTTCGAAGCAGCCTTACACAGGTGGTGGTTAACAACCAATCACTATCTCCCATCTATATGATTATATCAGAAACACAATAAATATTTTATATATTCATAAAGGCTTTCTTTGGGACATCATTTGGCTACTGCTTTTTCAATTTTTTTTTTAATTTTATACTTTTTTTTGGGGGTTTTACATACATACCACTTTATTTCATGTTATTTACATATCTAACACCCAAAACATTAATATTACATTACTACCACCCATAGAACAAATTTGGGTGCATGGAATGAAATATTAAAGTTTATAGGATGGTATGAATGTTAGAAATTAATTATAGGAGTGGTATATTTGATATTAAAGTTGTATATGAGTGGTAGGTAAGTAATATTAATGTTTTGGGTGTTAGATATGTAAATAGTATAAAATAAAGTGGTATGTATGTAAATTTCCCTTTTTTTTGTGGTAAAAGTTAAAAGAAAAATCTAAAAAAACCTAAATAATATATTTTGGAATTTAAACGCATAATATTATTATATGACATTTTTATTTTGGGACATCATTTGTGGACAGTTTTATATATCAATGGAGTAGATAAGATTATCTTATTTGAACGAGCACGAGAGTAAGTTCTCCTTGAATAAGTGCTCTTTTGGCTAGGATAAGAATAAGGCAATAATCTACATCAACTGTCGCTAGATGTCTACTAATGGCCAAATTAGATCCATATACGTTAGACCCTCATCTTTCTAGTTGTTTGATTTTCACTTCTATCATTAAAACAACTACTCGTGGTGCTCTATTGCTAGACTTTTTTACGTTCCTTAGTGATCATGCATCACTTTATCGCAAACAATTGATCGATATATAACTTCTTATTGTGACATAAATTTGATATGTGTTTTATGAGTATGTCAATCCCCTATATGTCAATCTATTGCTAATTATTCGCATATTACCAACGTTTCTGGTTGATAATCAAATGACGTCTACCAACAACTGATGTCAATGACCTTGTTGGCAAGAAGATGAGCATCAAATGTAAGTAGTTGGCTAAACTAAATCAATAGCAAGTATCGAATGATGATTGATAGAGAACATAATAAGTATGATAATGGTGAAACGTCAAACTATTTAGTCTCCTAATAGAGGAAGATTGTGATATGAAAACAAATATCATACATCATTAAGTAAGAGACATCAAATGTTTATCATAAATAGACATAAAAGCAATAATCGATGAAGAACAACATAAGCCTAACAAAGAAGAGCGATTAGTAGTACTGTAGTAGGTGTCAATAAGTGACGACAACCATGCTAGCTAAAAGGCAAAGAATTGTAACTCATAGACGGAGTTGTTCATTAGAGGGATTTTTATGTAGTGCATTAAAATGTATGGGTTTTATGTTTTTAGTGTTTTGTTAAGAATAAATTAAGTTAAATAATTTTTTTAGGGTTTTGAAAACATCCTTTAGATTATTTTTATGTATTTGAAATACATCTAGAATATGCATATTCCAAATACTTCACACCACATGATGAAACATCAATAGCCTCTATGCCAATGTGTAACCTCCCCAAACCTCTCCATCCTCGCACACGTGAGTTCGTCACCTCCACACGGCCTAGCTAGCTGACATTCACCTCACAAGCTCCCCACCCACCATTTGAGCAGTGTTACAAGCTCTCTGCCACCCATCAAAATGTTGGTTTAGACTATAAGTTTATTAAAATTATAATTTGGCTAATCTTATAATCTATTCTTCAAGTTTCTAATTTGAATATTTTGAAATATGAGAAAATCATAAATATTTGCATTAAATTAGATGAAATTTTCAATGATGCATTAGTGACATTTGAAATTGGTTATTGCAAAATAAAATGAAAGCTAGAGATAATAAATAGTTACAATTAGGCTATTTGAGTTCAATGCTATTTTGTGTTTTATCTTATCATTTCACTTGGGCTTCATTTTGTTTAGCTTTTATCTCTTTGAGATAGAAAAAGCACTCAAGAAAAGAAAGAGTTGGGTATTTTAAGAATTGTTTTCACTTTTCAATGTTTCCTTATCATTCTCTCTCTCTCTCTCTCTCTCTCTCTCTCTCTCTCTCTCTCTCTCTCTCTCTCTCTCTCTCTCTCTCTCTCTATATATATATATATGCTTATAGTAGCCTAGACATGTTTTAGTAAATTATAATTAAGACAAAAAATTATCATGATTTAAATATATTATCATAATTAATTTTATCAAATAAGAATAATTCTTAAATTAATTTGATAAGAAATAAACTTAATCAATCTTGATTATTAAAATTAAAAAGCAAGATTAAAACTTCATTTGGGATATTTTTCAAATAGTTTTTTAAAGCAATTTTTTGGTCAAAAGTCATCCTAAATCAAGCCTAGGATTGATTTATTAATACTTTCTAAAATTACTGTTTTTACTACTTTCAAAAGAAATTTTTTTAGTACTGTTTTTTTTTTAATTATACTAAAAAAATTACTTTAAAAAATAATAAAAAAATATAACCTAAATTAGTTGATTACACCAAATTACGACTTATATCTAAAAGCCATTTTCTCTCAAGTCTCATAACTCCCTATTAACTTTAGATTTTTCAAAGTCGGTCCATTCTTTTTATTCTCATGCTTTCCCATCCATGGAAAAAAATTACATATGAGCTCCTAATTAAAAATTACGTCAAGAATATACATTTTTTTTTTAAATTATAAAATATCATCTCATATATTATTCATATATCCTCAAAAATTTATCTTCATCGGGCACGGATCTCAAGGTAAAATTAAGTTAGAAACATCCGAAATTAAATTCATGACCATATGAACTCCGATTTACCAAACTTATAGTCAAACTGAAGAGCGTGAAAAGAAGAACCTAATGACACCAAATTCAACTCAGTCCGAGCCTGAATGGATTCTCATCGAAGACCGGAAGTGCATTTGGAAGATTCATACTATAAATTGGATGACAAACGATTTTCAAATGTGACATGGTTACAGTTGAATCGAGCGGCTCGACGAGAAAAATCCAACAAGCCTAAGATTGTCGAATTCTAACATCAACAAGGCTCTCAAATACTTGATAAAAGGTCCATTATCAAGAGAGTCAATATCGGCCGTCCATTCAAAGCACTCACAACATGCCTTTGATCTTCTCTTATTTATTGGTCATGTCACTCCCAAAAAAATTATAAATTGATCCGTCCTTCTTCATTGAGGGGGGGGGGGGAGGGGGACCAAGGAAGGAAGAGAGGAAATGAAGAGAAAAAAGAGTTCTCTTACCACCAAATGACTCCTTGGCCACCACACGACCACCAATTGTTGTTGGACTTTGCCGGACTACTGCCTGACCAAAATTGCTTATTTCTGGCGGATGTTCCGACTGATCTATTTATGTCGCTTAAAGCAGCAATTTAACGGCGGATATTATGCTAGAATATTTTGGCTTAATTAGCAGCGTATATTACGTTAGTACGTTTCCGTTGTATATGACGTTAGTTAATTCGCCGGTGTGTTTGTTATACCGGCGCATGATGCGCCAAAAATTACCAGCATGTATACAGTCGTATTAGCCGCCAGCTTATTTAAACACAACGACTCATTACCGGCGTATCATTAGCTGGAAATCGGACCGGTGTATTATCCGTTGGTAATTCCGACGGAATGAGCCATATTTCCAAACTTCAGCTTGTTCCTTCTTATTTTCTCTTGTTTGATTATCTATTCACTGTCCAGTTGCGACCGATGCTTCGCCGACTTCAGCCGGTCATTCATTGCCGTTCTTGGCCTTCGCGAGGTTCTTGGCCTCTTCGTTCGCCCGTATTGGTTATCGTGACTCCGTCCATCTCTTACTGTGATACTCAAAGCTAGATTCTTTTTGCTTCAGTCATGGATGTTCTCACTAGACATTTGCAGGAGGTAGTTCCCTAGTATATGTTATTTACTGATGATATTCTTATTGTTGATAAGACTAAAGAGGGAGTTGAAGGTAAAATTGAATTATGGATGTGAACCTTAGGTCTAAATGCTTTTATTTGAGTAGATCTATAGCTGAATATATGGAATGTAATTTTTGTAATAATAGTTTTAGTGGGGGTGGGGGGGGGATTGTGACTTTGGGTGATCAATTCATTAATAAGAGTATACATTTTAGATATCTTGGGTCTATTGTTCAGAGTGCTGGTGAAATAGATGGGGATATTATTAGTAGAATTGAAGTTGGATGGTTGAAGTGGAGGAATGCATTGGGCTTGTTGTGTGATAAAAAAAGTTCCCCTCAAACTTAAGGGAAATTTCTATAAGATTGTGGTTAGACTTGCAATGCTTTATGGGGTAGAATGTTGGCCATTAAAAGAGAAGCATAATATTAAATTAAGTGTTGCAGAGATGAGGATGCTTAGGTGGATGAGTGGCTTTACTCTTAGAGATAGAATACGAAATGGGTATATACGTGTAAAGGTTGGAGCAGCTCCAGTGGAAGATAATATTTAAGAGAGTTGCCTTAGATGGTTTGGTCATATAAAACGGCGGCCTTCCGATGAAATAGATGAAGATATTAGTAGTAGAATTTAAGTTGGATGGTTGAACTAGAAGAATGCATTTGGCTTGTTGTTTGATAGAAAAGTCTCTCTTAAACTTACAGGAAAATTCTATAATATGGTGGTTAGACCTACAATGCTTTATGGTGCAGAATGTTGGCCATTAACATTCGACAAAATCAATCATAAAGGTTTTGATAGATAATATTCGATGATTTTCAACACTTGTTGGGCACTTTGAGGTGATTTTGCATGATCACTAACCAAAAATGAGTTCTCTTACCACCAAATGAAGAGAAAAAAGAGTTCTCTTACCACCAAATGACTCCTTGGCCACCACACGACCACCAATTGTTGTTGGACTTTGCCGGACTACTGCCTGACCAAAATTGCTTATTTCTGGCGGATGTTCCGGCTGATCTATTTATGTCGCTTAAAGCAGCAATTTAACGGCGGATATTATGCTAGAATATTTCGGCTTAATTAGCAGCGTATATTACGTTAGTACGTTTCCGTTGTATATGACGTTAGTTAATTCGCCGGTGTGTTTGTTATACCGGCGCATGATGCGCCAAAAATTACCAGCATGTATACAGTCGTATTAGCCGCCAGCTTATTTAAACACAACGACTCATTACCGGCGTATCATTAGCTGGAAATCGGACCGGTGTATTATCTGTTGGTAATTCCGACGGAATGAGCCATATTTCCAAACTTCAGCTTGTTCCTTCTTATTTTCTCTTGTTTGATTATCTATTCACTGTCCAGTTGCGACCGATGCTTCGCCGACTTCAGCCGGTCATTCATTGCCGTTCTTGGCCTTCGCCGAGGTTCTTGGCCTCTTCGTTCGCCCGTATTGGTTATCGTGACTCCGTCCATCTCTTACTGTGATACTCAAAGCTAGATTCTTTTTGCTTCAGTCATGGATGTTCTCACTAGACATTTGCAAGAGGTAGTTCCCTAGTATATGTTATTTACTGATGATATTCTTATTGTTGATAAGACTAAAGAGGGAGTTGAAGGTAAACTTGAATTATGGATGTGAACCTTAGGTCTAAATGCTTTTATTTGAGTAGATCTATAGCTGAATATATGGAATGTAATTTTTGTAATAATAGTTTTAGTGGGGGTGGGGGGGGATTGTGACTTTGGGTGATCAATTCATTAATAAGAGTATACATTTTAGATATCTTGGGTCTATTGTTCAGAGTGCTGGTGAAATAGATGGGGATATTATTAGTAGAATTGAAGTTGGATGGTTGAAGTGGAGGAATGCATTGGGCTTGTTGTGTGATAAAAAAAGTTCCCCTCAAACTTAAGGGAAATTTCTATAAGATTGTGGTTAGACTTGCAATGCTTTATGGGGTAGAATGTTGGCCATTAAAAGAGAAGCATAATATTAAATTAAGTGTTGCAGAGATGAGGATGCTTAGGTGGATGAGTGGCTTTACTCTTAGAGACAGAATACGAAATGGGTATATACGTGTAAAGGTTGGAGCAGCTCCAGTGGAAGATAATATTTAAGAGAGTTGCCTTAGATGGTTTGGTCATATAAAACGGCGGCCTTCCGATGAAATAGATGAAGATATTAGTAGTAGAATTTAAGTTGGATGGTTGAACTAGAAGAATGCATTTGGCTTGTTGTTTGATAGAAAAGTCTCTCTTAAACTTACAGGAAAATTCTATAATATGGTGGTTAGACCTACAATGCTTTATGGTGCAGAATGTTGGCCATTAACATTCGACAAAATCAATCATAAAGGTTTTGATAGATAATATTCGATGATTTTCAACACTTGTTGGGCACTTTGAGGTGATTTTGCATGATCACTAACCTGGCACCTATCATTTTTGTAGAGTTTGATAAGAGTTGAGTTTTGGAATAAATTTGAAGGTCAACATTCAATAGGAAACATTTTGATCACTACACAACTATTAATATTGTTGTTGTTGTTGTAAATATTCTTAATAAATCATTATATTTTTACATAGTTTTATCTCAGATGGATATAAAAAATCAAAGATGTTGGATATATAATCGATTGTCACAATGATGAAATACATTAACAAATGAGTTTATTAAAGGGTTGAACTATTTCATTTAAACAGCTAGTCAAATGCCCAGTTTCATCTTAGATGAAAAGTTTCGCTGCCCATATTCCAAACATAAAAATTAGGCACATCTAAGTCTAGATGATATAACATTTGAATATTTAACAATTGAACAAGCAGGTTGTGTTTATATATATGTTTTTTTATATTGTTTATATTTTGTGAATCAGATGTTGATATTGTATGTTGTTTAGATGTTATGTAGAAATTTGTTTGTAAGTGTGGAAATCTATTTTGATTGTGGTAAGGTATTTTTTTCTATTTGCTACAGGTTTTCGACGGATTTTTCGCAGGTATGTTCGCCGCCATACGATATCACGACTTCTACTGGCTACTATCGGCGTAATAATGCATCGGTAATACCGGCGTTGTTTATGTTGGTGTATCAGTCGAATCGATATTTGATAACAATTCCGGCGTAAGTTTCACCGATTTTTCCAGCGTACTTTTGTGCAAGAAACAGCGTTGGAACATACACCGAAAAAAGGGATTCGAAAACTGACATATATGGCTAATATTTTCGCCGGAAGCACCGCCATAAATGTTTCTGATAAATTTTTTACGTCAGAATGTTATTTGCAACGCGCGAATTACCACTGTATGGTTTTTCTCCGAAAACTTGATGGAAAATTGTAATTTCCGGCATTTTTTTATTGTTACCGGTGGATATGGTCCGTCGGTAATCGCCTATTTTCCTGTAGTGGGTCACCGACTATTATTGGACTTCCACCTATCCACTAACTGTCATCGAACTTACGCCCGACCACTGACCATCGCAAGACTTTCACTAGACTTTCGCCTGGCCACCATATGTAATCGGACTTATGCCTGGTCATCGCCCGTCGCCCGAGTATAGTCATTTCAACCATCATCGCATGATTACAGTCATTTCGACCATCGTCGCCCGACTACAATCATTCCGATCATTATCACTCAACTACAACCATTATGACCATCGTCGCCTCACTACATTCTTCCGACCTTCATCACTTGAGAACAATCCTTATGACCACCATCGCCCGATTATAATCCTTCCAACTTATATCGCTCATCGACTATGATCATACTGACCAAACGAATATGTTAACATTGATTCTTCCAACTCCCACTATGTAATGCACTCTATATGATACATATTTGTTACATCGAGCAAATGCCTTCTCCCCAAGGAAGGATCTCATTTGTAATCAAATGCAAATATTGTTGATTCATTTAAATTGGACAAGGCCCCAAGGTTTTTTCCCATTTTTAGGGATTTCCATGTAAAAACTTTGGTATCTCTTATGATCAAAATACTCATCTCTTTTATTTGTCGTACAAAGCTAAGAATATATGCTTTATATTTCTCTAACACTGCGAATATTGCAAAACACGACAATTATTTATGCATTTTTTAAACATAAGTGAGATTTAAATTTTTTATGAATATTGTATAATTTTCAAAACCTAACATATACATAAAAAAGTTTGGAATAACTCCATTAGTTGATAAGATTAGTGCAAGTCCCCTTCGATGAGTTGGTTACATGAAATGTTGGCCTTCTGATAACCTAGTCAGCATAGTAGATATATTAGATTGGGCCTATATTAAAAAAAATAGAGGTATATCCAAAAAAGTCTTGATTAGCAAGTATTATAAATAAATTTTGATTAAATTTAAATAAAAAATTTAACTCTTAATTACACAGTAAAAAATTGATTTACATAACAGATCCTAAATAGTGGGATAAAGATCCCCGAGATAAAGACATGATGATATTGTGGTTGTATGAATATATTATAATTTTAATAAAATATCACCTAATTTACTCATTATATTTTTCATTATTAATTAAAAATCATTTCCTTGCTAATATAATTAATCATTTCCACTTTATAAAACATAAATATTATTTATTACATGACATATTACCTTTATTCAACAAGAGAATATAAGAAAATACCTTTATAAAGCATAAATAATTTTTTATATACTCCTCTGAAACAAGAAATTATTCTATGCGGAGACCGGAATCCGAATGCCTTCCAAAATGCGCCATGTGAACGATAATGAGTGCAGAATTACGCAGCGCATCATGTTTGATCTCCAGTTCCACATTCACAAAGAATAGTTAATCTCCAAATATAATGCCTCCACCTTCTCTTGTGTTTCTACTTAACTCCCATTTATTGTGCTTACCATTCCAAGGCCAAGAATATAAAAAGAGTACCATGTCTTTTCCATATCCATGCATTTAAATTTGAGGGCTAATTTTTTTATATTTGTCATCAAAATTCGTAAAAATATTTAATTTTTATGATATGGCTTAAGTAATTCCATTTACCTAAACAAAGCATTTCTCCTTCATCATGTTGGACCTTGTTGGCAAGTATAAATGCTCATGTGATAAAGGCCTGCCGCCTGCTACGTGGGGCCCAATGAACTTCCTTTCAGATCAAAATAGTTCCATAGATCTGATAGGTAAAAGCAGCTCATCTTGATCTGATATTTGGCAGCTTTGAATTTTTTTTTTTTTTTTTTTTTAATTTTGAGGGCAGAGTCCATATTATTGATGTAAAAAAAAAAACAAATTATGAGATAATTTTTGAATTAAAAATATTTAAAATTATTATCATGATAATTACATTTGGCATGCTTATAATCAAATCGAGTTGCTCGACTAGACGAATTCAACGAGCCAAGATAATTGAATTTTGACATCATTAAGACACTTAAATGTTGAAAAAATACTTCATGATCAAGGGAATCATTATAGATCATTTGAAGTAGTATTTTGAATTCAGATTCAATTTAACAATACGTCTGATATATTATAAAAAATTATCTTGATCGGACACGAATCTCGAGGCAAAATCAAGCTGAAAACTTCAAAAATTAAATTCGGGATCACCTGAACTCCGATTTCAACAAACTTATAGTCAAACTGAGAGTCTATGACATACAAACCCAACTACATGAAATTCGACTCAACCCCAGCCCAAATAAGTCCAAATCAAGGACCCGAAGTGTTGTTGGAAAGTTCGAACCACAATTTGAGTTACCAGACGGTTTTCAAACATAACGTACTTATAGTCGAATCGAGCTGTTGGACGATTCAAATCCAACGAGCCCAAGATCGCTGAATTTCGACATCATTAAGACCTTCAAATGTCTAATGAACAGTACATGATCAAGTGATTCAATATCGACCATTCATCCAACCACTCCCCATTTACCCCTGATATCTCACATATTTACGAGTCATGCCACTTCAGAAATCTATAAATAGATCCCCCATTTCTCTTGAAAGGGGACTCAAGCAAGAAGAAAAAGAAAAAGAGAATGATATGAGGGAAAAAACTACTCGACCACCGCCAGAATTTTGCTCGACACCCAAGTGACACCGGAATTCTGTCCGACTCACGCGACACCAAAATTCTACCCAAGTAACGCCGGAGTTCACCTGACGCTGAAACTTCACCCAAGTGACGCCAGAATTCTGTCCAACTTTCAAACAACGCAAGAATTTTGTGCGATCTCCAAGTGACGTCGGAACTCTGCCTGACATTATACTTGGATTTCAATCCACAAGTGATTTATTGTAATCTGATCTTCCTAACTTTTACGGACGAGTCAGTCTCTTGTATCCTAAGCAAATACTAATGAATCTTTTTCAACTGGGCGTCACACCATAGTTTTTTCCTTTTCTAGGGGTTTCCACGTAAAAATCATGGTATTCTTTCATCTTCTGTTTGTGTGCTAAATATTCATACAACTCTAAGACGAATACTTTCTAACTCTATCGCCGCGAAATTCAAGCCCGCAACAACGTCTATCTCAAAAAACCTATAAATAGAGCTTCATTCTACACATGAAGGGAAGGAAGAAGGGTGGCATTGTACAACTATCATTGATTGTCATTGACAACCACCTTGGCCACTAATGATTACTGTTAGTAATAGCCCAATTTCTAGATTTCTCCTAATATCTTATATTGTTGTTGAGTTTCAATTGTCTACTTGTAGACACCATACATTTGTAATCATACAAAAGAGAAATTAAAATTTCATTCTCAAATAGTTATCTTTTTTCTTCAACTGTAAAGAAGAAATGATTATTTTATTTTTTAAAAATATAATGTATTTTTTATTTGGGTCAATATTTCACATAAAAATATTTGATGTTACTATTTTTATTTAAACTCACGAAATTTTTATACAACATTAAGACGTAAAACATATATTCTATCAACTCAAATTTTCTAACCCCTAATAAGAATATATATATATATTTTTATAATATGTTATAATATTTTTTGATAATAGAGAGATTTTATCTTCTTAACAATATATAAAAAATCTCATATAAACATACAGAATTAAGTTGACACTATCTCAAAAAATAAAACATATAAATTTTAATATAAAAATTATAATAAAAGTGTAAATCTGCATGTCTAATCGAAAAAAATCTGAAATTCTTAGCGGTTTCAACTCTGCTCCTCGGGCAAAGTATTTCTGTGCTAAGCTTGATATAAGGAAAGCCTTTAATACTATTTCTCGGGATTTCATACTTACCCGTATGATTTTGAAAGGTTTTCCTGAACCTTTTGTCAATTGGGTTAAAGCTTGTATTGAGGATGTTCATTTTTCGGTTTGCCTTAATAGCACTCTTGAGGGGTTTTTTAATTCAACTTCAGGCATTTGGTTGGGGTGTCCTCTTTCACCCATCCTCTTCACAATTGTTATGGATGTTTTTTCTTGTGTTATTGTTGACAGCAATTTCATGGGTATCAAAAATGGGAATTATACTTATAAGCATTTGCTATATGCTAATGACATTCTGGTATTTGGTAATGCTACGATGCATAATGTTGCACTCCTCTTACATTATCTGGAACTTTTTGCTGAAGCCACGGGTCTCTACATTAATAATGCAAAATGTTCTATAATGTTCTCCTTCAACTCCCCTCAAGCAGAAGATATCAACCTTTTGATGGGCTTTTTGAGAGCCAATGGCTCTATTACTTACCTGGGCTTACCCATATCCACCAAGAAACTTAACTCTACTTACTTCCTGCCACTACTGAGTAAACTTACTACTCTACTTGCTGGCTGGAAAAATCGGTTTTTGTCTTTTGCAGGTAGGATTCAATTCTTAAAATTTTCTATTGCAAACACTCTTGCTTACTGGATTAGAGGATCTATCATACCCAAAGCTGTCTGCAAGCTAATCGATAAAATGTGCTCAAGGTTTTTATTTCATGGGTATAATGAATTGAGAAAGTTACATCTTATTGCTTGGAAAAACACTTGCCTTCCAAAATGCTTTGGAGGATTGGGAATTCCAAGCATTGATTCCCTTTATTTTGCTTATGCGTGTTCTGCTATTTGGAGATTATACAATCATGAATCTTTGCTTGCCTTGTGGTTGAGACATAATTACCACTCTCCATGGAAAAAGGTTAACCCTAAAGCTTCTAAATATTGGAAGCTCATCTGTAGCACGGCTGAGAAAATTAAAGATAGTATTACCTTTGATGTAGGTAGTGAGAACTGCCTTTTATCTATGTTTTGGGACCCTTGGTGCTTGGGTAAAACTTTGGTAGAGACTCTTTCTCTCATTTCCCCCTCTCAAGCTGCTGTTAAGGAATATATTACTGATGGGGTTTGGGTTATTCATGTTTTATGGGGGATAGGTGCTGCAACTCTCATTAGGAAGGTTCCTATTGTCTCTACCCCTTATCACACTATATCTTGGGTTGGGAATGATAAGCCATGTTTTAAAACTTTCTATCTTCATTATTACCGGGATCTAATGTCTGTTTCATGGCATTCCTATGTCTGGCATAAGCGATGTGCTTTACGGTATTCATCTTTTACTTGGATGGCTTTTATGGAAGGACTTAAAACTGCTGAAGCTCTTGCCTTAAGGAATATTGAGGTTATGCAGGAATGTTCCCTGTGTTCTAACGGGTAGACAGCACAAGACATCTGTTTTTCCAATGTGATTACTCGTTCAAGATAGTTAGTCATCTGCTTCCTGCTTTAAATGAATTTTTGCTCAGGCCTACCATGTTCCAGTGTTTTGATTTCTTCAAAGATCACCCTGGTTTAAGTAACACTCAAAAGCATTTTTGTTTTCTTGTTCTCTGCTGCTCTATCTATTTTATTTGGAGGGAGAGGAATGACAGGCGATTTAGTTCAACTCAGTCTACTGTTAATGGCACCATTCTAAAAATTCAAAAAGCTTTAGGAGCTAAATCGTTAAGATGGAGAAATGCTGATAGGCTGAAGCAAGATTTTCCATGTTGTTTTAGTTATGGGAGAAGGTCTTGGGAGTAAGTAGATTACATTTTTGTTTGTTGGACTCTACTTACTCTCACCGGACAATGATGACTGAATTCAGCTTATTGCCTCTCCCTTTGGACGGACAGATCATTCTGTTATGCCTTTTGATGTTTGGGTTTTATTTCGGCAACCTGGGGAGATTGTCTCTTCGTCCCCATGGATGGCTGACTGATTTCGATTAATCCCTTGGTTGATTCTCTCTGTTTGGATAGGTTTTTTCTGGCAACCGGGGAGAGTATTTGGTGCTGCTACTTCGATTGCTTACGGGCCTTGTGTCTTCAGATTTTTGGAGATGCTAGTCTGCCTGAACTGCTGAATTCTACTTGTTCTGAGTCCGGTCTAACCTTTTTTGATTCTTTTGGATTGTCTTTGTGTTTTGGTGGTGGGTTTGTATGTATTACAGGTTTTGATTTTTCTGTAATATTCACCATTTAATAGAAGGGCCAAGCCCCAATTTTACTCAAAAAAAATAAATAAATTATAATTAAAAAACTATTATATTAGATATAAATTATGGAAAATAATTTTGAGAAAAATAGAAAGTAATTATTATAAAACAATTATAAATCTATTAGATCATTTTTTAAGTTCACAGGCATTTACTACAGGTATCGGCCTTCAAGACTATGGGACAAAACATAACGTTTTTTTTTTTTTTTTAAATGAAATTTTATTTCTATTTAAAACATTTTATCAATGTGCTTCTAGCCTTCTAAAATGAATATCATTTCCCTTTTTCTTTAAAAAAAAAAAAAAAAAATTGCCAGCAAAACCTTGGAGTTTGGAATCTGCAGCTGGCATCAATCCCAATATATCACATGCCGTGTCCTTCGCAATTAAGAACATTTATTGCAGCACACACTCCTCACATGACTGCGTGATAAATCATTTAAATATTAACAAAATATAATATTTCATCTCCCAATAAATTCATTTGAATTTTTATTTTAAATTTTTTTATAACGAGGATCTAATCCCATTTGCTTCTCTATCTGGAAGCCGAAAGTAGTTTATCGTCTGGAGTCCAATCATAATATGTCATGTCAGTGGTATCGAGTATGGTACCGAGCAGTAACGAGTAGAGGGTGATGTGTCACATTCTGGTTGATCTCCATATGGAGTTTGACATCCGCACAGAATAATTCTACCTCAATATCAATGTCGGCCTTGCAAAGTATTTTTGTCGTTTATGTTCTTTTCAATCTCTACATATTTCATCACTCCATCGAAAATTTTCTTTTCCCCTATTATAATTAAGCATGGTAGCTTATATCACATGTTCAGGGTTGAGCCTTGGGATTTGATGACGGGCTTGAAAAGCTATCTACAAATGCTTTGCGCCCAATCATTTAGGATAATACTTGCATCCACTGTCTTGCCACGATTGTCCGTACAAATTTAGTCGATGATTATTCCTCCTACATCAATAACTCAATTTTCTTCATTATAAAAAGTATTTACATAAAAATTAAAACGAAAGTATAACATAACATAATATTATACCTTAGAATTATAGTTACTTATAAAAACTTTTAATGCTCAATCTGAACATAAAAGAAGAATGCATCAAAATTAAAGGTTAGAATATACAAAAGATCACTTATGAGTTAGAAATATTTTTGTATTAGATATCTTTTGGTTATTATAAGAACACCTAAAGAAGTTGTCCCAAATGAAGCCTAAATCTTACGAAAGTTAACATGAATTTTGTTCTTGCAAAGCAAATAGATCAAATAATTCGTTATATTGAAGACATAAAAAAATAGTATGATAAGAAAAACTGTTTAGAAAAAGAGATTATTGCTATAAAATAATCTTATATCTCATGCACCAAATAACAAAGAGAAAATAAAAAAGGTAAAATATTCACTGTAGCAGTCATAAGTATGGATCTCCATATGAGAGTCCAGCTGAGATAAACGTCCAAGCAAGCTATTAATTTAAATATTAGGATTTAAGGCCTGGATTTGAAATGGTTGGATAATGTCAAGTTCTAATAATGGAGCATTTATTAGGTCTTACAAATTATTGTGTTGATCTGAATGGTGAAACTTTAGGATGAGTTTTATTTCTATAGTAAATAAAAATATTTTAATATATTATCAAATACATATTTTGATGTAGTTTTAAGATATCAAAGCACAATATATATATATATATATATATATATATATATATATATATATATATATATATATATATGATCTTAGTCTACATTAGCTTAAATCAGATAAATAACGATACAACAGCAGCATAAAACTTTTATCCCACTATTTGGGGTTGGTTATATGAATCCTTTTTTCTCCATTATGTACTGTTAAGAGTCAAATTCTCATTTAAATATAATAAATAAAGTCATTTCTAATATTTTCTAGCCAAGACTTTTTAGGTCCACCACTAGATTTCTTAACATAAGTCAAATCTAATACATCTACTCTCCGAATCAGGTCATCAGAAGGCCGTCGTTTTATGTGACCATATCATCTAAGGTGACTCTCTCTAATATTATCTTTCAGTGGAGCTACTCTAACATTTTCATGTATATGCTCGTTTCTTATCATGTTTCTAAGAGTAAAGTGACACATCCACCCGAGTATCCGCATCTCTGCAATCGGTTAATATTTTATTTACTATTTTTCTATTATTTAAATAAATAAAAATAAAATCTCAAAGTCGTAAATACTACCCTCTTGTTCACCAAACTTTTAATAGGCGTAATGCATAAAATTATAAAATAATTATTTTATAATCTATTTTTAATGGCTGGACAAAACCAGTAGGTCGTTGTCTTTAAGTACTTTGCATCGGCCCAATGCATATTTAGAAACCTTAAAAGATACGACATGTTTACTCACCCATCTAATTAATTAAAGCTTAACCCTACAGTTTAAATTAATGATGGATAAAAGGATATATATATATATATATATATATATATATATATATATATATATATATAAAAGTTGCCTGCTTTTCTTCCAAGGAAGAATGATAAATACAATTTTCCTATCAAGTAATATTGGTTACTTTGCCGCTCCTGACATGGAGTAAGCTCAATAAGGCTTTATTTGGGACAGCTTTTAAGTTTTAATTAAGTTTTTTTCGTTGCTTTTAAAAAAAAATACTAGAAGATTACTTTAAAAACAAAAAAAATCTCGGATGAAACCTAAGTCACATAAGTTATTCAAACTTAAATTCGCTCCTGGTTGAAATGTATTATTTGAACTACAATTTTAACAAATTTGAAGTCAAACTGAACGTCTCGACGAGAGCTACTAATTTTTGAAAGAGCCGAGCTAGAGCTCAGTAAACAAGCTTGAATCAACCTCAAACTTAGAAAGAGTTAAACATACTTTTTTTACTATAGTCCCTCCGACCTCCGTTGCCCGACAACAGCATGATCCTTCCGACCTTTGTCACCCAACTACAATCCCTCCAACCTCCAACACCTAACTATGATCCCTCCGACCACAGTTGTCTGCCGACTATAATCTCTTCAATCTCAATTGTCCGACTAAAATCCTTCCGACCACAATTGCTCATCAATTACAAACTCTTCAGCCACCATCATATGACTACAACACCATCAACCTTTGTCACCCAAATATAACCTCTTCGACCTTCATTGTCCGACTATGATTCCTCCGACCACAATCACCTACCAACTACGATCCCTTTAACCTCAGCCACCCGACTACATTCCCTTCAACCTCCACCGGTTGCCTATAACTCCTCCGACTTTCTTCGCCTGACAGTTGTACTGTCCCTCCAACCTCCATAACCCGACTACAATCCCTCCCACCTCCATTGCCCCTATTACTATACCTCCAATCTTCATCATCCACAACTATGATTCCACCAACCAAATGAACATAACAATAATCTCATTAGATTTTTCAACTTCAAACATTTAATATACTCTATATAATATATATTTGCTATATTGAATCAATATATCCCCCCACGAAGAGGCATCATTAATAAAGCCCAACAAACACTAGTGAAAACATTTCAACTGGATTATGCTCCGTGATTTTGTCCCTTTTCAATATTTTTTGCATAAAAATCTCTTATGACTTGCACCACTCTTTCTTATCTATTATGTGATAAATCTTCGTACAAAACTAGAACGTTAAACTCTATCACTTTCTACCAGTGTGATTGTTCTGGTGCAAGTCACAACAACCACGATTAGCTTTTGGACTAAAGCAAGTCAGAAAGATAAGATCAAAAATAACAAGCAGCAAAGATGTAACGATCATGAATTGCCATCTGTCTGCTGCATCAGCAAAATAACACTACTTAGGGACATGAAATTAGAGGATCCAAAAAGCACCGGAAACAATTACATTAAGCGGACAAGCATATTAACAGCATCTTTGCAGAGATTTTTTAACTATTTCCTGCATCACTAGCCCCCTTTCCTGCTTCTTCCTCGAGCTTTTTTGTCCAGTACTCCTCAAGAGGGGGTCCAAAAATAGCTTTGCCAGAAACCACTCCTATCCTACAATAAGCAAATATCACATAACATAGAGAATGAATCATCTTACGAATATTTCACAGACACAAATCCTCCAAAGTAGAAATTTAAGAAGCTGAATTTTGCAAAAGATTAGAAGATGCCTTCCTTAAGTCCTGAGAGTCACCAAAACTCAAATCCTTCGATCAGATTAAAATGTCTAAAGCAAGTCGCTCTATTTTATTTCTATCACAAGAACTAATTTGAAAGCTACAAGCCAAATGCATATTGAAATTCCTAAGAATATGCATAATGCAGCACTGGTTGTTATTAGCAGAAATTTTTAAATGACCAAATAGCTTTTAATTAGAATGAAGTAGGATGTCATGAAGTCTAACATTTTCTAATGAAAATTTAGAATCAGTTATGCAAAATCATACACACAAGGTCAGATTTCTTTTAATTTAGATGAAGAGTTCATCTACTTTGATGAAAACTAATAAGAACATTCACCCAAATTTATAAAAAAATAAAATAAAAATTTATAAAATTTAATTGTAAGCATTACTGAAGACAAAAAGCATAATGAAAGAAATAATCAAAGCATTAATCTAAATCCCATGTCGATAAAAGGAGATGGCTTTCTCCAAAAATTTGTCAATCAACATTTACAAAAGAAGAATTTAAATCCAAAACGCAAAATGATTTCAAGGAAAGACATTTTATCAAATAAGTATGAAATTTCCATGCCTCCTGATACTTCATTTATATTCACCAAATCAATGAAATTGAAATTGTGCCAGCCCAAAATATGGAATTAGTACTTTGTAAGGAAACCTAATTAGTAATCCAAACAGATACATGCGAGAGCTACAAATCATGATTTTACTATACAACGCAATCACAAGTCACACTAGAAGAGGTCACAACAATTTATTGTCTTAAGCTAGCATATGCCAAAGGAAAAGAAGTTCTACATCAACCTTTCTAGCTTGGAAAAATTCAGCTTTTGATGAAATGCTCCATTAGAAAAATGACCGATTCATCACTTGCAAACCCCTCTTTTCACTTTATAAAATATCATTGGTAGCATCCTCAATAATGAAAATAATAGCTTCAATAATAATATTTAAGATTGAGATTTGTCTCTTTATGATAATGAACTAAATAAATCTGTAGATGATATATACAACAACAACATCAAGTCTTTGTCCCACTACGTGGGGTTATTCCAAAGGGCTTGTACAACATTCTGATCATGAGAACCAGATGCGGCATTCTAATCACACCAAGAGAATCACACTATCAATTCTGTAACGAGAAAAAAATACATGAGGGTATATAAGAGTAATTAAACCATGAGGAATTTAAGATTCTCAACATGTGGGAAAACATGTAGTATTATTTTCATATTTATAAAACAAGTCTAGGAACAGGCAGAAAATATATAGAGTGCATGCTAAAAATTTAACTGTATCCAAAGACAAATCGTAGATCAAGATCAGTAAACACCACAAAATTAGTATAGTCATTAAATTACATGCTAAAAATGTGCAAAACACAAAAACTAAAATCACAAACTAATGTCAAATATAATCACATAAGAACTCACACAAACATAGAGGGAATAATATTATCACATGAAATTCTATTGGAACCACAAATCATAGATCCAATCATATATCTCCTAGTAGAAATCATCCAAGAGATGAAACACTGAGAATAGAAGCAATATGTCAGTGCCCAATATGACAAGAAATAATTCTTCCAACTGCCACAACTATTGAATTGGCGCTGGAGATCCAAATCTAAATTTCAACTCTTTCTCTCTCTCTCTAGTTTGGGTTGCTTAGAGGAGATTTATAAATACTATAGAGTGACATTTTGACAATTAACTCAAAAAATTTGTCCAAGATTTGAAATCCATAAGTAACTAATTCCCGAAACAATACAGTAGTCATAAAATAATGAATAAATGTGCATACTACAAAGAAGCATGTACACCCTGGAAAAAAAAATCTTTCACAAGTTGAAAAATAGACTTAAAAAAAAATGCAATCCTATAAGCATTGGCCAAACGTATAATACCACAATTCAAAATATCGTATAATAGTTGCTCATCAAATCGTATGAATGACCCATGATCACATACAATCTTCCATATAGCAAAACACTTAGATTTGCATTTGAGTCACTCTTAATAAGCATCAAAATATTAAAATATGGAATCATGTAAAATCAATTTCACCGAAAAATCAATGTGCATAGACAAACACTTAGTTCAAGTTAGGCAATCGATAGATCATTGCACAGGCATGCTAGATCTCTGTTTGAATTTACATAAATTAATATTTGAACGCCTGCACAATAACATATATTTTGCCCTCAACAATACAAATCAAATCAAACTCTTGAATTCCTGCTACATGGTTTCAAACTTGCTCCATAAGAGCTCAACATCCATTACATTTCTAAATGATAATGATCTTACACTTATGCCTACTAAAACTCTGCTCTATGATCCATAGTTATTCTTTATCAGCCACACCCTATCACTGAAGATGTCCTATCTAAAGCATACAATTCTATTTAGAGGATAACTATCACTAAAGGGAACAAATTCACCATGATAACTCGCTGATTAATACTTCTAATAATACATTAATATTTGCATTAAACTAGCAATTTGAACAAATGCAATGTGACGCCCCAAGATCTAACTTGGGAAGAATTTCAATCAAACCATCAACATTTTACCAGAACTATCTATAAATTCAAATCAAACGGTCTAGCAAAATTCTATAACATTTAAAACATCAATAAACGATACTATTCATATCTCAAAAGATCATATACAATACTCTGGAACTACACCAAAAACACATGAACTGAAATCTATCCTGTCCTGAGTACAAAAGAATCACTACAATCAAAAAGACAGAAACCTGGAGATCCTGATCAACCTCAATCACCTGCTCTCTTGCCCTGACCTGAAAATATTAACCACATATAATGAGCTTCAAAAAGCTCATCAGGTCACCTAATACCTACAACTGAAATCAAAGCACGATACTGGAAACAATATGCATGTCAATCAGTCGAATCAATAACAGTCAATTACACATGATCAGTGAATCAATGCAGTGGTAGAAGAATCAATAAATAGTAGAAAGAATCAGCGATCAGTCAAATCAATCGTATCAAATCGAATCAATCAAAACTATACTATCTGGTCAATTAAATCGATCGATAGGAAATCATAAAATCAATAATCAATTGCAGCAGTTCAAGATAATGCAGAAGCAATAGTATCAATGAATCAATTGCAATATCCATACAGTATCTATAACAGTAGCAATGCGCAATGACAGAATATAAATATCAATGAAATCGTACGATAGCAGTAAGTCCGTAAATCCGTCAGTAAATCCAAATCAAATAAGCAATAAATCCATCACAAGTCAATGCCGAACACATGCATTTCAATACAATAGTCTTACTGAACAAGTTCAATCACTGGCTATTCAATAATCAATAGTGCTGTTGTAGAAATCCATATGTTGGTTCAATAAGAATCTCCTTATGCCTCCCAATCGTATGTCAATGATCAATAGTTTAAAGGAAAGTTCGTCGGCCCACTATCCTGTACAGGTCAATCAATCTCCAACCAACAGTTCAACCAGACTTCACTTGTCTTTCAGTATCAATAATCATATATTCATATTCGTATGCATATCATTCAAATCATCAATTTCAGAAAATCGGAAATCGTACGAAAATCCAGCGGCATAACGGCAGTATACGGAATTTACACAGAAATTCCTAAAAATCACAATTTATCAAATTAATACAGAACGTGCACGACAACAATATAAGACTTTTATTCTACTGAAGCAACATCAATCAACATCCTGATTTTTATCTATTCGATCAAAATCACACAGATCCCAAAATAACCGGTAGAATCGTTACAGAAAATACTCAAAACGTGTAGAATAATCATATCAATAACATATCAAAAGTTGTGCGGTGAAAGATTCGTCAATACAAAATGTGGCACGTTTATCGGTAACGAAAACACAATATTGTGCACAAAACGACCAAAACTCAACATCTTCGAAAACAGAAATAGGATTCGGAGTTCTTACCGTGAGATAAACACTTTACTCAACAGCGGCGACGGACGAAAAGCGCTCCGCAGCCTCCGAAACCAAGCTTTTTCTTTGCTTTCCTTCTCCTCTTTCCTCAGATATTTTGGAAATAAAATATGATTTTCTCTCTCCTCAAAACGAGCTAAAATTCTTATAAAATCGACCTGATCGGCCCGACCGATCGCCACATCGTCCAGGACGATGTGAACAAAATCCAATCGTCCAGGACGATATCTCAGGACGATGATCAATTTTCTTTGGACGATAAAAACTCTTGCTCACTGACTTGTGCCATGAACTGATCGTCCCAGGACGATCCAAAATCGGCCTGGACGATCCACCCAGAAATCAGCTGTTTCTGATCATTCTGGACGATCTCAACATCGTCCCGAACGATCCCAGAAGAAAATCAAAGAAACGAGCTATTACATGCAACTTCAAGATCAATTTCATTTTATTCTCCCCACCATGAAAATAAGTTTATAACTATTGGAATTGCATTACTAGCGCAATTCCTTAAGAGCAGAGCATTCAATCCATCAATGCAACTATCTTATCATTGTTGAATTCCAAGCTTATCATTATTAGATTTACCTAATTCATCAGGCTTAATGTCCTTGTTAACGCTTTCATGGTTGCCTCAATGGAAAAACAAAAGCAATGCACTGAAACCCCATAACATTAATAGATGAACCAATCAATATATTTACTTTGTTACAATTTATAAAATTCAAATCAAATTATAAAACTCCATGTTTTACAATAAAACATTTAGAAACATCTCATGGAATTACAACATTATTTAAATTATGAACATTCTCATCTCAAACTCTCATTTAGGTGACAAACTATAGTCAAATAACATCAACGAATAAATCCAAAAAATCCGCAAACCCAAATTTATTCGAAGGACAATGCAACGACAATTCACAAATCTACATTAGGTGTGCCAAAATGAGTTTTCAAGTCGGGTTCAAGTCCAACCCAAAATTGACATGCATTCAACCCCCCCGACCTAAACCCGTCCCGATTTGCAAAACAGGTTTGATTCCCAGACCAGAACCCAACCCGGGTCTAATCAGGGTCGACTTGACCCGGGATGCCGACCCGCAAAGCAATGAGGCGCGCGCTTGCAAGCGAGCGCGAGTGAGCACAGGTGCGGTAGTAGGCAAGGGGCGGGCCGGGGTGCTATAGCGGGAGCGTTGCAGGCGAGAGCGCAAACACTATGGGCGCAAGCGCGGTGATCCAGGACTATTACATGCGTGAGATCCGGGGGATCCAGATCATTTCAGGTTGATTTTGAGTTTTTGGGTCAACCCGAATCCAACCCGATTTTAGGATCGGGTTAGAAAAACTCAAACCAGACCCGTCTGGCAAACGGATTGACTTGAACCCGTAATTTTTCTAGATGGATTTTAGGTCAAGAAAAATATTAATACCCCTAATATACACCATGATGATGCAGAATTAATGTCAACTCTTAAAGTGAACTTTTAGATAAATTCATCATCTAATTCCACTGAAAATATGTTGAACAAGCATAAATAATTTAGTATATTAATCCATTGAATTAAAAAACACATATATATAAACAATAGGCTGAAATCCATATACCACATTCCACCAGTTGATTATTCAAGTAATCACTTATCTACACATTGATAATTTACTCATAAATGTTATTGTAAATGACAAACCAATTATTTAGCTATTGGTACCACTACATTTTCAATCATCAATCACATATGAATGAATTATATCCTTTAAAGATGGTGATATTCTTAAAAAAATCTTCCACCAACCCTAATGCGAGTTGTCCGATAATAACCAACATTCACACTATCTTGATCCAATATATCCATCCACACCTACGTTCTATATTTCAAATACAACTATTTAATTCGGTGTTTTCTAAAAGTTTAAATAAAGTAAACTTAAATTTCAACATACATTGAAATACATAACATAAACAACGAGTTCAATTATTTCAAGATATCAACTAAAGTATCCAATGAAATCATACATAATGTAACAGAAAATATCAACGAAAAAGCCAGCTCAAGCAATAACGCAAATATAACTATGCATGCCATTTCTTTAAGTGGGGCCACTATTTCCATTGATTGAACCCACAACACTATACAATTTCCACGACAATATCTTGTCCCTAAGCTCCCATTGGACAATTTTACACCTTGTGTCCAACTTATTCACAGTCGAAACACTGAACAATTAAAAAGCATCATTTCCTCAATTTTTTTTAGATAAAGCCAGCAAAGTATTCTAGTCATTAATACTTTATTCTTTCCTTTTTCGAACTTAGTGTGTACTAACATTTTTCTTTCCCACAACTGTTTTTATAATCCTATGAATTTACACTTTTTTCAAACTTATCTACAAGAAAATCCACTCATTTACACTGATATGTTTGTTATCTGCATCAATAATATATTTATACTGATCAAATTCAAAAGAAGCAAACTACTCAAACTATAAAAGAAATGTGTATAAAATTTTGAAGTCAAGAACACAGGAAAAATCATCCAGAAGAGAAAACTGATAACTCCAGAAAACGCACTCTCAAGTGTACGAGATAGTTGGATCAACAGAAAAGATGCATGATGGGATGTAATAATAAATATAACTCAACATAAATTGATGGCAACTTTGTTACTAAACATGATCAAGAACCTATTTCTATGTTGCCACTGCAAAGGACTCGCAAAAGAATATTCAAAGCACCTCTTGAAAGTGCAATAAGAAATTCCTTATAAAAATCACCATCAAAAGTTTTCAATTGTTTGAGGCTGCCCAATAAAATGGAATCACTTATTAAAAAAGTATACTTACTTTTCATTGGCCATGGTTAAGAAGGATTGAGAAGGCCATGCCTTGTTGAAAGCACTCTTGTATGAGGGAGATTTTGATTGAGCATTTGAGCTAGCCGGTGGAGAATTGACTAAAAGGTGGTTTACTGATTTTCCTCCTTGAAGGAAGGTGCTACTTGATATGTCTCCAGAAAAAGTCACTTAATCAACAAGGATCTCGAAATAATATTTGCATTACAATTTTAAGAATTAAATTCATGACCATTTAAACTCCAATTTCAGTTAATTAATAGTCGAACTAAATTTCTCAACAAAATGAACCTATCTACACCACAAATGATTAAATCCGACTCCAAATGACTGGAAATCAAGCACTAAAGCATATTTGAGAAACTTCTGAATATTAATAAAGGACCTAACGTTCTACAAATTGTGCATGCTTAAACTCAAATAAAGCAGCTCAACTAGGAGAATCAAATGAGCCCAAAATCATTCGATTCTAACATCATTAAGGCACTAAAAATGCTAGATAAATAATCTATGATTAAAAAGTTTAACATAGACTGCTTGATGAAGTATATTTTAGATTCTAATCAAATTTATCAAAATGCTCATCTCAAAAAGGCTATAAATAAGATATCATTTTCTACAAAAAGAGAGGTTCGAGAGCTGAGAAATGTACATTATTTATAACATTTTCCCGCAATCACTATCAATAATCACCATAAGTAATTGTCGCTATCATCGCAAACTACTGTTAAGTAACCATTTTTGCTTGAATATCAGCATATAACCCTGTCATTGGGCATTAAATGTCTACTTGTAGACAACTAATTTTCTTAATTTCAACAACGGGAATCAAACAATGGTTCTTAACTGTGTATAGTATAGTCTCACCTTCTTCAATTGTGAAGAATGTAGGATTCTTGTAACTTTCATTATATGGTAAATTATTGTAACTAGGACAAGCCCCATGATTTTTCATTTTCTTATATTTTCCACATTAAAAAATCTAGCCACACAACTTTTATCTATAGGTGTTGATTTTTTATACAAAGCAAGGATATAAAATACATACTCTATCACATAAGTTTTCTAGCACATAATACTACAAAAATACCATAATATTAAATATTGAGGATAAAAATAAAGTTTTATTCTTACAAAAAGCAAAGAAGAAAATAACAACAATAAGGTAAGGCATAATATGGAAGAAGGAAACAAAATGGAGATGTTGGGGATAACACAACCAAAGGTTGTGTAAAAAGATTTCGTAAAGGTTAATACCACCCTAAACACTAAGTTGAAAAGATTTTGCAAGGCTAAAACCAAATATTTAGACAAATCTAAAATGGCATAGCCGAAAATGTTTCAACACCAAATAAGTGTAAATTCATCAATTCTTAGCTTCAAATTGTTTCTTCAATTCAAAGTAAACAAAGGAAATATAAGCGGATGCTTCAAATGCTTCAAAGAGAACAAATATGAATAGAATAAACTCTCTTGGGCAGATCTAACCATAATAATCCTGATAAAGATCAAGGCACAAGAAAACAATCATCCCACTTTGACCATTTTATTAGCATCATCATTGTTAAAGGTTTGAAGTCCTAAATTAATCTATTATCAGACTGTATCATCTATATGCTTAAATCTTGCATGATTAGATGTCTCTATTAAACCTACTACAAAACTAGAGGTACTTATTGCAAAAATAAGCTCAATAGCAGAATCACGCCTGGCTTGGACATATAGAAAATTAGAAACTTTAGACCCGGTATTTTGTAAGTCAATAACAAACTCCAAAACTCCAGAAAGCCCCTTCGAGCAGCATTGCTGTTAAAACATGTCAAAGTTTCAAAAGAACTAATCTATTACCTATCTGAAGTAAAACATTCGGGCATTTTTTCAAACAGTTGGCATGCATTTGATGAAATAAAGTAATTTTGGCAAGTTAAAATGTTAGACGCTTGTCTACTAAAAAATTGGATGCCGAACACGAGCAGTGGTGTTTCAGATCAAATAACTCATACGAAATTAACAGAGAAAGCGATTGCAACAGAAGAAGAGAACTTAAGAGCAAAACCTTCATTTCCATAAGATCATAATTATATAATAACAATGTGCTCTAATTTGTAATAGTTAAACATTCGTGCCATAAACATAAACATAAATACAAAACATCGCAAAAGATAAATAATTAGCCAAAGGATATAGACTATTAATCGTATTGTAGAGCAGATAACACAAAAATGCACCATTTTGGAAAATGGATCTCGCCGATTACCCTAAATCAATAATCCTAAATACTACCTATAGCAGCAGCAGCATGCATAGCAAAGAAGAAAGAGGAGAGTTCGATATATACTAAACGTGTGTGTTGAGAAAGCGAGAGAGTTTAGCTGACGCGCAAACTTACACAACAGCTCCTACCACCATGGGAAGAGAAAGAAATCTTCCCCTCCGAAACATCCTCTCCACTTACAATCTGAGAAGCGCGGGGTATCAAGTGCGACTGGCCTCGATGAAAATTATGAGTTTTAAAAGAAACCAAGCACATCAATGAAGTATTACAAATGGACGATGGAAGCTAATTCCCGAAAAAAACCCTAATAAATTCACGGCCGGGATTAATCCATCAAGAATAGGAAAACAACTCTGTGGGTCTCCGAAAGGATTCCGCTCGTGTGGTTCGAATGCAAAGGGTGCGATCACACTATCCCGTAGGACAAAATGGTCGTAGGCCTTTACACTCGGCACAAGCAGGCCGATGGAAGAGCAGATGGAGTTATAGATACGATTAGCCATGGAGGATAGCGGCTTTCACCTACTAACCTCGATGGATAATAATATCTATAACCCAAAAGTTCACGAGATTTCCCCTATTCGATACATCAGCACCGAATAGGGTTTATTTGATTGTGGGGATCGGTTTCCTACGGGCGCAAGCCCCCGTAGTTAATTATATCTTAGACCTCGGTCTAAGAAAACTCTCGATTAAGGATGTTAGATTATCTTCTCAATTGGGTTTAGTGCAAGGGAATTTTCTAGGCTTTCCTAATCAAAGGGGAAGATCCCAAATTGGCTCGATCAGATCACACACGGTTCAATCATCATCCGATCGGTTAGCAGAAGAAACTGGAGAAAAAGAGAAGAGACAACACACTCATACATGCACGAGGGAAAGAAGGAGGTGGCGTCATCTATGTGACGCAGATGGGTAGGCTTTATAGTCTCCGGAAGAATGGAGAACTTACCCACCATTAAGGTGTATAGTGGTACACCTGTACCACTCACCTTAGATCCTAAATCTATAGAAGATGTAACACCGTACATACGATATTAACACCTATGACCTAGCTAATGCAATCTGGACTTATTCCTTGCCTGAAAAAGGAAGCCAGCTAAAATCCTAAGCACAACCAATCGCTCTATATGTATGCAAGATGGGAAGGGTCTATCCTAAGGAATCAAGGATTAATAGTTTAAAAGACTTAAATCAACGACTCTACAATATGCAGACGAATAGACCTATCGTTGTATGATGCATGAAAAGATGCATAAATAAGAAATGTCCTTAGGTCAACTAATGCAATGCATGCATGTAAGGTGCATTGTGGAGAAAAGTGTGTAAGAAACAGATGTGTGCATGACATCCAGAGTACAGAAAAAATAAATAAACACACCCTAAGGGTATCCTTCAGGCAAGATACCCGCACAGAAAATCATCATAGCAATGCCCACTTCGTGTGGGAAAAACAGCGATGCCCAATGGCACGAGTAGGTGGCCTACTCTACAGGCCTAAATGACCCTAATGGTCTCTAAGGCTCACAGAAAGAAAGAGAAAAAGGGGGGGGGGTATCGTACCCAAAACCGGAAAAGGCCAAAGTCCTAGCAGAAAAACAACGATGCCCACTTCGTGTGGGAAAACAACGATGCCAACCGGCATAATAGGTGGCCTACTCTACAGGCCTAAATGACCCTAATGGTCTCTAGGGCTCACAGAAGGGGGGCAAGCTTTGACCTATAGGGCCAAAGCTTCGTTAGTGAACTACCCTATGGCTGGCTACCTACACATGCTAGAATACCTATCAACAAATTGTGTGTGGAGTGTAGCAGTTCCGATATATAGGAAGGAGTTTAGGTTGCAAAAGTTATACCTGATCGTGGCGCAGCCACTTAATAATTCCAAGCAAGCAAATTGTCCATTAATTCTTGATCGTGCAAGACCCGATGTACCTCGCAATATAAGATAAGAGAAAAATATATATGAGCGTAGATGCCATTCAGAAAATAAATGCATGTAAGTAAGAATGTAACAAACAGGAAATCTAATAGTAACAATTATAAAGCATGTGTATGTAGTAAATACTGAATAACGAAAGAAAATGTCAGCCTAACCTAGGGCTAGAAGTCGTGTCCTAACCCAAACAAATCTAACGTGTGTGTGGGCTGTGTAGTTTTGGATAGATCCTATGTAGGATGATTTAGTTGAAATTGTTTGTATTTTGATTTGTTAAAAGGCCAAAAGAGAAATTTTAATTTAGGTTGAAATATTAGTAGTTTAGGATTAATTTTAGATATTTTTAGTTTTAGAATTTGATCGATTACCACCTTTGTTTCACACCGAGGCCGTGAGGTTTATTTCACCCTCCTTGGGGCTAACTTAATAGCCTCGTAGGCCTGGGTTACCCAGTGGTAATCAACTTTGTTTGATTATTGCAGTTTGTTCTTAAAAGAAAAAGAAAAGGGTGAATTAAATCATTTATTAATCAAGTTTGAATTATGCCAATTAGAAAAATTAATTTTAGGTTTTGACGCTCCATTAGATCCATTCGTGGCGTTGTGCCACCAGGCTTGAGGAACCAGCCTCCTTAGGACACTTAGCCCCGCAGCCCGGAGTAGTCCATCCAATAAACTTCACTTTTGGAGCGGTTGTTGTGTATTGAAGGATTTGTTGATTATCTTTAAAAGATTATCCTAAGTTTGATCTTTAAAAGTATTTTATTCCTAATGAATTTAGTTTGTATTTTAGTCTCCTAATATAATCTACATCTTTTAGATTTTAGATTTGTTAAGAATTAATTATTAGATTAGTTAGAATTGATTTAGGTTTATGTTTTAGATTTTAAAGTTTAATGATTATTAAAAATTAATAATAATTTAATTAAGGATTATGTGTTTTAACATATTTTATGAATTAGGTTAAGATTGATTAGTTGATTATTAATGAATTAAGACAAGAAAATCCAAATCTAGGAAAACGTGTCACTAGGTTTTTTTTGTTTCAAAGTCTCTATCTTATAAGGAACATGCATCCTAAGTCTATGTTTTCTAAGACTCGGTCCTTAATTTTTGTCCTTAGATGTCACTAGTGTCGTAGGACTAAAAGTGTTGTTCTTCTTCTAATTCCTAAGACTTCTACACGGATGTCACAAGGTTTTAGGGATCTAAAAAAAAGTAAAAGCAATCCTAAAATATAATTGAAGTTTCTAAGGCCCTAAGGGAAGGAGGCGTGCAATCAACTAGGCCCCTAAAGGTTTTCTAAGTTTTTTTGGAAAGCTTACAGCACCGGAGGCTACGACCCGGTGGTTCCGCCCGTAGCGCCCCTACCAGATGGGTAGGGACGACTGATGTTTGGATCCGGTTGTCCTAGCTCCAGCTCCGAGTGTTCCTTATCCATTGCTTTCCAAAAGGTACCTCGCAACACAAAAGAAAGGCAGGTATTAGAGCAGTTCTATAAGAAAATAATAATATGAAAGAAGAAAGGTGCATAAAAGAGAAAGAACGTACCTTTTAGTTGTTTGTTGGGCCACTTTGTCTTTTAGGTTCTCCTTATTTTGTATGTACGTAGTGTCAAAGCGCAAAAGAAACGACAAAGAAAGCTAACGGCAAAGCAAAATGAGACTAAATGCAAAAGAAAGAAAATGAAAAATCGAATACGAAAAAGGGATGTGGGCATTGTTGTTATTGGACACACTTCGTAAAAGTCAAGTGTATCATATTATATCAACAATGCCCTTTGCTGTTCCCACTCCAAACGAGGCACTTGATATATTTGGGACTTCTACTCATGAGACCCTCCAAGCAAAGCCTATGACAACTAAGAGAAAACAACTTCTAAAACTCAATTCCAAAATCTAGACTTTCTATTTGTTTAGATTCACCCAACAATTCTCTTTTTATAGGAATTAATACTTAAAGGGAGAAAATTCAAATAAACAAAGAACAACTTGCTCTTAAAGAGAACACTAGAGACCTCTAACATAAAACTCCCTAATATTTTAAACCTCCAAAACTCATCTTTTGGAAAGGACTACTAAGAGAAACTAACCTAAATGAGAAAGCCCTACACACTTCCAAAAGACACTACCGAATAAGTCTATCCACAAAATTATATATTCCAAAATAGCTCACAAGAGCTCCTAAATGGACTACTACACAAAACTTCCCAAAAGTTATCTACCCAAAATCACTTTTCTTTTCATTTTGTTGTTTTGCACAAAAATTCTACAAAATCTTTTACCAAAACTTCATCTTTTGACACAAAATCCTACCCAAAGAACCATTAATCAAGTGCCCTCCTCTTGTATTTGGAGTGGGGTAGAAAACATAAAGCTTTCCAACGAGAAAGTTTTATAAAAAAACTTCTCGTGGTAAAGCCTTCACAAAATTCGTCGCATAAAATAAATCCAAAGCCACTAATAAATTATTCCAACCAAAGAAAAACAAGACATATTTCAATCAAAAGCAACTTCCCAAATTTGCAACACAAAACGACTCATAAGAAGACTTCAATAAAAGCAAAGAGAAACATTTTATAAAGCTCTTTAAATATAAAACAACTCATAAGACTCTCCAAAACACTTCAAACATTCATCTTTTTTTTAAAGTGACAAATAAAAAAAAAAGTTTCATTTTCAAACATATCACAAAAGAAATACTCTAAATCATCGCGTAAAATCTTTTACTATAAAAGGTCATATGCGTTTAGAAAAAGATGCTTTTGAATGTTGCAAATGGAATTGTAAGACATATGCTAAGTAATTTCACATGCTTTTACTAAAGTCATTATAATGTAATCAAACGTCACACATAAACCTTCTCCATAAGATACATCAATACACATAATTAAACTTTGCAAAAGTTTCAAATAATTCAAGATATGTGGATGGTATTTTCTATGTAAAATCTATGGATTTTCACATGCATTTATATTTTCATTCATAAGAACTCGATACAAACCTTCCAATATTTCTCAAAAGATGTTTACAAGAAAACTTTTAAATGCTCACAATTAAGAGAAAAGGGACATATGATTACTCTTCCAAAATATCCCATGAGAAAGAAGTGGCAAAATTGATTTATTCGTTTCCAACAAAACCCTTACAACACGACCAAACATAAAGCTAAAACATCAATATTCATGCCAAACTAATTGCACTTCATGAAGCCTTCGATGATGGATGCATTTTACTATAAATAAGAACAATGAGATACAATCATATTCTACCATTCATTATTATCACATAAAGACAATGAGCGTAATACTAGTTAGGATGTTCGATGGAGATAGAACTATGCTTGTACAACATCACCCTTTGATTAAAACTTGTGAGATGTACTACTATTTTGATACTAAACATTATAAAAGAAAACTATTATTAAGAAAGATGCTCTTCTAAAGTAAGTCATATTCATTCACTTGCCCAAATCGTAAACAAAGAGATCCATGCATATGAAACTCTCTCATCTTGAAAGAAAGAAATTTATGAGGTGGGCGTATTTAGTAAGTTTAAAACAAATCAACAAGCCCATAATGTCAAATGTGTACATGGAATTGAAACATATTTTCACATTCGACTCTCTCAAATTTAGCCAAAGCTACCAATCACCTTGCATGCATATTTTAGCGAAGAATAAAGAGGGCTTCTCCTAATTTTCCCATGATTTACAAAACTCTAATTCATGTAACATAGAACAAGCCATTATAAAGAACTCTCATGCTTCACCTACCGATTACCTCAACAAGAAAACATGCGCATAATACATGGAAGAAATGAACTTTAAATAAGTTTCATTCTCAGATTTCGTTAATAAATCTCCGGGAAAACACATTGAGGAAACTTTGACATGAAGGAGCTCATTGCATAAAACTACTTTAATGTAAGCAAAACAACTATGACTTCGCTTGGAAGCATTCCATCAAACATCCTACATACATGATTTGGTATAGGGATAACAAGGCCTCTAATGCATTTTAGAGTTTACACCTAAGTCACTAAGCCAAGCGACATGAGCCGAAATAAATTTCATTGACCAAAATGTTTGCTCAAATCATTACATAGGAGAAATACATCAAATAAACTATGCAAATCATAACAAAATCCACTACACAGAACGAATGTGCTTATTATGAATCAAGAAGATCAAGGGTGTAACAACGTGTACACTACAAATCTAGCACAAGCCTTGCATTAATGTGGTTTTCTAACAACAAGATCAGCCACCAGATCACATATTAGAAGGAGAAGATGATGAGGAGAATAAACAAAGGAGAAGAGTAAGGAAAAGAAGAAGGAGAAGAGGAGAACTCACCTTGCAAAGAGGAGTTTGCTTGGTCCAGACGGCGTCGGTCGGGACTCAAGAACGGGATGGCGAGCTCGGGTTCGGTCCAGGCGTCTGGTCGGGTGGCTGTCCAGGCGTTCGGCCCTGGCTGAAGGCGTCGGGACGGGAGGAGGAGCCCACGAGACCGAAAGAGGGAGAGAGCAGGAGGGCTCGGGAGCTTTGCCAATCGAGAGAGGGAGACTGGCGTCGGCTGGTCTTCGTGAGCGAGAGAGACACGAAAGGGAGAGGCGGTCCTCCTTGGTTCGGTCCGGAACAGAGGAAGAAAGGGGGGAGTCGGGTTGCTGGGTGATTTTCCGAACAAGAGGAGGCAAGGAGTCGGTCGTAAGAAAGGGAACGGAGTTCTTCTTGCAATCGGAGGAGGCCCAGCCGAGAGCAAGGGAACGAAAATCCAGAGAAAGAAGGAGAGCGTCCCGTCAGAGAGGGAGCTCGGCGTGAGAGGGAGGAGATCGGAAGTGGGAGAGCTCTGACCGAGGAGGGGCGAGTTCGGTGCCCTAGCTGAAGGCTTTCCCCAACGTTCTGCCTTGCTCCAGACATGAAAACATCCCTCGTCCGCTGAAATCTCGCTACCGAGAGTCTGTCTCGTTCTAAAACAGGTGTATCACGCGACTAGAGACGGGAAAACGGCAGAATCAATATTTTAACGCAATCAGAGCCGTCGATTGCATTTCTTGATTTAGGAATCAAATTCAAACGGCTTAGAAAGTCAAATGAGCCCTAATAGAATTAAATTAGGCTGATTTGAGTTAGGTTTGGATGTGAATTTGGCTCAAATTGACTTGATTTAAAATCGGGCTAGATTCAATCGATTTGATCAAATCAAATTGAACTCAAATTAAAAATTATTTGGATCAAATCTAGCTCGTCGCGGTCAGAACAAACCACTCGGGCTTGATTGAACAAGGTCGAGTCTAATTAAAACCAATTTGGATCAATTCGAGTTCGAATTGTGCTCGACGATGTCTAACTAAGCCGATCGAAGGTGCTCGAGCGAAAAACGAGGTCAACAAACTCACTTACCTGAAAGCACCTCCTTTTTATCTTCTCCCTGGGCCTCATTATCTTCACCACCAAACCCTCCGCCCATCTCACAAATTCGATCCCAGACTCTCTCTGGCACCGGGACCACCGAAAGACGCGGCTGCCGTAAGAGTGCGAAGTCCTTCATCAACTCTGCCTCAGCCCTAATATCCCTCAAATCCACGGCCCGCCGGATCTCCGCCACCGTCCGTACGTCAACCGCCCCTTCCCAGTCATCGCCGCGATCATCAGTAGTGGAGTACCAAGTCCTGACAACCTCGACCACGCCGATGACTCGGCGTTCGCGTCCGGAATGGTAGAAGAAGCAACGATCACCGCATTTCATAGACTTGAGGTTCTTCTGCGCTTGGCGATTTCGTACGCCGTCCCACCGGGAAATGCCGCCGTCCGAGCGAAGCTGGTCCTCCCACGACCACTCCGCCGGCTCCGTCTTGAGAAGCCAGTAGCTGCGTTTCCCATCGCTTCTAACGGGCTCCTTTTTGAGATTTCTTGGCATTGGATTCAAGATTCTTCAAGGGATGCAGGAGGGAAGAGGAGGGGACGGGATTATGGCGGGAAACCGAGGCCTGCCAGCCGGAAACAGCTACCGCTTTGATCTAGGAACAAGTAATGGGCGTTTACAAAGGAGGAAATTAGCAAGCGGCCCAAATTCTAAGCATCAAGCATTACCTGTTTCAGTATTAACAAAGTAATGCTATACTCTTCTGAAAAAATAATTTCTAAAAAAAAAAAAAAATTTAAATATGTGGATCAAAATTAGGCGTGTCAATACGGTTCAACGGGTCGAGTTCAGGTCGAAACCAGAATTGACCCGGCACTATTCGGGTCAACCCAAACCTGACCCGTTTTTAAAAACGGGTCAGGCTTCCGGACCCGAACTCGACCCGATTCGAGTCCGGGTCAAACCAACCCGACACAAATGACCCGAAGTTGATGTAAAATTGCTAGTTTTCGGGTAAAAAATCTGGTCAATCTTCAATTTTCGGGTCAAAAAAGGGTAAAAAACAAGTCAATATCGGGTTTCGGGGTCAAATAGGAGTTTTCGTGTCAATTTTGGGGCATTTTCAGGTCAATTTGCTCGGTCGACTTGAACCCGACCCAATTTTTAAAACGAGTTGATTTGTTGAACCCGAATCCGACCCGTTTCGGGTCCGGGTTGACCCTAACCCGTATTTTTTCCGATCAAGTTCGGGTTGGGTTTCGGGTTGTGTCAAAAAATTACACCACTAATCAAAATACAATTTTGAATTTTTTTTTTTTTATGAATATTTCATGACTTAATGGAGAGTTAATCAATTTTAATAATATTTAAGATGTATTTAAGATTACTATAATAAATATGATTATTAAGCTTATATGAAGAAAATAATTTTTTTGAAAGGTATCATAGAAAGTAGCTTCCTAGCACAAAAAGTTCTAAAAGCGATGAAAAAGTATTGACCAAACAGAAATTATAATTATAGTTTGAAAATCAAAGCAACAAAAAAATCGTCCAAAATGAAGCACTATACTTCGTTTGGGACAACTTTATTACTACTTTCTAAAGTAGTTTTTTAGTGTAATAGTTTTTTTTTTTTTTTTGGACATTTAGGTTATTTAAGGCAAACTCACACACACAACGCATACACATGGACTCGAACCTTGAACCTCTTAGTTGGAAGCCAAAGCTCTCAACCAATAGGCCAAGGGGAGTTGTGTAAAATAATAATAGTAAAGATTTCTCGTCTGCATTATGAAAAGACATTCTAACCTTCTTTTTTTTATTACTTTTTTTAAAGATAAAAGTCTAAGCTAATAGAGCGGTGATAATGTAAGAGTTTTATCTATTTATTAAGAACAACTAATAAATTGCATTTTAGTACAACATTATTAAAAGTTATTCTGTTAAAAATAAGGGAAATTTACATGCATACCACTTTATAACATCCTATTTACATATCTAACATCTAAAACTTTAATATTACATGCATACCACCCAATATTATTTTAATATCAAATATACCACTTATATTTCTTTCCTACCACTCATATATTTCATTTCTACCACTCTTATTTGATATGAAAATGAATTATGGGTGGTATGTATGTAATATTAAAATTTTAGATGTTAAATATGTAAATAGAATAGTATTAGGTGATGTGTATGTAAATCTCTCTAAAAATAAAAGTTGAAAGATAAATTGATTTCTTGTGATAGAATTTCTGCCAGCAATTTTATTGGTGTAAATTTCATTATTTGCATTTTGAGATTATCTATGAAATTATGTTTATGGAGTTTAAATAATATTATACTACTTAAGCTTCGTTTGAGATTTTTTTTTGCTACTTTTTAAAACGGCTTTCACGTTTGAGACGGCTTTCTTGCTGCTTTCTACCGTAGCTTTTAAGTTCACAATTTTCTAGTTCAACTAAATTTTGAACTAAAAAATTGATTTAGAAAAAATTAAGAAAGTCATCCCAAGCGAAGCACCTAGCTTAAGGTGGGACACGTTTTTTGTTGCTTCTTAAATCAGTTTTTTGGTTAAAAATTTGAAAATTTTATATTAGAAAACTGCCTTAAGAAACGACAAGAAAGTCGTCCCAAACGAAACCTTAGACGGCTTTCTGATAGCTTCTTGAAGCAGTTTTCTAGCACAAAAAATTATGAAGCTATAAAAAAATCATCTCAAACGAAACCTTAGTCGCCCCTCCACTCTGTATCTTCTCTCTCGTTTGATTTATTGTATCTCAGGTGCTAGCAATAGTGGCATCTCAGGTGCTAGCAATAGTGGCAAATAAGATCGATTGCTGCTAAAAAAATATCTACATCTATTTAATTAAAATAATCCTATATAGTCATACTCTTTCATCTAATTAAGAAAATCAAATAGCTCTGGTATGACTCCAAAGATTTTTATAAGATATGCAGGAATCTCAAGGCAATCATTGAATTAAAAACTTTCTACATTAAATTTAGAACCATCTGAACGTTGATTTCAACAAATTTATAGTCAAAATGAATGTTTGACCAAGATGAGCCTATAAACACTACAAATGATCCGATCCGACTCCAAAATGAGCTCAAATCTAACACTTGAATCACATTTGAAAAATTACGAACATTAATTGATATATCAAATAGCATCCAATTATAGCATGCTTATAGATTAATCAAATAGCTTTACAAGATGAATCTAACGAGCCCAAGATCACTCGATTCTGACATCATTAAAGTAGTTAAATGTTTGATAAATTATCTATGATCAAGGGGATCAATATGGATCATAAAATAAAGTGTTTTGGATTTTGACCAAAATTATCAAAAATGCTCATCTTATCATCTTAAAAAGCCTATAAATAGAGTTTCATTCTCTACAAACTATAAGGAGAGAGATAAAAAAATTAATAAGCTATCTTACATTTTTAAGTTATCACAGTGGACAACTATACTAGTAATCATTGTCATTGTCTCTAGACTCATGTCAAAATATAACCCTGTTATTAATTTTTAACTTACAGCTATGAACATTGAATTTTTTTTGAATTCATGTAAGGAAACTTTGATTTAGTTCTCAATTATAAATAATCTCATCTTCTTCAATTGTGAGGAAGTGTGGATTATTGTGTCTCATGTTTTTAAGTTAATTGTTACAAGTTGGTCAGGCCATGTGATTTTTATCCTTCCCTGAATTTCCACAAAAAAATATTTGATCTTATATCTTATATTTGTGTGTGCTGAATTTTTGTCCAAAGCTAAGACATAAAACATACACTTAACTGATACAAATTTTATAGCATATAATAGTTTGATGTCATCTATGAGAATTATTACTGATATAATATGCATACTTCTTCAATAGTTCATAATCAATCATTCAATCAAGAAAAGTTAAATATAGGTACTGAAGGCCCCACAAGCCTCTTGAGGAATGTATGTATATGATGGAATAATTCAATTTCCAATCTTACAACTCTTAGAGCAAGCTGGACAACAAAGAACAGCATCACAGCTTGATGGAGTTATCCATCCATAAAATCAACGACACTTTAAGGATGATGTCACTAATGCAATACCTCCTTATGTTGCAGCATTCTCTCTATGTCAACCTCATCAAGTCACTTAGATAATGCAAGTTCAACACATCATTTCCTTGTTGTTCGACTAGCCCATTATCCTCCAATAGTCGTTAATGATTTAAATCAACATCATCTTGTTAACACCTCTCATGATATTATAGAAGATGTGTTATAGCGTCTTATTTAAAAGGAATTTCCTTTGATGGAAAGAAATCAACTTACTCCTCACCTCAACTTTAAAGAATCTTCACCCCTGGCTTATACAATTCTCAAACATCCAATTCCAATGGGATTTAAGTTGCCTGCAATTGATTTATATGTTAAGACTTGTAACTTTTATGAACACAATGATCATTATAAAATCATCATGTATATTTAACATGCTTTTAATGAAAATCTTTGTAAGATCTTCCCAATAACATATAAGGGACAAACCTGCCCATACATGATTCTATTTTCTTTTGTTTAGAAATATCCATAATTTTGCTGATTTAGTGAGACTTTTTTTTCCTAACAATTTAGTAACAACCAAAGAATGATCAATGACTCATCCAGCCTTTACGAGATTCATCAAAATATAGGAGAGAGCTTTAAATAGTATTTTTAACTATTTTCTTATAAAGTACACTAAATAATATGAGTGAGTCAAGAGTTATTAGATGTATTTTTCTTGGAGGTATTCACCCTTCATATTTCTACTCTTCACTGATGTGAAAAATTGTTTGCTCCTATACTGATTTCATTCATCATGGTAAAAAAGTCAAATAATTGCTGATGAGATCACCAACACATTGAAATTAGTTAGAACGATCTTCCTCTAGAAACTCACAAGAAATTAATTGGCCTCTCCAACAAAGAAAACATGAGCAATCAAAAGATCATATGAACCAAATTCTACAAAGATTACTTTTTTTTTCTACAAAGATTACTTAGGTACAACCCTATAAATATATATAGGGCTAATATTCTGAAGGATATGGTCACCTAATTACGCATTGTTTCATGAGGGCGTTCATTTAGTTCTAGTTTAAATTTGTTGAAATCGAAGTTAGAATGATAATGAATTAAAAAAAAAAAAAAAATTCACTTCAAATCAACCTGAGATTCACTCCCGTCATTAACTTCCTGAATGGTATCAATTATATCATAAAAGTCAATGATACTCAAAAACGCCTTAATTTGGTACTAATCTTGATGCAAATATGAATTAGAAACTTTCATAATTAAATTCAGGACAATCCAAACTCTGATTTCAATAAATTTATAGTTGAATTGAACATCTCAAAGAGACGAACCCAACGCCACTAAAATAAGTTCAATTTGAGCCCAAATGAGCCCAAAGGGGAGATGAATGACGTTCGATTCAGCTGGAGATGCCTTAAAAGGGAAGCTGCAGAGGTGAGGGGTGATGCACCAGCAAGAGGGAGGAGAGGTAGCGTTGAATGCCAAAAATGCAAAGTACAATAGCCGGATGATGGTAACTCAGTTTAAGATGAAAGAATTATTGACAAATTTTCATAAATAACTTAATTTATTTTGCACGAAAAATATGGCAATTATCAATTTATATTTCAGACAGCTTTATTGAGTAAATATCTCATGTCATTTATGATTTTTCTTATAATGAAACTTCATGAAGGGAGCTAGTAAAAAATTAGATAAATCAGGTCATATTTCAACATTTAGGTTTCGTTACGAACAGTAATGCTTTATAAAACATCTGATCAAAACAATTTTTTTTTTTTTTTAAAATATTTACAAATGCTTTAAAATGTTGTAAGAAAACTGTTTCAAAATAAGTCATATCTCTTAAAAAAAATAAAGTGCTTTAGTTTTTGCTCTTCAGAGAACTTGGACAAAAGCTAAAACACTCATAATGGATGAAAACCATGAATCAAAAAGGTGACACATTTAACATTTGGCACTTCAAATGTTTATATGAGCGTCCTTTTAATGTTAAAGAGAGGATTTCAGTTGGTATATATAAAAAAATGGCATTATAGGCACGAACCTCGAGATAAATTTAAATTCAAAACTTTCATAACTAAAATCATGATGCTTACAATAAAATCGAGTAGCTCAACGAGACGAATCAAACAAACATAATATCACTCAGTTCCAATATCATTAAAACATCTCAAAGAAAAATATGGCGTTTGTGGCTTCATGCACACTGCAACTTCTTCTTCCCTTTATTCCTTACCGTCTTCCAAGTAACATTTGTTTTTTTTTTTTTTGGTGCACTCTTTTGGGTTCTCTTTTCCTGCTATCTGCAAAAAGTAAGATGAAAACTATTATGTATTTTCAGTTTTGCATTTATGCCGTCTGCAAAAGCCCATTTACAACTTAAATAAAAGGTTAATTTCTCATACCAGTTTCTTAACCTTTTGCTTTGAATTCTTCAAAAAAAAAACTTATTTTCTTACTGTAGTTTTACTCTTGAGTGACGTTACTATATTCGTTGTAGAGGTTCATACCAATTTGATCTTCACTTTTGATGTGAGAATGGAAATCTATTTGATGATTTTTCAATTCAAATAGAAGAGTCAAAAGCCTTCTATATTTAGAGAGCAATTAAATTTTTTTTTTAAAAAAAAGTTCAAGACAACACTACTAATAAATCAGCCTTTCGAAGTACTTTTTAGGACCTACGGTAACAGTTTAAACACATACTAATTTATTTGCAGAGGTTTAGAAACCACTACATATGCGCTGTATCTGCTTTCGCTGGAAAGGTTTTAGCACCGGTTTTATTAGTTTTGTTGTAGGTAGACTTTAGTAGCGCTTTTAGTAGATGTTAAAATCGCCGCTAAAGAGTAAAATAAATAAAAATATCTATAATGCCAAAAAAGAAATTTGTGATCAAATTATAAATATCAATAAAATACTATACTAATATAAATTAATTGTGTTATTTAATGATTTATTAATTGTGTTATTTAAATTGTAGTTGTTACGTGCCATGATGTTTCCAAAGAAAACAATCAATAAACAAAGAGGAAAAAAAGGGAACATAGTAAGCACATACGATCAAAAGAATTTATGAGCACAAATCCTTTTCCAATTCATCCTGTTATGTTATTGTTGTATACACACCTACCAAAAAATTTTAGGTTGCAACCAAAATCTCAAAGACAAACATATGCCCGACTGTGAGTTCTGAAGATCAAATTTGTTAAATCCTAGTTGTTATTCAGAAGATTTAGACATGCAGAATCTTTTTTCTCATATGAACAAATAACGAATAATCATAGCATGATTTTCTTGCACTTCATATTGCATTAAATAGAAACATTATGAACTGCTTCTCTGAAATTATCAAACCAACTACAAAATGAGTAATTGCAGAAGGAGAACTCCATAATTTTGGTAGTGAGTGTGTGCTTCGAACCAAATAATTTTCTCAGCAAAACATGATGATGGTCACATTTTCAATTTTTTTAAAAAAATCATTCTAATTTGTCACTACGACAATGCACTTCGCTACATTCAGTTGTCACTAAAAATACCATTCCATCTCATCATTCCTTAATAAGGCTACTTTTCACTAAAAAATGGTGGAATTATCACAGTAAGTTAAAAGAATTTCTATCACAATAAAGCCTTTTCTTAAAATATTGCGAGAATAGAACTTGTGAGACACATTATGTGAAAACAAACATCTCATAACTGTTCTTGACAAATGACCTCCATGGTCACTGAAGAAAAAAGATGAAAGAGAATTAAAAAAAAGTTGGGAAATTTGATTTGAGGAAAAATTACTTGACTCCACACAAATAAGTTTGTCTGATCATTTTTTCAGTGTTAATTTGCTGTTTAACGGGCAAAAAGAAGAACAACTCCAGCATGGAGAACCATAGCCTGGGAGGGCACGCTGGGCCAAGAGTAGGATATAGTGTCCCTGACGAATTGTAGCGTCCAAGACGGCGTCTCGCCAGTGAAGTCCTCCGACGTTAGCTTAGTGAACATGTTAATAGTGTAAAGGGAAGCTATGGTTCGGAGAAAGAAGATGATGGGGGATATTACCCCAGCGACGGCGGCAGTCGGGTTTTTCGCGGGTAGTAGAGGTTCCGAGGAGGAGGAAGGAAAGCAAGCAAAGAAGGTGTGCAACGAGGAGTACCTAGTGTCAAGCGTTTTGAGGTACCCAGAGTCGCAAAGCTAGGCTTCGAAGGCGGGCTCCAGTATGCCTATGGCGAAGATGAAGCACTACTAAAGAATGTTCAGCTAGGGCTGAAATAGAGAAAATATATTGCTTTTTATCAACATTAAAAACCGCTGGTAATAAGTGCTATGAAAATACTGTATTATTTATGTTATAATTACATTGGTTTAAATCACTGCTATAGGTAATATATAGCATCAGTTTTAAAACCGCTGCTATTTAATGATGGGGTTATTCCCTAATTTTAATAGTGCAACATATAATATATATGAGTTTGCATTAAATTCAATCAATTTTGGAAACCAAAAAAAGTTAAATCAGGCTCAAATTAGCATGAAAAAAATGACTTTGATTTGTTTGATATGCGTGAAATATTCTTTATTATAAATGTTATTTATGCTCCACAATTTAATATGAAATTAAAAAAAAAACTTGCATGATTATTTTAAAGTGTGATGGTTGATTTTAATATTATGAAATTATTAAATAATCCTTATTTATCTTGATTGATCATTTTTTAATACATGTGATTATATAGATCGAGATGTTATTTATAAATTCGCCCTCTCAAACTAAGACTAGTTCTACCTCTGTTCACCTTGAGAGAAATTGATAAAGGTCATACTATGAAATATTTTGGATTGTGATTCAAAATGTCAAAATGCTATGCTTAAAACTTGTATGGTATAAATTAATAAATTATAATAACTTGACCTAATTTTCCCCTATAATATTTACTTACAATATTTAGTTTTTTCACCTAGAGAATTTAAATCAAATATTCCGATTAAATCTATAATTACAATTTGTTTTAAATAATTTATTTTGAGGAGATGATTGAAAAAAAAATTAAATTTTATATTATAATCATATCAAAATTAATTTAATAATTTAATAAATTTGATCGTAACAATCTCAACTAATTTTTTTCCTACGTCAAAAATCTGTTAAATTAATAATTTCCATTGAAAATTTCAAACAATCGAGAACTCTGTATCAGTAAATCCGTCCAGAATGCTCAATCCCTTGAAATATGGAGATTGGATCTGGCCATCAACTCTGATACTTTTGGCAGCTGGGAAATATTCTCAACGCTGATCCTGCAGTTATCAGCAGATTTTTTTTGTTTTTTTTTTTTTTTGGGACGAGAAAACACTGCCCAAAGTTCATTAAAACCTCGGTCGACCTGGGCAACCCACACCAATTTACCCAAGCCGACGTTTAAGGCTGGCACTACCGTCGAGGGGATTCAAACCCGGCACCTGGGCTTTGCCCATCCGGTTCTCCACCAGCAGTTATTTCAAGTTTTAGACAATAAATATTAAAATTTGAACATATTTGTATGAAATATTCCAATTATAATATTACATTTGTAATATAGTTTTCTTACATTTATATAGAAGACTAATTAATAAAAATGATGAAGATATTTATGAAAAATTTAAAGTAAAAATAGGAAAAATTAAAGTTTTTTTATAAATGTTCATAACATAAATGTAGGAATTATTGAGCCTAATATTTGTAGTTGGAATATATATTCTTCAACATTAAAATATATTATTATTGTTATTTATGACTTTTTTATTTATTTTATTTATTTTATTTTCATATTCTATTATCTAAATATAGAAGTTTTATGTCAATATATTATATTTTTCTGAGAGCAATGAACAGATCAACTTTTGGTATAACTTTGTTGTTACGTAGAATGACAATTTCTAAGGGATGTTTGTATGCTTTCCTGCTCATAATAAAAATAGACGATTTTAGTTATATCCCTTTGATTTTATACAAACGTGCAATATTTATTTAAGTCCTAATTTTAAAATATTCTATTTTAAAATTTTCTTAGAAAATTAATAAATAAATTTACTGTATTCACTTGGCAAGAAAAATATATATTCATAAATAGCATCCACAAACTAAAGAACAATATATACAAACTTACACAAAGTTACGCCCAAAATCCAATGAAATCAAGACACATCTATACTAAGTGTGTATACATAGCTCTATGTTCGGGCTCGTGCAGTAATTTCTTTCTTTTAAGATAGCTTTTTTTTTTGGAACGGGGATATCTATCTGATGCCACTCCAGAGGGAGCGCTTGGCGGCGTAACTAATCCATCGGTGAAATCTAGCTAGCGAGGCCACCCACTGACATTATCGGACCCACACTTGCTTTGCCCCACTGAAGAGTCGAGGCCGTAATAGAGGGGATTCGAACCCGGGATGGGGGTACCCAACGGTGCTAGCCCACCAACCACCCTAAGCCTTGTTGGGTAAGATTGCTATTTTACTGCTATACTTTTCAAATTGTAACTATAGTTTCCATTTGACTGTTATTTCTCACTATTTAAAAAAAAATTATCATAAAGCTATTTTCTATTACCATGCACTTTAATTTTTTTCTACAACAATTTTACAAAGCAGTAAGAAAGTTATCCTAAATGAAGTCAGCAACAAACGTTATTTTATATTTTAGTAAATCAGATCATGATAATCTAATAATCTACAAAATCAATTTCAAATTTTTAAACAATTTAAATGGATTTGTTTACTCATTCCAGTTCAAATGACATTTGGCACAATTTAAAATTAAATGATAATAAAATCAAAATTTGATTACATATTACACGACATCTGAGCCCACACAACTGCTAAGATTTCCTTAAAAAAAATCTATCATATATCTGCAAAAATGATTAAATTCACAATACCATTATACCAACATCATTATTATAAATTCATATCACATAAGTGATTATATGATGCAAATGATCATATCAACAATATAACATAAATACTTATAAACTAAGCCACATCAAGGCTTCTCTTGTGTGTAAATGTAATCAATATGAGCAGCAAGAGTCCTCCTCATCAAGCACTCCTCCTTCCCAACACCTTCACAGCTGACCTCCTCCTCCGGCTCGCCAACATCAGCCTAATCAAAAAATTAAAAGAAAAACACTTAAAATACGCAAAAATTTTGAATAGAGAGAGATGAGGAGAGAGAGAGAGAGAGAGAGAGAGAAGAAGAAGAAGCAGAAGAAATTTACTCACCACAGCATAGGTGTTCTTTTCCGCTGGGTTAGGTCTGGCTGCATATGACAGAGATGCAGAGAGAATGAGAGCGAAGAATATAAAGAGAGTGGCCGTCTTCGCCATCGCTGACCTGTGGCAAGAAAACATAGAGAGAGAGAGAGAGAGAGAGAGAGAGAGAGAGAGAGGATGCGTTAGGGATTGGAGTTTGTGAGGAGAAAGTTTGATGAGAGGGGATTTAAATAGTGGGAAGCAGATACGCGTAATATTATTAATGAGGAAAAAAAGTGTATATGTATTTTTTTTAATTATTAATTGGATAATATTTATTTAGATGAAGAAATAAGAAAGAAATAGACAAAATGCCGCTCGTGTGAAGCGCGGGAAGTCGGAAGGTGTTTGCCTGTTTGGGAAGAGCACTAACGAGGAAGAGCGGGTCCCACAATGTTACGGCGCGTTATTTGGGTCCCACCTTTTGTTAGGGTAAAAACAACGTAGATAGTAGGAGGAAGGTTCTATTTGACCATGCGTTACAGTTGTCTCAATGTCAATATTTAAATAATGCATCCTACTCTATAAAAAATTTTATATTTATAAAATTTAAATTTCTAAATATGTAACTCAGTAAAAAAATCAGAAAGTTGGTTTACCGTTTACGAATATTTTTGATCTAATGTACGTTATAATTATAGATCGAGTGTTAAATATTGATACAATAATAGTTATTATTTTTTTTTTAAACCAAAAACACATATATTAATAAAAGAAAAGACGGTTACATCAGAAAATGACCAGATAGCAGAGAAAAGGAAATACAACCACATATGGCTCAGTATAACGACCAAGACTTCCAGCATCCCTGTAACCTCATACGGACCGTCCATACGGTGAAAATAGCGCCCAAAACCAACTAAACTAGTCGAAGAACACCGAAGGTTGCCACCAGCTCGGCCACAGGGACATGAGCCCCAACCACATCATAGCCTTTAAAAACTCAAACAAACACCAGCAATCCAAAAGAGAGAAAAAGAGGAAGACAAGAAACAGAGAAAAATCATCTCCTTCTACGCCCCCTCCCGCGGCCCCTCCCGCGAAATCTCCCGCTCCCACGAGAAGCAACAGGTCTATCTCACACCAAGGTAAAATCATTACCGGGATCGAAACCACCATAAAAATCCGGATCCGCCAAATTGCAATCCGAAAACTCCGATTCATATTCAAATTCGGACGAGCCATGTAACCAATCCCCCTGGTTAGAAAAGTCAGATCCAGGATTAATACCCACCCGCTAAAACAAATTCAGCGTATCAACCAAGTTAACAGAGACATCCACTAGATTATTCGAACAAATCGAATTGTTACCCAGATTATTCTCCACACTACAATCTTTATGCAAAGCAAGATTATTCAAAATAATTAATAGCATCAGGTGACGATTGAACCAAATCATCAGAAACCAACAACTTAGGGCTGCCAACCTCAGCGAGCACCTTATCCCCCATCCCACCAGAAATTTCCAGCAAAATATGTTTAGAGAAAGAAATCGGGGGCTTGAACAGAGGGAAAGATATCACCATTTACAACATTAATATCAAAATCTCAACTCACCAGCAGCCAGAATAACAACATCATTTTCCGGAATAACAACATTATTATCAATACCATCCAAACACAAAGAAGCATTGAGGATAGAAGAGTTAACAGGAAAAATAGGAATCGATAAAGAAATCGGTACAGATTTAAGCTGCGACGGAGCAGAGGGCACCACTGGACGATGATTAGGAATTAACTTAGGGCATTCAGATTTTTTATGACCCACAACTTTGCAATGAGGGCAAAAATTGGGCAAACCTTCAAGAACAATCTTTTGCACATAACCTAATTTTTCCAGTCCCAACCAAACAGAATCAGGATAGTTTTGGAGATGTCAAGTTCAACAAGAATGCGCGCGACTGAGGGACGCGATCCTACAGCCGTCGCATTATCGGTTTGGATCGGCATACCAAAAACAGAGCCCAGTCCAAAGAGTATACGAGAAGAGAAGAGATGAGGTCGTAAACCTGGAAAAGAAATCCACACAGGGACAACAGGCGACTCTTCCGAAAGATCCAGAGTAGGCGACCACTTAATAATTTTCATAAAACATCCATAAACGAAATATGAACGATGAGCAAAGATCCTACCATAATCCAGATCGTTTGATAACTTAATTAAAACATTTGATTGATCCAGCAAAGTAACGGAAAAATCACCGGTTAACTTAAGGTTGAAGAAAAATCTACGGATTGCATCCAAAGCCGGACGTTTAAGAGAAAATTTTCCTACCAACGCAAATTCGAAAGGCTTAGCAAGGTGCATAAATTCATCCTCATAAAACTATAAAGCAGGCATACCGCGAATCGTAGAAACTCGAAGATCCGGAAACGCATACGCATCAACTGACCCCGACAAAGCATCTTTGAAGGATTTGGAACTCTTACCCGCAAGGAAGCCCGGATCCAACCGCTTGTTTGCCATGGAAGCAAGGGTTGAGGCGAGAAGGAGAAAAACGGCTAGGGCAAAAGCCCTAGCGAAAAGGGGCAAACCCTAGCAGACGAAAACGAAGCATCGTGTGATATGAAATTTTTTGACACCAAGTTTGATTTATAATAGTTATTATTAGTTATTGATATATCATAAAAAAAGTATCTTGATCAAGCATAAATTTCGAGGTAAAATCAAGTTGAAAATTTCAAAAATTAAATTTGAGACCATCTGAGCTCTGATTTATTCAAACTTACATTCGAATTGAACGTCTCGGAAATATGAACTCCACGACACAAAATTCAACCCAATCCGAGCTCAAATAGATACAAATCAAAGATCCAAATCTCATTTGGAAGGTTCAAATCATAATTTGGATTACCAAACAGTTTTCAAATGTGACTTGTTTATAGTCGAATCGAGCGGCTCGACGAGATGAATCCAAAAATCCCAAGATCGTCGAATTCTGATATAATTAAGACATTGAAATGCTAAATAAACAATCCATGATCACGGGATTCAACCTCGGCTGTCCATTCAAACCACGCCAAACTTACCCTTGATCTTCCTACTATTTATTAGTTATGCCCCCTCATAAATATATAAATAGACTCATCATTTCTTATGGAAAGGGACCCAAACAAGAAAGCAAGAAGGAAATATCTGAGATCTCTCTCTCCACCAAGCTCCTCCTAGCTAGTCCAATGCCCGGACTTCCGCCAGACCATCGATTGATGTCGGACTTCTGTCGGATCACCAACAAAAGCTCGGACTTCTGCTGGACCACCAACTGAAGTCTGGACTTCTGCCGGACCACCAACAGACGCCAAACTTTCTCCCGACCAAACATTGTCAGACCTGCACTTGACATCTGTTTGTCACTATATTTCAACTAGACTGTTGATTATTGTAATCAGATCGTCCTCAAGGACGATTCAGTCAACTGCAATCTACTCATATACTAGTGGCGTGTCCCTGTGATTTTTATCATTTTCATGATTTTCCACGTAAAAAATCTATTGTTCTTTATTTGTGAGTGTTGAATATTTGTACAATTTTAAGATGTAAAATTTTAACTCAACCACCTCGTATATTCTAGCCCACAATAGTTAAAATTTAATTTGAAATAAAATAATTTGATTATAACATAAATTATATGTTAATAAAGAGTTCATTTAGGGTGGCTTTTTTTTTTTAAGATGATTGTTTTATAATTTTTATAAGTGATTTTAAATTATTCCGAGAAATTTTTTTTTAATTATGATGAATATTATAAATATTTCAATTTAAAAAATAAATAATATATATTTATAAATATTATGTTCTAATAATTTTTTTTATTAAAAATAATCTCTTATAATATAAATATTTTAAAAATTGTAAACAAATAATATTCAAATAAAAATATGATAATGATCTAAAATTTCGCAAAGTTTTTTGTCTCCTTATTCAAAAATATGATGCTGCTTACATATAAATATTTATATATTATAAAAAGTTAAAGACACGTGACTAGATTTTATTGGCATCAATTGTAAAAAAATAAAATAGAATATTCTAAAAAAAAAAAATTTTCAATAAACACAAATATTAACTGCAATTAAAAATATTATTAACATATTCAACTATGCCAAAGAAGCTATGAAAGCATAGGACTCTGGACTCCTTCAAAATAAGATTTGATTTGGGTAACTTTATTGTTATTTTATGAAACAGTTTTTTAGTATTGATATGACATCACAAAATTAGCTTAATCGGGCACGAATCTCGAGGCAAAAGCTAGTTGGAAACTTCAAAAATTAATTTTGGGAGCATATGAACTCCGATTTCAGCGAGCTTACAGTCAAACTGAGCGTCTCGGAAATACGAACCCAACGACACCAAGATCAACTCAATCCGAGTCCAAATGAGTCCGAATCAAGGGTTCAAAGCGCTGTTGGATGGTTCAAACTGCAATTTGAGTTACCAAACGGTCTCCGATTTTGACGAGCTTATACTCGAATCAAACGGCTCGACGATACGAATCCAACGAGCCCAAGATCATCAAATTCCGACATCAATAAGGCCTTCAAATGTCCAACAAACGGTGCATGATCAAAGGATTCGATATCGGCCATCCATTCAAACCACTCCCAATTAGCCCTTGATCTCACTCCTATTTACGGGCTATGCCACTCCAAAAAAACTATAAATAGAGCCCTCATTCTACATCAAGGGGACTCAAGGGAAGAGAGAGAAGAAGAAGAGAAGGAGAAGGAGAAAGGGGAAAAGGAGATTCCTCACCTCCTCGACCACCGCCACCAGAGCTCTTCCTGCCGCCTGAAGACGCCGGAACTCTGCCGGATTTTCGGGAAACGCCAGGAATTCACAGGATTTTGTAAATTTCGTGGAATAAGCAAATTGTACTTGGATTATCCCAACTTGTGGGACGAAATCCGCCATTTGTAATCTACGAAAACACTAGTGAAATTTTGCAACTGGGCAAGACCCCGTGGTTTTTTCCTTTTTTGGATTTTCCACGTAAAAACTCTTGGTGTTCACTTTCTCTTTTCTGTTTGTGTGCGAAATACTCGTGCAACGCTAGGACGTGAATTTACAAACTCTACCGCCGTGTATTCTCGCACGCAACAAGTATTAAAATTTTAAATTTGTTATGTCATGAAAATTTTGCACCTATAAAGAGATGCAGAGTTTAGCATCCTACCTTACACAAATATCGAACACACATCATTTATAAAAGACACTAGAGTTTTTACATGGAAATTCCTGAAAAGGGGGAAAACCCTTTTTAGGGGGAAGGCTTTGGCTCGATGCACCAAGTATACATCATATATAGTGTATTATATGGTGGGAGTTAGAAAAAATCAATGTTGGCATGTTCATTTGGTCGACAAAATCATAGTTGATGAGCGATCTTGGTCAGAGGACCCATAATTAATCAAAGAGCGATGGAGATTGAAAGGATAGTAGTTGGTGGCCGACAGTGGTCATAGTGAACGTAGTAGGCAAGTGATGAAGGTCGGAGGGACCGTAGTCGACATGTAACAGTGGGGTAGGAAGAAATGTAGTCAACAAATGTTGGAGGTTGGAAGGACCGCAATCAAGTGACGATGCTCGAAAAATTGTAGTCAAATGACAGTGTTCGGAGATACCATAATCGGTGTGCGACGGAGGTTGAAAAGACTGCAGTCGGTTGATGATGGTCGAAATGACACTAGTTAGCGGATAATGGATGTCAAAAAAATTGTAGTCAATGATTGTTGTCAGGAAGACCGTAGTGGGCGGCCATGGTCAGAACGACCGCAGTCGAACAATGATGGTCAGGGAGTATGTATTCTGGAGACGGTGGTCAAAGAGATCTTAATCAGTGTACGATAGAGGTCAAAAAGACCGTAGTCAGATAACAATGATTGGAAGAGCATAGTCGACACATAATGAAGGTCTAAAAGACAATAGTCGGTGATTGTGGTCAGAAGGACCGTAGTCGGTTGATAATGGTGGTTGAAAAGATCGTAGTCTAGTGACAATGGTCGGGGAGACCTTAGTCGACAGGCAATGATATTTGGGAGGATATTTGATGTTGAAAGCATCAAAGAAGAGTTCTGGCGATAGTCGGAGAACGTAAGGAAACCCGACGATGGCTGGTGGTTAGGAAGAGATTCAGCGGCAACCGATGAATGAGCGGAAGTCTGACAACGACCGGTGGTCAGGAAGAGATCTGGCGACAGACGAAAAAATGGGTAGAAGTCTAGCGATGGTCAATTGTTAGGAAGTGATCCGGCGGTGGTTGACTACAAATGAGCTTCCCAAGTTTTCTCCTTTTCTTTATCCCCCTCATGTGAAGAATAAGATGTCTATTTATAATTTTTTGGGTGTGGCATGACTAGATATGGAAAAGATCAAGGACATGTTAGGAGTGTTCAATCAGATGGCTCATAGTGATCACTTTGACCATAAATTATTTAACAAATATTTAGATGCCCTAAAGATGTCAAAATTGAGTGATCATAGGCTCATTGGATTCGTCTTGTCGAGCCGCTCGATTCGACTATAAGCATGCCATATTTGGATGTCATTTGATAGTCTAATTAATGCTCTGAAACTTCCAAATAGACTTTGGACCTTTAATTTGGACTCATTTTGGCTCGGATTAGATCAAATTTGATGTCATTGGGTTTGTCTCATTGATTCAATCTGACTACAAGCTTGCTAAAATTGGAGATCAGATGATCCTGATTTTAATTTTTGAAGTCTCAATCTCATATTTACATCGAGAATCATATCCAATCAAGATGAATTTTTAGTGACATATCAAAATTTTAAAAAATATTAAAAAAAAAAAAACAACTTCAATAAGAAATTAAGCTGTGTCAAAAGCCTAATATTCAACGCATTAGTTATCTTTGACCATTGGAAAAATTCATGGCAAATCTAAGAAACGGGCAGATATGTGATATCAATGGGATTTCTAGAGGAGTTGAGACTTGAAATCATAAAGCAACATATACAAATATTAATTGCGTTCAGATGAACGGGTCAAAAATAGAAGCTTCTTCTGGTGGATAATACTTCTTCTCTAAGTTATCAAATGAAAATATCATATACTTTATGGCATCATTAGTATATTTAGTAGATAAATTGAAAATAAATTGAGAGAGAATATACTAATCAAAATTCGTTGAAAATAATATTTAAATTTTATAATTTATTTATTATATGCAGGCTTCGTTTATTTTTTTGATGCTTTTGTAAAAGACTGTTTTAAAAAATATTAGTTCAGAAAATGGAATTTTCTAACGGAGAATCATATATAAAAAACTTTCTTAAAACTGCAGAAAAATGAAAAAAAGAGTTATTGAGAACGTGATTTGACGAACCAAACAACAAAAAAAAAAAATCCTCCGTTTCCAAAAACGGAATAGGCAAAAAAACGCTCAAACAAACAAAGCCGCACTGACAACCTAATTTGCCCTCTCTCAAAATTAAGTTTAGAGGTAATTTAAATTTTTTTCCCCTAATGCCTTAAAAGAAAGAAAAAGGTCCACCTTCCCTCTCTTTTACGCGACGGAGTTCGGACCAAGAGAAATATTCAGTTTTGTGACTGTTAACACTAAAGTACAGTAAAAGCACGGTGGTGAACGATAAATGCATTTTTACTATTCACAGTCACACAACCTAATTGTTCTTGGAGTCCGGACTCCGCACGTAATAGTGTCTCCTTTCACACACTGCTCTCTCATTCATGTATGTTTGCACGTAGTTGCACATGACCCCAACTGCTCCATCCCCTTGCAACTGCAAAAGTTCCGCCCCATCGGTCGAATTGTTCATCTTTTAAGTTTTAATTTAATTTTAATTTCAAAATAATTTTTATATTTTCTTTATGGTGTATTTATTTCATGATTTTTTTTTTATAAATATTGATGAGTGATGCATAATTTAGTTGGTTGATGATTTCAAAAAATTTTGAAATATAAAACTTTGCTTAAACTTCATCATAAACACAAAAGGTAGTACTAATTGATTATTCACATGCTCAAAGCCCGCACATAATGTCGCATCTTGCACTTAGCCACTTGCACGGCAATTCAAGCTAACCATAGTTCGAAGAATAAAAATAAGAAGTCAAACATCATAAAGTTTTAATACGCATATAGTTTTTCTGGAAGAAGAAATTAAAAAAAAAAAGGTCAAGCAAAGACTTTTGATGCATGACTCTTGAAAGTTCTTTTTTTAATTAATTATTCAATGCAGATGAACCATCTACATAAATTGCATGTGTGACAGGGATAAGCGCAGATCAAAACACTTAAAAAATAGCTATAAATTTTATAATATTGATCAAATGATCTATAAATCATGCATGCTTATAATAAAAGCGTGCGGCTCGACCAAATGAATCCAATAATATATGATTATGAGATCATTAAAATACTTAAATATTGAATAAATAGTTTATAATCAAAGGATTTGATATGAGTTGTCAGATGAATGGTTATAAAGTTTTTGGTAAATTTTTCAAAATGTTCACTCTACAAGTAATATTCATAAACTCTTATTCTTTATAGAAAGATGACTTAGATTTGAATTTAGAGAGGACTTGGAGATCTGAATGACTCCAGAGTTCTACATGATGTTTGACGCCAACGATAGCCAGCGATCGACATCGCCAGGCTACCGTAATCCAACTATCATCCATGAATTGTCATTGTTTGTATGTCATCGCCTGACAATGATGATGGTCTAACAATGGTGGTTGGATACCGATGGACATTGGAGGGCAACTGTGAGATCTCGTTCCCTTACTGTTCCTCTCTGAATTGGATTTTCCTCCCAGGATCGGCCAGGACGATGTTGAGATCGTCCAGGCCGATCAGTACATTGAAAACAGCTGATTTCTGGAGTGCTTTCTGGAATGATTTCTGGACAGAATCGTCCAGGCCGATTCTTGATCGTCCTGAGACGATCAGTGCTTGGCACAAGTCAGTGAGCAAGGGTTTTTATCGTCCAAGGAAAATTAATTATCGGCCTGAAATATCATCCTGGACGATTGGAATTTGGTAACATCGTCCTGGACGATGTGGCGATCGGCCAGCCCGATCAGACTAATGTTATAAGGAAATCAGCTCGATTCGAGGAGAGAGAAAAATCATTTTTTATAAAATCAGATATTTTTGAAGAGAGAGAAAGAGAAAGGAAAAGAGAAGGGAAGCTGGTTTTCGGAGGCCGCGGAGCGCTTTTCGTCCGACGCCGCTGTTGGAAAAAGTTTAAATCTCGTGGTAAGGACTCCGAATCCTATTTCTGTTTTCGAAGATATTGATTTTTGATTGAGTTGTGTATGGATTTGTGTTTTCGTAGTCGAATTTTGGACATGATTTGGTATTGACACAACTTTCACAGCACAACTTTTAGAATGTTATAGATATGAATATTGTACACAATTTGACTATGTTCTACGAAAATTTTATTGGTCGGAATTGGTTCTACGCGATTTTAATTGATTAGAAAATTATCAAGATGCTTATTGATTTGGATTCTATAGAATAATAGTCTTATATTGATGTCGTGAATATTCTACTGTAATTTGGTGCAATTTGGAAATTAGTGATTTTTGCAGGATTTTTGTGTAAATTTGATAGACTGCCGTTACTCTGCCCGATTTTCGTAGTTTTTCTGATTTGTCTGAAATTGATAGATTGAATAGATATGAATGTGAATATTGATATGATTGCTTTAATATTAACTATTGAATTGATTATTGATTGATTATTGATACTGAAACATGTATAACCTGGTTGAACGTTGGTTGGAGATTGATTTGACCTGTACAGGATGGTGGGCCGACGGGCTTTCCTTTAAACCATTGATCATTGATATAACGACGGGAGTCATAAGGAGTTTATAGATATGTCGACGGGCGGCCGACGGGCAATAGAGTGACGACTCTTTTTATTGAAACCAACGTATGGATATCTACAACAGCAATATGGATTCTACAATAGCAACATAGCCAGTTGATTGTACTTGTTCAGTATTATTGTATTGAAATGCATGTTTACTGTATTGATTTACGGATGTATTGCCTTATCGATTTGTGCTTTATTGATTTGATCGGATTTACTATATCGTACGATTTCATTGATTTCATCGATTGATTACCAAGCATTGATACTATTGAGCATTGATATGGACATGGATGGATATAGATATTGCATTGATAACATGAATATGGTCATTGTATAGATTTATTGATACTGCTTATAGACTCATTGATATTACTGTTTCTGCACCGTATTGACTGCTGCATGGATTCACTGTTAGAATAGATTGAGATTTATCGTATCGCTTTTCTTGATTGATTTCATTGAATAAATCGTATTGATTAGACTGCATCGATTTGATTGTCGATTATTGATTGATTGAGTTGATTTTATCGATTAGTCTGCCGCTACATTGACTGGTTTTATTGACTATGGATTTCCGGATTGCATAGACTCATTGACCATTGACTGTACGGATTTGATTGATTGATATGCATATTGATAGCATTGTCGTGCTTTGATTTCAGTTATAGGTATTAGGTGACCTGCTGGGCTTTGTAAAGCTCATTATATGTGGTTGACATTTTCAGGCCAGGGCTTGGGAGCAGGAGATAGAAATTGATCCGGATCTACATGTTTTAGTTCTTTTGATGATTTTGATTCTTTTGTACTCATGACAGGATAGATTTCTGTACTTGTGATTGTAGTATAGTTCATGAGTATTGTACATGACCTTTTGAGATATGAATCGACTTGTATATTGATGTTTTAAATTTTATAGATGTTTGTTAGATCGTTAATTGAAGGTTTTAGATAGCTCTGGTAAATTGTTAGAGAAATTGATTGACATTCTTTCCAAATTTGATCTTGGGGCATCACAGCAACAATTTGACAGTAGAGTTCATCAAGCGAAAATTTGATAATATTAGTCCAACGATGTAGATCAATAAGTGGTAGTTCGAAAATGGAGTTCGAATAGTGACGATTTGATAAAAATGTTTTCTTAGTAGTCAGGTTGTGGTTCTTGAGTGAAGCTCTAGAATTCTTTAAGTCTCGAGCTCTTTTGAATCTCAAGCCAATGATCTCCACTAATATTGTCGAAATCGAGATAATTATATTAGATGACTCCATTGGTTAGTTCTCTTGGTTATAATCCATTCTTTCAACAATTAATTCATTAATTATATATAAACTAAGCAACATTGGGGGCTCTTTGCATTCATCTGATCAATAATAAATATGATTCGACTGTTCTTAGTTGAAGCCCTCCAGAATTAGTCAAAAAACTACAACCATTAAAATTCAAAGCCCATAGCCCAAACCCTTGTCCAAGTCGCTGCTACAGATGTCTTACCCCAAACTATTAAAAGAAGCATATAAAATCTCAAAAAAGAATGAGAATGTAGAAAAAAAAAAAATTAATTAGTTAATTATAAAAATGGGATGTAATTTTTAAATATTCAACATTATTGGACTTAGGATAACGAATATTAATATATTTTAAGTTTATTTTGCATTATTATTTTTTAACGAGTCGGCTTACGAGTTAATAAGCTGAGTCATAGTTGGCTCAAACTTGACTCGTTGACTCATCAAACTCGGCTCACCTAAGCCAACACACGAGTCAGCTTGACTTATTTACATATCTAATATACAGTATTCAGAATATACTATATACAATAGAATATAAACATGATAATACAAAATAATAAATAGAATATATCTAAAGCATATAATGATCATATAATTTTTTTTGGGCCGTTTAGGGATCGAACGGGAGCCAGCGTGAGACATTACCTGCGCTCAACCACTAAGCTGCCCGCACGTCCCATGATCATATAATTTACCACTAAATAAATTTTAAGAGATGCCCAAAGCTTCTTATTAATGTGATCAGAAACATGTCTATGAACTAGTTTAGTTGGTAAGAGATTAAAATTTGCTGGTAAAGTTTATTGATCGATTTTTTCTTACATCAACGTTGTATTTCAAACTCTAAATTTATCTTTAAAACTTTAGAAAACTTATACTGGTCATGATGATAAACATAGCTCGAATGTCCAGAAAAAAAAAAGGGATAAAATTATTGCAATTAGCATCTAACATCCAGCAATAGCATCACAATAATCACGACCTATGTTTTCAACTCCATACACCTATGATTTCATCTCCATCTGATCTATTCATTGACATCAGTGAGCCCTCGAGCTCATTTGCCCAGACTTCGTTCAAGCTCGGCTCGATAAAAAATTCGAGCTTTTTTTTTTTTCTCTCTATTCAAGCTCGAGCAGGGGTGTCAATATTTGATATGACCCGAAAAATTCAATCCGAAAATTTTGAGATCGGGTCAACCCATTTGAGAAATGGGTCGTGTTCGGTTTTAAAATCCCGACCCAATTGCAAGTACGGTTGGATTCAACTCAACCCAAAACCCGACATCAACCCGGAACTAACTCATTCCCATCCCGCATAGCACCGCGAGTTTGCAAGCCTGCTCTACTCTCGCCCAACTGCCTGTGCTGGCACTCATCCTAGTGTCTCGCACTCGCACCGATGGTCCAACGCTCGCAGCCTCGCATAGTCCCCTACTTCATTCATGCTCACCTGCCTCAACCACGTTAGCTTGCCTTGTAATGGACTGCATGTTGACTCTGCCATTTTTTTTTTTTTTGAAGTCAATGCAAGTCTAAATCACAAACCGACTCCGCCATAGCTTTGTTATTGTAATATTTTACTTGCACGAATTTTTTCGTAATTTTTGAGTGCTGGTATAAATCCTAAAGAAATTGACACTTTGCGGTCTTCTTTTAATCTAGATTATGAGGCATCACATGTCTTGCTCACACTCGCGTTCGCCTGCCTCTCCCATGCTCGCAATTTACTCGCCCCTGGCCTTATCCACACTGTGCGTGATACTCTGAGAAGTGGCAACCAGGGCTAATCGGGCCGGGTCAGGTTGGGTCAACCTGGTAGCCCGACGAGTTAGGCTCGGATTGTAATTTCTGACTCATTTGCAAAAACGGCTCGGATAAGACAGTAGCAGGTCAATATCGGGTTAGAATCGAAACTGACCTACAACCCAATTTTAACACCCCTACTTGAGCTCATTTAGAAACGACCTGTTCAAGCTCAATTTGTGTTCATGTTCGAGCTCATTTCATTATAAACTTATCAAGCCTCTCAATGAGTCCGCTGTAGCCAACCCGTTGCTCTTTGGCACTAGCGTTATGCTTTGCAAGTTTTGTTTACATGGTTTTACTTTTATAGAGCAAATCCAAACACTCAATATCGGTGTGAGACTAAATGTAGAGGCGCTAAGGCAGGCTGAACACAAAGAGGACAGAGAAAATGCAGAAAGCCCTTCCCTATTTATTTTAATATTCACCTATGGACTCTATTAAGACAAATATTAATATATGGGAAATCAAACCCCTTCCTACCTCAAGTGTAGAAATTTGTAGGGGGTGTCAAAATCGAGTTTCAAATCAAGTTCAGGTCGAATTAGTAATTGACCCGAGTACAAATAGGTTGAACTGAACCAACCCGATTTTGCAAACGGGCAAGAAATTTGGACTCGGATCCGACCCCTAGTTTACTAGGTTGAACCGACCTGAAATTGACTTGGTGACTGGGAGCGTGGAGGCCTGGCGGGATAGCGTGAGTGATGAGTTCAGAAGTCAGATCGTGCGAGTGCGTGGGTGCAAGCGGACGAGCGGCCGAGCGGCCGAGCGCACATGTGCAGGCGTGCGTAACTGTGTTAGCGGGCAAGGGCAGCCTGGGCCGCTTGGCATACCATATAAGGTGTTGTGGCCTGTGGGTGCGCATGCGCCTGCACTAAGCATGTGAAAGGTGCGGATGTGGCGAAGCCAACGTAGAAGGTGACTGCATGGGTGCGCTGCGCAACCGCGACGTGTGCGTGCGGAGCGGGTTGAAGGTGACTCGAGATAGTTGATGGGTCAATATCGGGTCAAACTCAGATTATCGGGTTGACCCGGATCAGAACTATTTTTCAGGTGGGTTAAAAAATGAAATTCAAACACGACCCATTTATTAAACGAGTCAAGCCAAATCCAAAATTTTCAGATAGTGCTCAGATCAATATTTGACACCCCTCAAATCCCATCTTGTGAAGCGTGAACCCATGTGAACTAAGCACCATCTATTATAGAGGAAGTAGCATGTGACTCTCACTATTGAAAGTTCTTACAAATGAATGGTTGTTAAGGGCATCTCCAACCGAAACTCTCATTTTTCACTCCAAAATGCAGTAAAATCAAATAGTGCAGTGAATCATCTTCAATGGAACGCCATTTTGCCCCTAACCAGAGAGAAAAGAATTGCGCAAGTGAACAGTGCGACGCCAATATTGGTGTCGCACTGTTCAACTGCGATCAAATGGCGGAGTAAATGGCGTTCGATTGATGCCTCCATTCGGTTGTTTGCCGAATGGTTGGAGATTGTCTAAGGCACAACAGATTATTGGAAGGAAAAAAAAAAAATAGTAATATCACATTGATTCATTTTCTTGAATGAGTTTTTATATCTAAACAATATAACCCTTGATTACTATACCTTAAAGAAAAAAAAAATGTTCCTTTGACATAATTCAAGACTTAATAAAGCGGATTTACTATTTTATCCTCTTTTTTACTTCTATTTACGCTAAGAATTTTTTTGAAAAATATGTTTGATTTTTTAGAAAAAAAACTGATAAATGATATCCTTATAATATTGCATAAAAATGGATTTCAAAGTCCTTAAATTTTGTACTGAGATTAGTATTTGATATGATACATAAGTGTTACTTTAATCTAATAAGTACAAAACTCATCATGATATATTTCTACAATTTTTATTTCCATTTTAGTTGTTTCTATTAGGGGTGCAAGCGAACCAAACGATCGACGAGCTACTCATTGTTCGGTTCGATTAAAGCTCGTTTGTGACCGTTTAATTACTAAACAAACAAACTTGAACAATATTTTAGATACTCGATTCTTAAATAAACAAACTTGAACACTAATGCGTTCGGCTCATTTATGTTCGCGAACAACATCATTTGAAGTTTGTGAACAAGCTCAAGATTAAGCTCGATAAAAGCTCGATCCGTGTTCGATTCTGAACTCGTTAATAAGCTTGATAAAAATAATTAATATTTGATTATAGAATTATTTATTAAATATAAAATAATATAAAAATTTTATATTTATTATAATATAATGATATAATTATTGTTAAATAAAATTTAAAGTAAATAATTTTATATTATATGTTAATTAAGTATTTTTATTAAATTTAAGTGAATGATAGCAATGTCAAAAACATTTTAGCTTTAAAGCTCGTTTGTTAAGTTCATGAACATCTAAAAGTATAACTCGTTTATAGCTCGTTTATGTTTGTTTGTTTAAAGCTCGATAAACACTAAACGAACGAACATGAACTGAACATGAACCGAACATGAACACTCATTAATTTAAATGAACCAAACATGAACACAAACAATAAAGCTCGAACAAACATGAACCAAACTTGAACAATCTGATATTAAATGAACACAAACATGAACACTCACATACTCGGTTCGTTTGCAGCCCTAGTTTATATCTTTTACTTTAAAAATAAACCAAATTATTTTAAAAATACTAAAAAATGCCATTTTAGATATTTCCAAAATTATTAAATTAAAACTATCTCGGATGCATCTCTCATCGCCAGCCATTGATCATCGTTGTGACCAATCTCATAGTCCCTTAATTCAAAGGCGAAGTCAACCTCTTTATTGACGATGGATATAATAAGATTATGAAATCCATAATTTTATGTATGAAATAGAAAAAATATTTTTTTCTTAGAATTTATGTAATTTCATTTATTGAAGATAAACAAAATAGTTAAAATGTTTACTAAAATAAAGTTTTAGGATGAGCTTTTTCTGATTCCACCCCTATCTCCCATGTATTATTCAATTTTTTTTTTAAAAAAAGCAAAATATAAAATGATCCCAAACTGCCTTTAACATTTTTTTTTGCAAGGTATTTGTGCTCAATCATTTGCAATTTTTTATTATTTAATTTTAAGCGTGATTACTCTAATCCAAAGGTGAAAGCTAGACGGGCATCATCTTTTAAGAAAAGGTTAGGTCACTTATTATTGTGATTTAGACGTGCTTTGAAATTATTGGGAGCACATTCATGCCTTATCTTATAATATCATTGCAAATTATTCTTTATAAATTTACATTTTGAAATCCTCACTGGGAATTTTAATTTTTCTCGGTAGATTTCCGTACGGGTGTCAATATTTGTCACGATTCAAATCTGATATGAAAATTTGAGATTGGGTCATCTCAAATCCGACACGAAAATTTTGGATTCAAGTCAAACCGAATCCGAACTGGGCCGGGTTCGGGTTAGAGATGTCAACCCATTTGTAAAATCGGGTTTGGTTCGAGTTGACCCTAATACATCCTGGGAGTTGTTTGCTGCAGACGGTGAAAGCTGGGACGACATCCATTTGATATGGGTCGTGTCTGTCATCGTCTGTCGCTTGCACCTGAGCTGTTGTCGTCGATCCTGCTGCTGGCCTGCATTTGGCTTTGTCACGAGAGTCCAAGACCATGACAATGACAAAATCAGAAGTAATGACGCTACCGCTGGCGCATGAGTTGCCGCTGCCGACTGCATTTGGGTTAGTCCCGAGAGTCCGAGACCGCGACGATGACAAGAATGAAAGTAATGTCGCTGCCGTTGCATGAATAAGCGCACTAACAAAGCCTTCGCCAGTGGGATTTGACTGAATAAGTGCGCGAACAGAGGGCCAACATTGACTTACAAGTCAGTTCGGGTTGACCCGAACACAAAGCGGGTCGTGTTCGTTCCGAAAAACTGACCCGTTGACAAAAATTCTTACGATAATAAATAAGCTTCCTTTTTTTTCTTCTTATTTAATTATTTTATTTTATTTTTTAATTTAATCATAAGATATTTTGATTAAATTTTAAATTATAATAAAATTTCAAATTATTTGGTCTATTTTAAAATTAGTGTAAAACAAACTATTTATATATCTTATTTATCTAAAAAAATTAATAATTTTGAAGTTTTTTTTCTAATTAAAGATTTTAATATAAATTAAATTGATGTCTGATATCAATAATTAAGTGGGCTTCCACTAGAATGATGGACTATTATGTGTCATCATACAAATTCTTCATTACATAAAATAGCATTGCTCCTCAAATTCTTAATATTAATTTATATTCGACATAAAATTTATGTGAAATACATGTTATGTATAAGATTTCTTATAGCATGATATGCCAATATCAAGACATACAATATCTATGTTATTTTCCATAGAACAATTTTATAGTCATCTTTATAAAAAGTTATAGCCGTCCCAAACAGACTCTATAATATAAAATAATCATAGAATTGCCTAAAATCATAGCCTTTGCCAAATGAGCTTGCTTTAATTGAAGTTTAAGAGTCCAAAATGTTTCATTAATTGAGATTTAGGATTTGTTTGAGACAGCTGTAACTTTTTATTAAAATAATTATGAAGCTGCTATGGATAAAATAATTCTTTTAAAAGTTATTGTCAAACAAATAACGAGAAATACCGTTCTGTGAAGACCAATACCGAGCAATACCGAGTTGTACCGAGTTTTTCTAAACTCGGTACAACTTGGTACAACTTGGTATATGCTCGGTATTGGTCTTCATAGAGCGGTATTTCTCGTTATTGCCAAACAATACCTAGCAATACCGAGTATTTACCTAGCAATACGCGAACATAGCATTCCCGGGTTCCGAACCGAGTCAAATCGTCGGGCCGCGCGGTAAAGAGCAAGAGCACGTGGCGACATGTTCTTGGCGGCCGAACGTAGCTCTACGTCCCATCAGAGGACGTAATAATTGTTCCTAAATCTGCACTCTTAATATTCTTTAGTTACTTCATATTTGCAGGATGCGCAGCGCAAAACTAATTATTGCAATTAGAATGCTTCACGGGTAAACATTCATAATTAGGCATTAGCTTTCATTCAGGATTGATAAATTAAGATCCATAAATTAGTTATTAGGCATAGAATCATTTTCTTCTCTTTTTTATACCTATTAAGGGCCCCAATGATGCCGAACCACTCAAGAAACTCATATGCAAGCATCACAAAGATGCTGTAAATTCTAATCAAAAGCAAGGGCATTTCTGGAAACACAAATTCATTCCTTTTTCAACTGTAATAACAACATGGATGCCTTCTTTTAAGACCAAAGCCAACTCTAACCCTCCATTCATTTGCATTAATCCTCTGAGGACATGCCCACTTCTTCTGCCTGGAGATGCATAGACTTGTTCAGTTCAAGATGTGGCTTGTCTGAGCTCAATCCGCCTCGTAGATCAACATCCGGGAACGAACGAGAAAGCTGTAGAATGATTGATCGAGTAACGTCTTGGGTTGGCAATGGCGTTGCAACGGTCTTCTTTGCATCTTTGGAGCGGTGCTCTTGCATCAACATCATGACTGCTGATGATTATGATGATCCCACAGATCTTCTGTTGATCGACGAGAAAGGTAACGGACACGGCGGGATGGCTTGCAGGGCAAGGAGAAAGAGGATGAGTAAGAGTGGAGAAAGGCATCATGGGGAGTTATATGGATGTTAAAGGGCCAAAGGAGCAAGGCTTATAAATTATGTTTCATTTTCTACAACTCTTCCATCCCCTATGCTTATGCATCTATGTTCTTCTATTGTTGAAAAAGTAAGGAATTTTGAATCATTTGATGGCATGAAGCATAAGAGCCTAATTTCACTATGCTTATGTTAATAATGTTATAATATTTATTTTTATCACTGAGATGATAGAGATGTAATTCTATGAATGACAATCATATTGCTCTGTTAAAACTCTATTGATAAGGTAAAATAAGTGGAAATCCAAGCGATGCTCACTGCAAATTAAAAAGTCGAGAAATAACATACTATTGAGATGCACTTTTTTATATGAATTTTTTTCAAAGAAGCTGCAGTTCAAGGTTGGTAGGGGCAAAGTAGAGCTTCTGACAAAGGGTGATCATTTAAGAAAAATCTATTAAGGCTTTATTTGGTTCTAGTGAAATGAAAATAGCATTGGCAGGATGAAGCTTCTGTTAAAAACATTAACAGAATCGATTATATGAGGGTGTTTGGAAGCATTTATGAATAATTATTGTGGAGAAATTTAAGTGGGGATTTGTTTGTATCTTTTATATGAAAGAATTCAAGAAGATCATGAACATAGGTGTGTATAGATAGAAAAAAAAGGTATTTGGTGGTAGACATGGCTTCAATGTTGAGAAAAGGAGTGTAGATCGTCATGGTCATAGATAAATGCTAAGCAAGGGCATTAATCATTAATTTTCAGTACATGAAGAGTTGTTAGTAATAAATACAGCTTCGTCTGTGACTGCTACTTAAAGCAGCTTTCTAGTATAAAAATTTGAACCAATATAAAGAATACCTTTCATCATTGTAATGGCTGAATATCGAGGAATCTAAAGTGGAGTTTGTTTTTTAGAAATAATTACTTTTCTATTCATATAAAGAAGAAAATTTATTATTTTTTGACTAAATTTAATCCGTATATTTACTCAAAGGTTTACAAAATCTTCTTTATTTGCAAAATTCACATATTTATTTTTAAATTGAACTATATAATTCATGAGATCAAATCATTAAGAATTTATTAAAAATAAAAAGTTATATATCAAAATTTTATAAAGCTCATTAAAATTGACATCATTATAAATAGTAGTAAGTGAATGTTAGTTTTAAAAATAAAAATATTTAATTATAGAATCCCATGCTTTTACTATCCCTAACATCTTTAGACAGTTCTTATTTAAAAGAATAAATTTTACTTGTTAAATATTTTAATAAGTTTTATTTGAGAATTTGTTTTATAATCATTTTATTTTATTATTCAATAATTTACTTAGAAATCCATCTAATAACTTAATTATATTGAGGAGAAACTCACGTCGCATAAATTTAGAAAAATAGTGCATCTTCTTTGTGCCTATAAAATCTCGCTGAAATCTTGGCGTCAATCTGCCGAAAGTCCACAAACCCCTCCACCCTTCGATTCCCTCCAGCAAACTGCACCAAGGTATGCTTCTCTCCAATCTCGTAGCTGTTACTGCGTCTAGGATTTAGGATTTTTTTAACCTCCTCTCTTTTTTCTAGACAGCATTTTGCCGATTTTCAATTACTTTGATTCGATGGGATATATGGTATTCGCATTCCCTACCTTAGGGTTCTTTTTCATTAGTGGTTGTTCGCTTTATCTGATTGATTGAATATTTTTACTCTTCCAAGAATTCCTTTTATGATGAACATGGGGCCACTAAGGAGCTTTCACTTGCTCGTTGCGTTGCTAGGCATAATTGTGTTTCCTCGTCGTTTCAGGGCTTGTTGCTGTCTAAAGGTTAGGGCAGAACGGAAAGGTTTTGTAGTGGTGTTGTGTCAGAGTGTTTGCTGGGAAAATTGAAGATTTTCTTAGCCCTAGAATTAGGACGCATAGATCTAGTTAGAAAAGTTCTGAACTTGAAAACTCTGTATTAACAGTCACCCGCCTGCTGTGCATGTCGCAGGGGCTTCAGTCCTGACCTTCTAGGTTACGGGTTTGAGCTGTGATGTGGGTGTGTGGGCAAGTAATTATCGAAGTTCTGAAAATCGGCGCATGTAACCAGAATAAACAGAGATTTTGGTCAATGATTTAACGTAGTTGAACCGGATGACATAATAAATAATATAAGTATTCAATATAATATAAATTATGTAATAACTGAAATTTTTTAAAAGTAAATACATAAATATCTCGATTAAGACAAATGAACAAGCTTAATTACGATTCGATATAAAAACTCATTAAGAAACTTCATTAAATAGTAATGTGAATCTAAATATATGTATATCATAAATATAGATATATGAATATTAAATATAATTTAAAATGAAAAATTCTAATATAAATGCATAAATATATTCATTATTTTAAATTTTAGAATAATATTTAATATATTATATAAAATTCATAATATTACAAAAATATGTTTTTAACTTTTATAATTATCCATTATATTAGCTCAAATTCACAATCCAGCGTAATTTAACAACCTAACTCTTATCCAGTGTTCACATAGTTTTTTTAGTTTTATATCATAGGCGAGTTTTAAATAATTGTCTTTTATAGTGTAATGAACAAGCCACAAGTAATAAGCTAAGTTGTGTGAGGTGACAATCATGTATACTCGTTGAATTTGCTTCTAAATGAATTTTAAAAAATAAAAACTTATAAAACAAAAAATATATTCTTACAAATTTTATTAAAATAACATGTAATATTATGTAGAACTGGCTAATTCTACAAAAATGGGATTGGTTCAATGGTTTTCGGTTGAACCAGCAGTTCAGACCGGTTCAATGCAAATATGATTTTCAAACTCAACTAAACTGACAACTTGATTGATTCATGGTCAAATCGGCCAGTTCACTTCAATTTTCGAAGCACTGGTAACGACACTTGGATGCTTGTTAGGAAACACTTGTAGAAATCGAAGAAAACGCTAGGCTGAATTTGAATTTCAACAATTTGAAAAATAGGAATTGAGAAGAATTTGGTGAAATAACACGAAAGAGATCTTTTAATTGCTGGTGAATGGAAGAGAATAATACAGATATAATGGATATTCAATTCAAGAGGAAGATCAGCCTCCCCCAATGCCTAGCCACTAGCTAGAGCCAAATCAATCCTTAGAACAATCTAATTTCAGCCAAACAAAAGATAACCCTAACTCTAGGGGAAAACTACTACTTAAAGCATGCAATTACATGAAAAATACCAATACAATCCTCCATAATTTGAACTTTCCTCCAATCTGCCCCCTCCTCCAATACATTAATGCGTGGACCCCACCCCAAGGGTGGTGAGATTTGACTTGGGCGGAACCTGCTTATGCCTGACATATACCAGGGCCAGCCCTGCTAGACCGATTGGAGCAGCCCTCCTGAACAGGTCTAATAATCCCCCCTCCCAAAGACTCACTTTATCCTCAAGCTGAAAGGATGGAAACTGATGCTTCATTGTCTCATACAACTCTCATGTGGCGTCGTAGTCAAGTAGGTTTTTCCATTATATCAGCAATTTTCCAACTCCCTCTCTCTCTCTGTCGTACCCCTTTTAGCTCCTGTGATTTCAACATCACCTCCAAATCCTCTATCAATGTCATTGGTAACTTTGAATTGGGCTAACGATCACCAAACACTAGGTGTATGATACTGGTCGGTGATAACCTCAATCGATAAGCCACTGCCCCAACTCTCTCCAATATTTTATAAGGGACAAAGTACCTCAGGACCAACTTCTTGTTCCTCATTTTAGTCATCTTCCTTTGTATGTAGGGATGAAGCTTCAAATATACGCTATCCTACTATCCCTTATTTCAAACTGGATGTCCTTCATATGCCCATCTGTCTGCTTCTTCCTGATCTGCCGAGCCCTCAACAAGTGCATTTTTAATTCCTCCAGCATCCTATCCCTCTCCTCCAAGTACTGTTCCACTGAAGAAATTGGTGTCCTACTTTGCCCAAAATTGATGAGGACATTAGTCATCGTTTCCAGCATGTTTATCACAGGAGATCACAAATCAACGACCAAGATCGGAAGCATCTATTATTGAGTTCTTTGTTATTGTATTAATTTTATTTTGTTATTCTTTTTGTTTCAGTGGACCTTTGTACCCCTATGAGGGAGTTTAGTGCTTTGTAGCCGAAGGAGCGTATGCATCTTTGTTTATTTTCATTAGCAAGGCCTATATATAGTGGCCAAAGTCTTTGTATCAAATTTTTAATGTATGTTTGAATGAAATTTGGATTTGTCTCCTTCTTGTGTGTGCACTTGAGAGAGGAAGAGCCTAGGAGAGGCTCAAATGAAGTAGCCAACAGCCCCTGTGGGTGAGCTCTTGGTTTTCCCATATCTCTTCTTCTTCTCTCCCACTTTTCCACCACCCGAGCTTCCTCTTTTTTCTCACTACCCGACGGCCACCATCACCTCCCCTCCTTTCGTCAACCCCACCTCCAAACCTCATCTCCATCACCGGCCCAAGGCCTATTCCCCTCCACCCGAGCCAATTTCTCCCTCCCCCATGCCATCGGCCCACTCCACAATCCCCACCATTATGATGATTTCCCTTATCATAGTTGCTTTCCTAAATTAAGCCAAGCCAAGAAGGAAAGAATTCTAATTATTTGAAATTCAAATTTTGAATTTCAAATACTTTCCTTTTTTTTGAAATTCTAAATTAGGAAAGTGATTAAATCTTGATCTAATTTGAATTTCAAATTAGATTTGATATAATAATTCCTTTCCTAAATCACATAGCTTGTTTTGGAAGCTCTTAATTCCCTCCACAAAACCCCCTCCCTCTATTAATGCCGCCGGCCCCATGATGGGGCTCCACCTTGGATTTCTTTTTTAAATCCTAGCCCTATTTGAATTTGAAAACAAATTTCAAATCAAATTCCATCCCAATTTACTTGAATCTGAAACTAAATTCAGATTTAGTAATCATCCCTCCACCTAACCTTAAAACCAAAATCACACAACCCAAACCCTCACCCCCTCTCTCCTTGGCCGACCCCCTCTTCCTCCTACCTTCATCTTGGAAGCCCCAATTCACATGAATTCTATAGCAAGGAAGAGAAGATTTCATTGAAGACTACATAGATCACATCCTTCTTCACCTAGCCGAGGTGATCGACGAGTAACAACCGTTAGTGCAGAGGCAACTCGTGGGACATTCAACCTTACCTCCTTCTCCAGCTACTTCCCCTTTGATCAAGACCACCGGCTTCACCATCCTCTTAAGTGACATCGTCTAGTTCGCTCAAGACTTCTCTCCAGTAAATAATTCCCATAGAGCGTTAGTGAGGTACAAGGGAACTTGAGGTGAAAACTCTTGACATTAACCTATGGATTGTTATTACAAGTGCATTAGACTTTACTTTGATTTGTCGATTTTGTTTTGAATTGGCTTGTCCTTCTAAATTGCAACGTATTGCTAAAACAATTTGCCAAAGATAAGTCTTTAATCTTTTTTTTTTAATCCATTATTCGTGAAGTAGCAAGTTTACAAAACTTTTATTATTTCTTTAAAATCCTGATTATTTCACATCAAAAATGCTCCATGTGGGATGGATCCCTTCCTTAAAATACATTAAAATGAGTCATCTGATTCCCATGTACTTTCCCCTTAAGGTTCTTAAAACTTACTCTCCTTTAGGGGCAACTATTCCTTCTTGAACCCTCTCTATTACAGGCTTTAAAATTCATATCCTCTTTGGATTTTGGATCACATGCCAAAAAATAGCCTCACCTCGTGATGTGCAACTCATTTGCAATGTTTGGATGGAAATAAGTAGTCACGTGCATGATATTGTTTCCACATGCATTGGCAATCTCCTCCACTCAATAAAAAATGTTTTTTTTTTTGGGAAAATTGGGGGTAGAGCCCTTCGTATTAGTCAAAAAAGATATGGGTTACAAGTTTAGTGCAATACAATGTAAAGTAGTAAGATGAGTAGCTACCAAAAAAGTGAGCAAGCTCACCCAAAAAAAATTAATCCAAAAAAAAAAAAAAGACCACTATCCACTATCAACAGGATAGTGAAGAACTACGGCGGGAGAACAAACAATAACCAGTGAAGAACAAACCAACTAAAAGGTATGAGAGCTTAAAAATCCTGTAGCATAGAGAAAACAAAAACGAGGGAGCCACTATGCCAGGATTCAGAAAAATGTAAGAGAATTCATATCTGAGAAGCATAGGCCCTGGTTGCCATAAGACCGCCTAAGGGGAGGGGGTCTGGTATTTGAGGAAGTTTCATCATCGTCCTTGGCATATAAAAAACCCCACTAGACCATGCAAATCATTAAAAGCATCCAACATCAACTAAAAAATGGCAGACAAGCAAAAAACCAATGGCCAAGAGAGGCAAATGAATCCGTATCTCCAGAATGCAGTTTTTTATCCTTCAAAGTGCAATTTATCTCTTCCAGAAAATCCAAAATCTGAGTCACGTTTGGCCTTAATAGGAAATTACGACAATGTGTATAAATTTAACCAAGACACAATAAGAATAATCGCATTCAAAGAGAAGGTGAGCAGTGCTTTCAGAGTGAACATAACAGAGATAACATTTAGAGTCAATAGAGATGTTTCTTCTCAGCAAGACATCTGCAGTTTTGAAGCCAACCAAGCAAAAAGATAAAACCTAAGGGCATGATGCTTATGCCAGATAATTTTAGACCAATTGCATAAATGATCATCTCTATAAAATTCATTAAGAAATGCACTAAAGGAGGCATCCTTGTTGTCTTTCTAGGAGAGACTACAAGCCTGATCATAAAAAAAAAAAGGAATAGCCATGACATATTGTAGATGATCATCCATAGGAACATGAGGGTTCCAAGTACACCCAAAGGTAAGGTCGGAGACCATAGCATTAGTGGGAAATAAAGAGGCAAAGTAATTACTGAAAACCGTGGCAGATATAGAGGAGCTATTGAGCCAAGGGTCCCAGTGAAGAGAGACCATGCTATTATGGTAAATAGAGAAATTGAGTCTACTAGTAATATGCTCAGCCGCACTTTGGATGTTGGTCCAAAGCTTGGAAAGTTTAAAAGAGAGAGGTTTCCTTTAGGAGTAGTATTTAAATTTGAACTAGTAATTAAGTGGGTGATACAGCATCACAAAATTAGCTTAACCGGGCACGAATCTCAAGGCAAAAGCTTGTTGGAAACTTCAAAAATTAATTCCGGGAGCACCCGAACATCGATTTTGGCAAGCTTATAGTCAGATTGAGCGCCTCGGAAATACGAACCCAACAACACCAAATTCAACCCAATCCGAGCCCAAATGGGTCCGAATCGAGGACCCGAAGCACTGCTGAAAGGTTCAAACCACAATTTGAGTTACCAAACGGTCTTGGATTTTAATGAGCTTATACTCAAATCGAGCGGCTCGACGAGACAAATCCAACGAGCCCAAGATCACTGAATTCCGACATCATTAAGACCTTCAAATGTTCAACAAACGGTGCACGATCGAAGGGTTCAATATCGGCCGTCCATTCAAACCACTCTCAATTCGACCATGATCTCACACCTATTTACAAGCCATGCCACTCCAGAAAAACTATAAATAGAGCCCTCATTCTACACAAAGGGGACTCAAGTGAAGAGAGAGAAGAAGAAGAGAAGAAGGAGGAGAAGGAAGAAGCTCCTCCTCGACCACCGCCGGAGCTCTTCCTGCCGCCCGAACACGCCGGGATTCTGCGTGATATTCGGGAGAACTCAGGAATTCTTCCCAACTTCCACGTGATGCTGAAATTCTTTCCAATTTGCAACAGAGTTCCCTCCTGACGCCGAAACTCCGCTCAAGTGAAGCCGGAGTTCTCTTTTGCCACCAACAGACGTCAGACTTCTACCCGACGTCGAACCTTCACGCTTCGCCAAGTTTCTACCCGGCGCCGGACTTCTACCAGTTATTAGACTTCGCTGGACGTCTACGCGAAGATGGATTTCTTTCCATTGTTGGACTTCTACCTGACGCTGTCCTTCTGATCTTCGTTGTCAGACTACATTCCTTCTGACCTCTGTCGCCAGTCGACTACGGTCCTTTTGACTTATGTCGCCCGCCGACTACAGTCTTTCCGACCTCCATCGCCCGCCGACTACGGTCCTCCTGACTTATGTCGCCCGCCGACTACAGTTTTTTCGACCTCCGTCGCCCGCTGACTACGGTCCTCCTGACTTACGTCGCCCGCCGACTACAGTCCTTCCGACCTCCCTCGCCAGCTGACTACGATCCTCTTGACTTCCGTCGCCCTCCGACTACAGTCCTTTCAACAAAACGAATATGTCAATAGTAGCTCTTTGTATTTACATCATGTAATGTACTCTATAAGATGTACATCAAGCTAAGGCCTTCTTCCAAGGAAGGGCCTCATTTGTAATCGACTGCAAATACTAGTGGATTCGTTCAAACTGGGCTAGGCCCCGTGGTTTTTCCCCCTTTTCAGGGGTTTTCCACGTAAAAATCTTGGTGTCTCATAAACGCTAGACCCTCTCTCCTTATCTGATTGCGTGCCGGATTTTCGTACAACGCTAAGACGATAAATATGATATTTCTCTACCGCCGTAAATACTACTGGACGCAACAATGGGGATTGGAAGTTATAAAACCTGGTGATTAAAGAGCAACAATAGGCAAACTGGAGAGCCTTGAGATCTGGGAGACCAAGGCCCCCAAATTTCTTGGGCTTGCAAGTCCTTTGCCAGGATATAAGGTGGAGTTTCTTAGCATTAATATCACTAAAATAGAGGAACTCAGAGCACATTCTTCTCAAGGCTTTGAGGAAAGACTTGTGTATGGTAGAGCCATGAATCCAATATGCAATAGTATTCCAAATTGTGTATCCTAAAAATTGTAGTCGATCTACAAAAGAAAGAAGGCTAGCTTTCTAGCCAGCAAGATGGATAGTAATAGAGAGGCAGAGGTTGAATGTAAGAAAAGCAAGCTCTCTTGGAGGTGATGGGGAGACCAAGGTAAATTAGTTTAGTGCAATGAGTTTGAATATTAAGAGCAGAACAAAGAGTGTGAGGAGAGGTGATGCAATGAGAGAGGATGAGGGAGCTTTTAACATGATTAATAGACTGGCCATACATTTTGGAGAAAGAGTCAATGACCTCATCTAAATTCTCATAATTTTGAATAGAGATCTTGCCAAACACAAGCAGGTCGTCAGCATAAAGTAAGTGGGACAGTTGAAAACTATAACAGGATAGACCAATAAAGAGATTAGGAGAAACAGAGTCATCAATCAAACAAGAAAAGACATCCATGATAATGCAAAACAGTTTAGGGTTGAGAGGGCAACCCTGCCTCAAACCAAAAGAGGAATTAAAGAAATCCTCTAAACCCCCATCAATGCATGCCTCAAACCAAAAGAGGAATTAAAGAAATCCTCTAAACCCCCATCAATGCATATACAAAAGTGAACATCACCGATACATGCCCGAATCCAAGAAATAAAGAGAGGGGGAAACCCTTTTGAGCTATTCTAGCAAGAAGGAAATCTCCGGAGATAGTATCAAAAGCTTTCCTTATATTAAACTTAGCACAAAAAAGCTTCTTCTTAGCAGATTTCTTAAACTCCAATAGTAATGAAGATGCAAGCAGCACATTATCGGTAGAGACCCATTTGTGAATGAAACCAGAGTGGTCATCATAAATAATATAAGGCATAATCTCCTTAAGCCTAGAAGCTAAATTTTTTTGAAATAATCTTATAAAAGACATTGCAGAGAGATATAGGCTTGAAAATATGATAAGTTGTTTGTATGGGAGAATTGGGGATAAGAGAAATAGTAGTAGCCTTGACCTTCATAGGGAGATAACATTTAGAAAAGAAAGATTGCACAGCCTTACAAACCAAAGGTCCCACAACCAACCACCCAACTTTGTAGAATTCAAAGTTATACCATTCATAGCCAGGGGCAGATGAGGAGTGCCCAGCAAAGACAAAAGTCTTAATTTCGGCATCAGTAGCAGGTTCAGTAAGAATGGCAGCCATAATTAATAGTTTCTTTCAAATAACTAAAAATCATTATGAGCAGAAAAGTGAAATGTTGCTTATATTCCGTTTCGGTTAGCTGTTGAGGCCTATGTGAATCATCTTTTCAAGCATTAGGTGGTTATTATGAGTAACTTAGGTGGTGCTGCGAATGAAAGATAAAAATGAATTTATCTAGATGTTGTTCGTTTGTCAATAAAACAATATTTTAAAGAACATAATGGGGAAGTATTATTTATCTTTAAAGGATTTTTGATCTAATTAATTGGCTGCTGGGAGTGTGCCGGTCATATGACAGCCACTAATATGATGTGAATATTGCTGTACGTTTCTTGGTTCTTGTAAACTCTATTCCTCTGCCATTTCCTTGGTCCTCATTGAAATTGAAGCAGTGCTACTAAACGATGTATTTATTCCAAACAAAACTATTTTTGTACTTAACACTTAATTGACATATAGCCAGTCAGAAACCAATCGCTTTCTTGTCTCCAAGTCCCTCCTTGATGAAATTTGATAAATATACTAGCAAGGAATGCATCTTTCAAAGGAGTGTATTTAAAGCTCTTCATAAGCATATCAAAGCTCAGGAACTGTCTCCATTTGCTTTGAAATAGCTCAATGCAAGTCCTGTTGTTTTTAATCACATTAGCTTATGGCTGGTACTTATTTCATGAATCTTCATATTGTGAGGATATAAAATAATGCTGAACAAAACATGCGAAGATGAGGAATTGAAGACAGCAAAAGGAGAAATTATTGTGCGCGGAATCCGAACGTGTTCGGAGGCGAATCCAGGCATGCCACATCACCGGGCCCAGTGCATTCAATGACGCGGCGCATTCGGATTCGTCTCCGAATGCATTCGGATTCCACTCACAATAATTTCTCCAGCAAAAGAGAGACAGTAACAAGCACAAAGCGCACACACAAAAGATCAAATTAAATCCATCAAGTTTTTTGAAGCGGCACTTGAAGAGATTACTCTTAATATAATATGGAGTTGATTCAAGTTACCAACTGATAACGGTTCTGACTAAAGAAGGTGCTGCAGTTTTCCTTCTTCATGCGAGCAAGACAAAAGTCTGCTTTGCCTTGTTTTTGTAAGCAGCGCACGCCTTCCTCTTGCTGAAAACCCGGCTCTCCTTTTCTCATTTCCTGTTGTTGAATGATGAGGACTAGTTTCTTCACGTCTTATTCTCACTGTTTGCAGGAACTTAACTTTTTCATTATAACAGGAACCAAACTACTCGTCTTCCTCTTCTTTTGAGTCTAGGAAGATCCAAATTCTCCACCAGTAGTACCAGCTGATCTCTGCTCCTCTCTCTCAGTTTGATCCTTCCTTGATGTTACTTATGGGCGTGAGATTGCTGTGGTTCCTAAGGGAGTTATTTATAGATTTGATTTTACATAGTTCAGGAATGACAATATGAGCACATTCAAATTATTTAGGATGTCCAAAATCTCTCAAAATAATTACATGATGCATGGAGCATATCGTGCATGCGGATATTGGTTGTTTTGGTTTATTGATGCTATTAGTCCCATCTACTTCATAGCTTCTTAGTTTCCTGTTCCCTGTTTCCTGCTTCCTGTTTGTTTAATAGTTGTTCTTTTGTCAGAACTTTTTTCTTGGAAATGTGTGTGATGTCATTTTTGATGTAGGCGGTATTCAAATTTAGGATCTCAACACTTTTCTTTGTGTCCTAATTAGATGGTGAGATCACAAATTTTTTGTCATACATGACATTGTAGGTAAATTTGGAATCTCAAAACACTAAGGACTTGAACTGGTAATCTTAAAAAAAACCTCCTGAAAAAACTAAATGAACTCCTACCTTTACAATTCTAATGCATCAAATTCACCAAATTTAGAGCTTAGACATTACTTTGTGGATCAGTTTAGAGAGAAATTATTCTGTGCGGAGATCGAACAACGAGAACTGTCCGGATTTGTTGCCTTTTTACTGTCCCTTTTGCAAATACTCAGCAAAAGGGCAACAAATATGCAATTATGAATGCACTTTTGCTGAGTCTTTGCTGCATTTTTGCTGCCATTTTATAAAAGTGCAACAAATACTCAACAAAAGTGCATTTATAATTGTATATTTGTTGCCCTTTTGCCGAGTATTTGCAAAAGCAAAGCAAAAGGTCAGTAAAAGGGCTTCAAATTTGAACGGTTCTCACCGTCCGGTCTCCACACAGAATAATCTCTCTGGTTTATTAGAGCTAAACTAGCCATTCATCCTCATAATTCGTCCATGAGGATCACAGGTGCAGGTGGCTGTGGTAGATTTTGACAAGTAGAGCATAAGATAGTGAAATATTTGTCGTCAGGACTGCAAGACGATTGATCTTTGACGCATATAAAATCTGTTCTAAAATCTTGTTGTGATCTATCTTTCAATTTTGTTCCCAAATTCTGATCCAATTATATTTTCTGGATTGCAGCTCAATTTACATATAATCTGCTCACACAATCACTATGCCCAAATAATTTGATCATCTATACTTAAATGCATGATTATCACACGATCAATTGGAATTGATTCTGCAATTCAGATCAAGCCCAGGAGTATGAAAATTGTTTGGATTTTATTTAACAATTCACATCAATCTCTAAAATTCATGATTTTTTTAAAGAATAAAACAAACATAGCTATTAAAAGTTGGTTTTAGGCGTTCCTCAGGGTGAAACATCCAGAAAGTCACACAGTTACATGGAACTATCAACCAAGCAGTTTAGAAGTCATTTTTCCTCTCCCAGTGCATGAAGGAAAAGCTCAAGTCATAAAGGGAAAACTTTCTACCTCTATCCTCAATTCCTTGTCTAGAAGCGACAGCTAATCCTAGCCTATATGTCCTTGCTTCCTCTAATCCTGCCCGCTATCCCAACTCAAAGAGAGATTTTTTTTTACTAGTCGTACATTTTTCTTCCCTGATCGATTGAGTCGTAGCCACGCCCCTTAGCTCTGTCATATTCCCCTTTTGATATCCCAACTCATTTAAATTAGACCCATGGGTATTAGCAACAAATAGTTTATTGTGTCATTGTAGATGTTTGGGCATAATGGTTCCATATATAAAAGAATCTTGTGGAGATTGCCTCTTTCATGTTGGTGTTCGATTCATTACACATTGTGTCACACTGGAATGCCAACGAAGTCCTAGACATTTCCTTTATTTTTTGACATTTTCTTTGTATAGTTGGTGATGTTGAGCAGATTGTTTGTTACACCTCAACCAATGCATAATATGCACCATAAACAAGCATTGATAGAGAGAAACCCTTAAATTACATAACCAATTGTAGCATTAGGTTAAATGTAATATTGCATGAGAACTCATCAAATGTTTTCATTGTAAGAAGGGGCTGATTCTTCTCATAAGGATGTCGATCAAATTATTATAGGAAAAGAAATTCAATATATTGTGTGAAATTATTTTCTTGTGCATCAACTTACATGCCATATGAATAAAAAAAATAATGTCAAAATATTATGATGTGTGTTTAGGGGTGTCAATATTTGACATGACATGAAAATCGGATTCAAACCCAACCAAAAAAATTTAGGTCAGGATCAACCCATTTTTGAAACTGGTCGGGTTCGGGTTCAATAAACCGATATGTTTCAAAAATCGGGTTGGGTTTGAGTTGACCCGGAAACTCGGGAATGACATGGAATGACCCAACAAAAATGCGTTATTCGCGTCTGCCTACTTCAATTGTCCATGCTGACCGAACTGCCCGCATCGTCGCGTCAAATCTTGTTGACCGCACTGCATGCATCATCGTTGTGTCGCGTCAAATCTTGTTGACGACACTTTTGATGTCGTGTCGTTGTCGGTGTTGCTCAGCGCGTGAATGAGAATGTGTCTGTGGATCGAGTCGGGTTAACCCTGTAACCTGCGCAGGTCGGGTCCGGGTTGAAATATCTAACCCGTTTATAAAAAAAATGAGTCGGGTTCGGGTCAGATTAACTAGTTTCGGGTTAGTTCCAAATTCGAACTAAACCCGACCCGTGACTCGATTTTGACATCCCTATGTGTATTTAATTAGAATATATTTTAAAGTACTTAAATCTATGTTGAGATTAGCATAATTCAAAATATAACATATATAATATTAATTTTAGCATAATTTAATGATTTTGAAGATCATCCTGATAAAATAAACATTAAAATATTTTGAAATTTTTTTACATGTGAATATTCTAAAATTTCCTTTGGTGGGATGGTCCTTGCAAAATTATTGTTCAACCATTATATGTGGTGTAAAAGAGCAATAGAAGATTGAGCACTATTGTTTTTGCTTCGTTTGAAATAGCTTCTCACCGCTATTTTTTCATTGATTTCAAAAAATTTTTTTACTACAAAATTTTTTAAAAAGACTATTCCAAATAAAACCTTTGGTGCAATATGATTGTCTTGAAAATCAAATTCAAATGAATTTTGAGTTGGCCAAGTCAGCCTTTTAATTAACAAAAGAAGAAAAATCTTTAGTCCAAATGTCGATGGATTACATAATACATATTCAGGCTTGGACTCAAATGAAAAATTGACTAACCCAACCCATTTGCTGTCCTACATACAGACCTGTAGCAAATATAAGCTGGCGACTTTAATTTGCCGCACTACCAAATCTAATTTTGTCTTGCAAAGCGACTTTGTATTGGCCCACGCGGACAGAATTGGTGGCTATATGCTAATAAGCTGCTAACTGTAAACGAAGCCATTTCGGGTGGAAAAAGCCTATACAATCCAATTTTTGCCGGCCTTCTGAATCTGGATGATGAGAACGTGGATTTGTAAGGGTTTATTATAAATTATTATTATTATTATTTTGAGATGGTTCATAATGTGACTTGGTCTGTAAAAAAAAAAATCTGCGTTGACTTTCAAGCCGGTGAAAATCATTTTGAACCGCCGGTTGAACTGGCCGACCGGTTAACCGGCCGGGTTCTTAAGAACTGTCCAGTTCAATTATAATATATTTAAATAATTTAATTTAATATAAATATTTTTTAAAATATTAAATTAACTTAGTTATGATATATAATTTCAAAAAAAATTTTAATATTATATATATTTTTAAATACAATTGTATCATAACAACATGATTCCTTCACCTCATGAGGGCTCTTAACCAATGCATACAAGAAAAGGTATATAAACAACAAAACATAAACAACTTATATTTTTTAGTTGCAACTATGTATGCATATTTTTTCTATGAGAATTTGTTGGAAAAAAAATTGTATAAAACATTCAAATAAAAAATAATCATAATAATGTTCAAAATTCCTAAATGTATAATAAAAAATATTTACTTATAATTTTTAAAATTTATCTAAATGTGAAATTAAATGATATTAAGAAGAATAAAAAATCTAAAAAAAATATTATATGACTTTATGAATATAATTTTATAATGTGAAATTTATATATAATTTATAGATGTTTATTTGTTATATATATTTATAGATAATTGTGTCATTATTATAATATTTAAATATTATAAATATTTATTACGTTATCCGGTTCGATTTTGATTCGTTCATAGGTGATGCGGGGCTAAAATTTAAAAAAAAGTTCTAAATGTGAAATTAAATGATATTAAGACGAATAAAAAATCTAAAAAAATATATTATATGACTTTATAAATATAGTTTTATAATATGAAATATATATATAATTTATAGATATTCAATTTTTTATATATATTTATTTATAAATAATTGTGACATTATTATAATATTTAGATATAATAAATATTTTTTACGTCATCCAGTTCGACCCCGATTTGTCCCCGGTCGAATCATCGAATCGTTAAGCTCTTCTTCTTATGATTTATGGACCGGTCCGATTTTCAAACCCTTGAGTTTATCTTTATGAGATTTTTTTTTTGATGGTTTGGACATAATAATTTGATATTATAAATGAGTTAAAAAAAAACAAAATTATAAATATCTCCCTAAGGAGTAACGAAGCACAAAATTTACGTGAGCCGCTGCCAACTGTGGACGCATCAATCAATATTCATTTTGATTTATTCATTTGTATTTTTCGATGTAGTATGAGTTTTCGAATTTTTACGAACTTTTATCGAATCTCAAAGCCGGCGAATCGCAGAGTCCCCACCAAACCAATCCTCCAAGAGTAGTTCGAAAAAGTAAAATTATATTTATTTAAATTAATTATCTCTAGATCATCCGAAATTTTGATTTAAAGATAATTTTTTTAACTTAATTAAATAATTAAATAATGATGTGATATGTGGGGGTGTTTGGCCTAATGATATTAAAATTAATTTCTTTGGAAAATATAGAATTACTGATGTCTGTAAATTTTAAAAACACATAAATTTGATTAAATATGAATTAAATGTATTGAAATATATAAGTAAAATAAAATTATTTTTTATTGAATTAAATAGCTTTTCAGCATCATGGTAATAAGTATAAGCAAATTTGAAGGAGTTTCTTTAGGGGCATAGCCACCCTAAAATGGGTTCATTCAATTCAACAATCAATGCTCTTTTTATGTGTCATCATATTTTAATATTTTCACCCTAAAATTATTTTTTATTAAAATAATAATGAATTAAGGCTTCGTTTGGATGGATTTCTTCTTGTTTTTTAAAACAATTTTTTAGTGTAAAAATTTCTTGAATTTGAAATTTTTGTAATCGAAAGTTTTAGAAAGCAGTATGAAAATTGTCCCAAACGAATCCTAATTCTCACTTCTCAAACCTTACCCAATAGCTCTATCCTAATCACTTGCTAGGCATCCTTAAACTTCCTTCTATTGTAAATCTTATCTCAACCTCATTTTTTGAAGGATCACTATCACTCAAGAATGTTATATCATCTGCTTTGAAGAATAGAAAAATTAGACGAAAAAATGGTGTCCTCCATAATCTCTCAATAACTTATGATCTTTTTAAATCAATATTACATATATAATGTTAGGGGTTCTAGTAGTACTAATCTTATCAGTGATTTAAGAAATTTAGTAAAATTTTTCAAAATTGATATTTTATGTCCTTTTTAGTACAAGCTCTCTTTTGATATCAATGATGCTGATTTAATTGCCAAGCATTTTAAAGTTTTTCCTTTCTAAGGAAAGTATCAAGAATTTTTACATCTCTTTTAATGAATTAATTATTCTGTGCGGATGCAGAACGTTGTCCGGAAGTCAATCAAAATGCGTCACGTCACCCCTATGCTCGGTACCACTGATGTGACACATTCTTGTTGGTCTTCAGACGACGTTCTACGTTCAGTCTCCGGCTCTCTGCACATAATAATCATGCTTGTCACCCACACATATTTTTTGCATTACTGTTTGGTTTTCTCCCCTTATATTAGAATTTTGCTTGCTTTTATATATACCAAAAATGGGGCTTTTGAGGGAAAAGTCATGTGGCAACAAATGATCAATATTGCTCTTTCTTTCCATGATCCACAAGTTGGCGACAATTCCCTTATATCCTACAAGGTGGTTCTGTGGTTGGTTAGTTTGAGCTCCCCCACACTGTTTTATAATTCAACGAGTCCAATCAAAATATGCATCTTATTATGTCTTCTTAACAAGGCTTTTGTAATGATTATTGCTGAATAATTACTCCATTACTGGGTTCAAATATATGGGTCTTTTTTCCTCCTACCATTTTCTAATTCTACTTCAAATGGAGAATTTTATTATCTAAGGAGTAGGCTTATGTACAATAACTATTGGCATCATCTCTCTAATGCTTTTAGATTATCTCTTCTAGAGGTGTCAAAAATTAATAGGACACGAAAGGCCGACTCGAATAAAACCTGAATTTTTCATGTTAGGGTCAACCTGATTTAAGAACGGGTCAAGTTAAAGTCCTGATTTTTGACCAGTTTTGAATTTCGGATTAGATTTGGGTCAACCAGGAAACCCGGTTTGAACCTGATTTTGACCCGCTTCACCTGACGTATAAGCGAATAAGCTTTTGCCCATGAGCTCTAGCCGCGCTTATGTCATCCTCGATTCCTCATTCGATGACATTCACCTCCTTCGACGACATTCCATCCTTCTTCAACGGCATTCACCTCCTTCGACGACATTCCTTCCTTCTTCGACGACATTCCTTCAACTACGTTCACCTCCTTCGACGACGCTCCATGTAGGATTGACGACCCAGGTCCATATTTGACCCCGAACCCAGACCCGCAAAAATGGGCCGGGTTTGGGTCGTGTCAAATAGAGTCGGGTCCGTTTTGAATTCGACCTCGAACCCAACCGGCAACCCGATTTTGACAACCCTAATCACTTCTGCCTAATTTTAGTTGGGGATCTTTTATTTTGATTTTGTAATAACTTCAATAATGTCAAACTTGCTTTGAAGGCATCCAATTGAAACCCTTACTCAAATATATCTAATACTATCTCTTCTTTTAAAGCAAATTGAAATAAAATTATCGAGAGCTTGTCAACCCCTTAATGGTGTGCTTCTTTGTAAAGCCATGGATGCTAAAAAATCCTTACCTGAAGAAAATATTTGTGAAAATAGTTGAATCAATCAAAGAATTAAATGTTCATCGCTTTTAAGGGTGAAACAAACATAGAATTCCTTTGCCCAAAAAAGTAAAAATAGCGGTAAGCATATATAATTATATTGAAGAGCTCTCTTGCACTTTGGTATCTTACTCTTATCTTTTAAGATGACATTGCTTTTGAAGCAAAGAAAACGCAAAGCAGGATATCTCACTTCTCTACAAAACGCAAAGCAAGCCTAATTTAAATGGGGTGATTATTATAATTTTTCACACTCTTTTTGAGGAGGATTACATTGGTCTTATTTCAGATTTCATTGAGGAAGTTATCAAAGTTTTCCGTTTCATTATATGTTTCACATATAAGTTATTTAAGCGAGAGATTATTACGTGTGAAGATCAGATACAGGGAGCCATCTAGTTTTTTCTCTGCGAATAATTATATTAAATAAGTATAAATATCAATAAAAACATAGTTATTGTTTATCACCGTGTTTTTACTGGTCACCGTTATGCATTTACTGTTCATAGAAACAAAATCGCACTTCTCCGCACATAATAATATGTCTTCTCCAGGACACTGATCCTTTCTTTATTAGGATGATTAAATATTTCTTGTCTTACCTTCCGAGGTTCCCAACCATATGAAGTACTTAGCTATTACTTTGATCCCTAAAAATTTGCATACTAAAAGTCTTATCAAAAGAATTTTAATATTCTAAAAAAAATTAATTTCTGCTCCTTTTTATTATGAATTTTTTAATAAATAATATTTTATGTGACTGGTTCTTCCTATTTTAAATGGGGTGATGACTCTTTTTTTTATATTGGTCTCTCTCAATAACATTTAATATTATGTGTGAAGATCTTTTACTCTCCAATGGTCTCATGAGGCCAGAAGATTATTCTGTCCGGATGATTGACAGGAGAACCGTTCGGTTTCACGCTTGGTACCGAGCGCGGTACATTTTTTTGGACAACATGTCGCATTTTTATTCGCCTCCGGATGAATTCGAACCCGCGCATAATAATTTTTTCATGAGGCCACACCATACGGCTTTATTATTTTTCTCATATGAGATCAGTATTCTTATTAAAATAAGATAAAATTTAAATATATGCTGACAAAAACTATTAATCAAAAGAAAATTGGAATGTTAACTCTAAAAAGTCAAAAACTTTTTTTTTTTTAAGAACCAATGCAATAAATAGCACAATAATTTAAAATTTGAAATAAGATGGTATTTTTCTCTTTGAATTTTTCATATTATATTATATCATAAAAAAGTAACAATTAAATTAATAAAACAAAATTTAAACTACTCTTACCTAACATTCCAATTCCATGATATATACCCCTCCCCTCTCCCCGCCTCCTCTCCCCTTCCCTCCTTACTTACTACCGATATGGACTGCTCCACCACCACCGCCGCCACCACTACTATTGGCTTTACGACGTTATCTTCCGCCGACGGCCGCCGTCTCCGGCGAATGATATCGAACCGTGAGTCGGCCCGCCGGTCTCGCATGCGGAAACAGAGGCACCTAGAAGACCTCCGGAGCCGGGTCGGCCGTCTCCGGCTAGAGAACATTGCAGTGGCTGAAAGGATCGCATCCATCTCCGGCCGCTGCGTCCTCGTCCGCCGCGAGAACGAGCAGTTAAAATCGGAATCCGCCGCTCTATGCCGCCGCCTCTCGGAGATCCGCCAGTTACTTTTCCTCCGGCAGCTCGATTGCCTCTCTTCCCCGCCGGCGTTCCCCTCTGCCGCCTCTAGCCGGTTCGGCTTATCTAATGAACAGATACTTGCTTCTTTAAGGGCTTAAGCCAAGTTAATCTTCCATTTTTCTAACTGTTCGTGCTCATTCGTTTGCCCAAAATGTTTTGGGAAAAAAAAAAGTAAACTTTTTTTATTCTTTAATAAGATAGAGCTACATAAAAGGATTTATGTAGTTTTATGGTGGATTTATAGAAGTTTTTATTTTGAAAATTAACAAATCAATTAAATATATGAGGTTGTAAGAACAATTTATAGTGATATTCTGATTTGCAGTGGAGCTTTGTTTGTCTTCGTGCATTAATATTTGTGCAACTGATGAAGAAGATAAGTTCTTTGGTTATAGCTTATGAATTAAAATTTTGAATTATGAGTTTTTCTCTTGGTCTGAGGTGCTCATATCTAATTAAAAATTTGTTAGAATTTATTAAATTTATTTTGAGATTAATAATATATATATATATATATATATATATATATATATATATATATATATATATATATATATATATATATATATATATATATATATATATATATATATATATATATATATATATATATATATATTATTAATCTCAAAATATATTTAATAGTTTTATAATCATTCTAAAATAATTTATATTAAAATACTGATGTGCATATATTTTTGCAGATCTTAAAAAAAAAAGGTTAAATTCTTTTTTTTTTTTTTAATATACTCCATTTAGAATCCATTTTGGTTTTGGTTTTCTGGCAAATTTAAGGGACCTTTTAAAGCATTTTTTAAATTATTTTATTATTTGGAAAGTTATCATAATATTAGTTGGATGTATATATATATATATATATATATATATATATATAATATTTTTTATGACTGATCTGCTAAATTTTTTGGATTTTAACCGAGACCCTAGAGGCAATTTTGAGCCATAAAATTAATATCTAATTTCAAAAAAAAGAAGCAATTTTTGTTCTAAAGGGCTAACTCAATAATTGTGATTGAGAGAAAATGATTGGAATAAAGACATGATGAGAGGTCAAAGTTGACTTTTTGAAAATCATTTCACCATATAATTTTCTCAAAATTATGATTTTGCATTTTAAATATTTCAATACCTAAATTATTTTTGGACTCAAAAATTTTTATTGTAAAATATTTACACAACTAATATGTCAAAAAAAAAAATGATAAAACACATATTTTGATGTAATTTTTAGATATTAAAGCATAAAAGTATTTAAATTAGAGCTTTTCAAAATCAACTACAATATCACCTAAACTCTATTTTGTGAACTTATAGTCTAGACAAAATGACTTGATAAGATAAACCCATTTGTACTAAAAGCACTTTGTCTAGACAAATTTAGAACCCTCACCATACCTTTCAAAGGACCACCCACCAAGTTCTTTAGGGTTATAATTGAAAGAAACCTTTTGACAAGTTAATGCAACGAGCCCATCATCACTCCATTATGAGCTCAATGAGTTTCTAAGACATTAAAAGATATATATATATAATGAATGAACAATGGGGACTAACTCTTGATGTTATAATTGAGTGTTCTGATGTCTAACAAAAATAGCGAGAATGTCCAACCAAAAATATATAGATAGATCTTGATTTCACGCATTAAAGAGGATCCATGAGAGGACTTTTAATAAAAAGAATTCTATCACTGTAAAAATTTTGAGCTATGCCCGTTAAAACTAAATGTTTTCTATCGATTAACAATAACGTTGATTATTGACACCTCTAAATAAATAGCAGAATTCTGCTCATTGAAACCTAATGTCACCTATAAGTTAATAACAATACTCACCATCAGGACCAACCCAAATTTTTAGTGGTGGGGGGGGGGGGGGGGGGGGCAAACTTATATTGGGGGTCCAAGGGGGCAGCGCCCCCTAACGGGGTTTGACCTGCAATTCTTTGTCGACCATTGCCCTACATCTACCAAAGTTTACCAATCATTGATGTTCGATACATGCCTTCCTAGTTGCTTAATCACCTCTCCTTTAAGAAGAATAATTGAACTGCTCATCATACATCAACCTCAGATGTTCCCTAGTTGATTGTTTTCTAATGTATACTAAAGAGTGACACAACATTCATTAGACAACAGTAAGGTCCCTTCTTATAAGGAAGAATAATTGAGAGTCATTGAACCAAGCACACAATTTCACTCGAACTCCGACACCCCTTTTCAAATTGGAACTTTTATTTTGTTCGGTCGACCGAATGCGAGAAGCATTCGGTCATAGGCAAAAAAAAAGGCGGTACCGAGGTGTACCGAGTTTTTCAAAAAACTCGGCACACCACGGTACCGAGTTTTTTTTGCCTACGACCGAATGCTCCTCTGCATTCGGTCGGAGGACGTAATAATTGTTCTTTCAATTGTCGCCAGACTCATAATAAAGTATAATTGTCTTCTACTAGCATTGACGTTTGACGAATGCCTTGGCGCTCGCCTGATCTATACGTAGAACAATTGAAGGATATCTCCAAATGTCGGTTGATCTCTGATGTTCATCCAGTTCATCCCAAAGATGGAATTCTGATGCTCACTCATTATTTGAAGCATGTCTTCCTGGTTGTCTAATCTCCTCTCACTTCTAATGCCCACTTCTATTCGACCAAATTTTCGGCTGAAGTTCCATAAGAGAATTTTTTTTTGAGAATAATGGCGCAGAATTTTCCGACGGCCTTCCCACAATTGATTTCCATTTCAAGTTAATCATTTATTACAACCATCTGATGAATAATCAGACATCCCAACTCTTTCACCAGATGATATTTATTTTTTTATTCTTATTTATTATATTATAGTAATATCTTTCAACTGAATAATATCTTATAATTCTATTAAAAAAATGTCATGAAAAATTTTTCAATCTCTTAAGAGTTGTTAACTTATGTATGTTCACGAAATTTTTGTTTAATATTTCATCAAAAAATTATCTTGGTCAGGCACAAATCTCGAATCAAAATTGAGTTGTAAGCTTCCCAAATTAAATTTGGGATCATCCGAATTCCGGTTACAGTAAACTTATAGTCAAACTAAATGTCTTGAAAAAACGAACCCAACGATACCAAAACCAGCTAGATCCGAGCCCAAATGAGGCTAAATCAAGGGTCCAAAGCATATTTAAACTGTTAAAAGCTTAATTTGGAATACCAAACAAACTTCAAATGTGTTCATGCTTATGGTCAAATCGAGCGGCTCGAAGAGACAAATCCAATGAGCTCAAGATCACTGAACTCTGATATCATTAAGGCATTCAAATGACCATTAAATGGTCCACGATCAAGGGGATCAATATTGGTCGTACATTCAAACCACTCCCATTTTGATCTTGATCCTCCACATATTTATAAGTCATGTCACTCTCAAAAAATTATAAATAACCTCCACTCTTCTCATTAGAGGGAGGAGAAGAAGAAAAAGAAGGGAGGAGTTTAGGAGCTCTCTTGCCACCGACCATCGTCGGAGTTCTTACTAACCACCGCCGCAGTTCCTCACGACCACCGCAGAAGTTCCTCCCAACCGTTGTTGGAGTTTTCTTCCTGACCGCTGCCGGAGTTCTTCATAACCATTGTCGATGTTTCCTCCCAATCATCGTCGGAGTTGTCTTCTTGACCACTGCCGGAGTTTCTTCCTGACAGTCGTTGAAGCTCTTCTCAACCACTGCCTTCCTTCCGCTGGTTCATCAATCATCACAAAATTTCCATTTGATTATTCCACCCGTTGTAATTCCAACGTCTCCAAGTAAATGAGTAAATTAAACTTTGTAATCAACTCAAACTTAGTAGAATTTTCTCATCTGGCATGGGTCAGGCCCCGTAATTTTTTCCTTTTTTATTTTCCATGTAAAAAAGTTTTTGTTGTTTCTCTCTCTCAACTATCGGTTGGTATGATGGATATACTTATATTGCTAATACACTATTTTTTACTCTACTGTTGCATATATTCTAGTCCATAACAATATTAAATAATATTTTTTTTTATCACCAAGAATATTTCAGTAGATAATAAAACTAAAATAAATTAAATGAAATCAGGTATCTGTGTGCACAGTAATTGAGCAGTTCAGATATCAACACCATATATATATATATATATCATACTCTATTTATGACAGCGAAAGTTTTTTCTCTTCTGATACATTTTTTATTTCATGAAAAATATTAAAATGATTACCCGAATAAAATTATGTGTGCACGTTTGTGCCATGTTTTTTTAATCATTTTAAATTACTTAAATATTATCGTTTAGCTTACTTAATTCACAATGATCAAGAGCCTGTATGCAGAGCAGTTGATGAGAACTCTCTCTCTCTCTCTCTCACTCTTTGATGTGATAAATATTCATTTACAATTTTATACCCATCAGAGAATGATTAATTCTAACATATAAAAATAAAAAATCGACGTTTAAAGTTATTTAAATCGAAGGAGATCGCAATAATGATATTTTAACTGTAAGAAGATATTAACAAGAATTTTATTATATATCCTTTGTTTTGATTGTGATTATTATTATTATTTAGGATTGATTTCAAATTTTTTTAAAGAATTAGTCACAACTGGATCACATAAACCCCCAAATAGGAATATCGTTGAGAGAGAGGAGGGAGTCTCAGACCTTTCTCTAAGTATTCGTTTGCGATAATTTTCTTATTATTTTTTAAAGTAATTTTTCTAGTGTGACAATTTTTTGTTATTTTATTTGTCAGACTGTCATCACTATAAAAGAATTACCGCAGCTCGAATTTTAGGCTTTTTCAATAGTTTTAACCGCTACTAAATTACTTGCAGTGATTGTAAAATCGTTACAAAACCGTTGTGATTGTAATCCGCTGCAAAGATCTTTCATGATTGTAATAAGTGATGTCATCAAGAAAAAGATCTTAATCATGTGGCTTTCAAATGCAACAGACTTTCAGAAATTTGGAAAACTATAGAAAGTTGGGGGATTATTTATTCCTCAAATAAGCTCTTTAACTAAACTAGCTGGAAGCTTTTTGTTAAGAAATGGATGCTTGTCAAGCTTGTTCAATTCGCATCCTTTGTTAATCTATTTATCATAATTGGAAAAAATTATTTTGTGCGGATATCGGACGGCATCCGAGATCAACCATAAATGCACCATATCATTTTTTTGCTCAATACCGGTGCTCGGTACTGGGTGACGTAGTGCATTTTGGTTGGTCTCCGGACCGTTTGGTGTCCGCAAAGAATGATTTCTCCATAATTAGAGAGCACGAAATGCAAAAAATGTATAATTGACCGTTTGGAACAACTACTATAATAGCAGCTACTATTATTGAAGTTTTATTAATCATTATCATACTATCCCAACTGTTGATATGATTCATGTGTGAACTCACTTATTATTTATATGATTCTAGCGGAACCTCAAAATTTGTTCCGGGGTCACTGCCCCCAAAAATCCCAGCAGGGGCATTGCCCCTTGACCCCGCGACTTGACCGGGCAAATCGAACCCTGCCAAGGGGCGCTGCCCCCTTGGATCCCCTGACATATATGCCATATAAGTCTCCCCCCTAAAATTAAGATTGGTTCCGCCCCCTGCGTGATTTTTTCCCCACCTCCACTTAATTATTTTTATAATTTAACTCAGGATGGAAGAGATCTTCCATTTATGTGAGTAAATAAGAAAACAAACTTAACACAACAAGCTATGTGAACAAACAACTAACAAGACCGAATTTTGAATCAGCCAAGACTTTGATTAAAGTTAATCTTCCACCAAAATAAAGCAATTGAAGTTAAAAAATAGAAGAATATGCATACAAGGATAAACTTCATAAGAACCACTTAAATTCAAAAAACAAAGCTGATATACTATGGGGCTCTTTCCCTTAGAATGGCAACCAGCAGATGAATTCTTATTGTCAACTTGCAAATAATATGAAGATTATAATAATAATAAAATCTACATTAAAATTTGAGTTTAAGTTTTTTACATATGATTTGTGATCAAGCTTTCTAGGGGTGGGCGATATGCATCTGGTATTGTTGCATAAATTATCTCATATGGTATGACACATGATAAAGTTAAATCCAACATTTGCAGTTATAATAACTTTAGGTATTAACTTGATCTTCTGGTTTTGACCATCGTGTGACCAGTTGATACCATTGTGATTTATCAATACCAGATGGGGCCGTCTCCATGATTTCCTAAATCGGTCTACTATGCCAATGCTTAGGCTTTAAAGTTATTTTATGGTTTCGCCATTTAAAGTTATTTATCAGCCATTTATGCTCATCCTTTAAAGTTATTTCTCTACAACAACATCACAACTACCTTCATAAAAAGTGCAACTATCACAAACGGACCCTTAGTTTTGCTTGGGTAAGCATAAGCTATTAAGTTTCTATTTTTACGACTCCTTTTTCCGCCATAGTTTTAAAGGTAAAGTTAAAAAAAAAAACAGTGAAAATTCTATCTTCTAAACATATTATCTTCTTAATAACTGTTTTTCTTATCACAAAAATAGTCAAAAAACCGTGACAAATAAAGAGTTTGTTTGAGATAATTTTCTTAGTAGTTTATTTTTGAGACCTCAGCAGCATCTCTTTTTTAGCTACTACTTTTTCAGCGCTTTTAAAAAAAATTTGTGCTAGGAAGCTATTTTATATACTAGCTTTCAAAAAAGCTATTTTTCATATAATAACTTTACAACAATGTTTTTAAAAGCTATAGCCCTCCAAAAAACCAAATTATTATTGTTCTTACATAAACATCCAATTTAATTAATCTAACACAGTTAATGCGTATATATATATATATAAATATTTTACTTGGCTTAAGATTATATATCTTTTCTCACAAAAAAATATATTAATTATTTATCTTAAAATGCTTATAAAATCAATTAAGATAATGACATGCATATATATAGCTGTTTATTAACTAAAATATAGCTATTTTTATAGAAAGAGTAATGTAAATTAAATAATATTATAATTGTTTGGCTCGGCAAGTCAGGTCGAAAATATCAAGGCATGTTTTTTAATGGTGTAAATCATGCATTAATTGTAACATATTAATAGAAAACTTATTTATTGCAAAATATGAAAAAGCCAATAATTTAAAAATAAATAAATAAATAATGAAAGAACCCACCTATATTATTAAGAGAATGTGACAAGATTTATGTACTAATTTTTATGATAATTATTCTTCTAATTATATATAAATGTTTTAATATTATATTATTTTATCACATATTTATTAAAAAGCATGTGATTATTTTTGAATTTATGTGAAAATAAAAAATACTTAATTATATGCCATTTAAATGTAATAAAAATGTAACATCATTTTTTTACATTCATCTCAAAATAAATTTAATAAATTTAAGATTTATTCTAATTGAAATTTTGTTTAGAACCCTAATTCCTAACCTTTTATTTTGTTTTTTTTTTTTTTTAAGAGTTTTGGCATGGCAATATCCTTTTATTGGAAGAGTCGCAGCAAAGGAGGCTTTGGTTGCATTAACGAATTGGAACAATTAGATACCACTAAGACAAATTTTGCCAAACTAATCATATAGTAATTAATTTCAATAGTGGGTTTCTATCCCAATGGGGAACCACAAAAATCTCCACTTTCGGTTTGGCTTCCTCTAAATCGACAAGAAAATAGGCTTATTTTAATTATGGCATGGAGGTTAAAAAAATCCTTCTGACCCTTTCCTTGTCTTGAAAGTGCATATGCATTAATCAAAATGAAACAAAGAGTATAAAATCATGTAACTATAAAGCACTAAGATCATTTAAATTTAGTATGTTCCTTTTCCTTGTCGCATATGTGAAGGGTTCAATGTTTAGCTCATCTTAATCTATCGGTTGGTAGCTTTGACTAATCAAGAGGTCTTGAGGTCTAAGCTTACGTATGTGATATGTGTGTGAATTTATCTTAATAATTCAAATATTCATTTAAAAAGGTTTGGCAAACTAGCATAAAATCAAAATTCTCTTGCAGGATGCTATAATATATTGAGAATATTAGCTAGCACAAATAGAACACCATGATGTAGCTCGTTTGAGCAGTAGTGAACCGATGGTTTCCCTTAAGGACTTTGTAACTGATTTTTATATCAACGTACAGGCCCCTCAGTGAGTTTTCTTAAAAAAAAAAAAAAAAAAAAAAAAGAACACCATAAAAATAGGTGTGAAGAAATTGATGATTTCTTCTCGCTCAACTTAAAGTTTAACTAAAAAAAAAATAAATAAAAATATTAAAAAAAAAACTTAAAGTTTAACTTGATTGTATTTATTTTAATATAAAAATTAACTTATTATACAATAAAAAAAATAAAAAACGAATACAAGTGATTTCAAATCAAATAAAAATAGATTCAAAGCATATTTATTTTAGAAAAAAAAAATTTGCATTCTTCCATGATAGAGGCGTTAGATTTGACATTTCTCTCAATGCATAAAAAGAAAAAAGAATGTCTATCATTCTTAAGCATCATTCTTATAATCTCAATTAATTACAAGTAACATGAGAAATATCATTGATACTGTGAACTAAGTTCATAGTATTTTTTTTTCCCCCTTATTGGCAATATGCCAAACATTGATAACATTGACATATAAGCAAAGTATGTGCCTACTTATTACTATTAACAGTGCCATAACATTGAATATTTGATGAGTAATCTTAAGCATCTTTGTTACATGTTTGAAAATTTACAGTAGAGTGTGTATTTTATAATTTAGGTTTTAATAAAAATCCATTACACATGAAAAACAGTTGAGATCGAGAGACAATCATTTCTTTATGAAAAAAAAAAATCACCAAGTCTGATCTAGTTGACTAATCCACTATATATTAGAAAGTACAAGAATCATTTTTTCCTTATAATTGAAGAGGATGAAATTATCTAAGAACAGGTATTTGATTTCTCTTATAAGAACTACAAAAGTTAGCTCTCTGTAGACTGATAGTTACAACCCAACAACAAGGTTGAATTTTGATATGAGTCTGGAGATGGTGGCAACAATTGCTTGTGGTGGTCGTTAGCAGTGATAGCGAGAAAATGCAAAATAGCTCTTAAGTTCTCAAAGCTTTTCCCCTCCTTTCTGTAGAGAATAGTGCTCTATTTATAGATTTTTTAAGAAGGGCATTTTAATAAGTTTGACCAAATCTAAAACACCACATCATATAATCAATAATGATCCTCTTGATCGATCATGCCATTTATTAAACATTTAAAGGCATTAACAATGTCATAATTGAATGATATTGAACTCGTTAGTTTTATCTTGTCGAGTTGCTCGATTCTACTATTATAAGCATGCAATAATTAGATGACATTTGGTCCATCAATTTTGATTCAAAAGTTCGCAAACATTTTTTTTTTATCAAAAAGAAATATATTAAATAATGAAAGGGTTACAGCAGTCTGCGGAATAAAATAAAACGAGTTACATAATAAAAGACTTGACAAAACACCCTCGAGAAACGAAAACGACGAACCAAACGATCCAACAGAGGGCTCAGTAGAACACCGAGACTACCAGCACCTCGAGACCACTCAAGGACCATCCAGAAGGCAACGGTTGCCACAAGAACGATGACGAGGATGTCAGCCCCAGCACATCATAGCCTCGCAAAAAACCTTCGATAAGCAAACCGATGATAGCGCCAAACACAAGCAAAGAAAAAAACAAATTATCTTTTTCTTCCACCTCGCTTCCAAAATTTCCCACGCGAGTCAGCCCTAAGAGGCCTATCAGGAACCATTTCAAAATCAAAACCAGGATCTGAAAAAGAATCATATTCAGATCCAATATCAGACGAGTTGTTCAACCAATCACCATGTGACCTAACATCCATTCCAGAATTTAAACCCAACATAGTTTGGGATGCCAATAATTTAACAGGAACATTAATCAAACTGCCTTGCACATTAGAAATATCCACCTGGTCCCCCACTGATGATTGAACTTTCCTAACATAAGACTGACATTTATCCGAACCTTCCACAATACCCAGCACAGACGGATCACCATGCAGCAACCCAACATCCATAACAGGGGATGATACAGCCCTAACAGGAATAGAATCCAACCTCTCACTAACATCAGGCACCAAAGCAACATTCGGGCTACCCACCAACTCAGCTGTCTGCCCAGTATGAACACACGAAGGAAAAAAAAGGTATCACAATAGGATACAACAAAATCTCAGCCACACCCTTAGCACCAACATCAAGCATCATATTGCCTTCCTGAATAATTTCCAAATTCATATCAACAGGAGGATTAACGAGCAGCTCCCCACACGAAACAACAACAACATTTTCCGCCCCAAGCACATTCGGTTCAAACACAACATTGTTTTCCGACACACCTTCAACAACAGGCACAGTCGACACAGGAACCCCGCCTAGATCAATCACAGGTTTAGAGGATTTAAGCTTGGGATGTAAGATAGGACATGACTCCTTAGAATGACCTAAAGAGAAACAATGCACACAAAAACTAGGAATATCATCAAAAATAACGGACTGCACATAACCCGACTCCACAGAGCCAACCTAAACCTTATCAGCATGTTTCTTGGTAACATCCATCTCAACTAGAATGCGAGCAATGGACGGGCGAGAACCAGACGCCGTCGCCAAATCAGATTTTAGGGGTCTACCGAAGAGGGAACCTAAACCAAAAATAATTCTATGAGAAAATAAATGAGGCCTAAGAAGAGAGAAAGACACCCAAATTGGCACAACCGGCGAATCCACTTCAACATCCAGATGTGGCGACCATTTCACCACCTTCATATAACAATTTTGGACAAAATAAGATCTATGTGAAAATATTCTGCAATAATCAAAATCATTCACCAGTTTAATCAAGACATTCCTGTGATTGAGAACGGTGACTGAAAAATCCCCAATCAGTTTTAATTAAGTTGAAACAAAATTTACGAATGGCGTCGACCGATGGCCTCCGCCCCGGAAAACGACCAACCAACGAAAAATCAAAGGGCTTCGCAAGCACCCGAATCTCCTCTTCATAAATTAATAAAGCCGGCAATCCACGATGAGAAGAAAAATTTAGATCAGGGAACTCTGAAGAAGCGATACCATAATTCAAATTATATGTTTGTTGAATCAAAGTTCATATAATTTTAAATTTAATTTTGAAAATTTTCAATTCAAACATTGCCTCGAAATTCATATCAACAATATAAATTTTATGGAGACGCATCAACCTTACATGCCAATCAAGAAAAATTTCCTTTTGTTTGAGGTTCTTGATGAAAAGATTTCACACTGTTATCATCAATATTTTTTTTAGAAATAGTCACAAAAATCAAATATTAATTTAAATTAACCTTAAACTTTCTTAGTATATTAAAGCTTTATTTGGGACAATTTTCTTCCTGCTTCTTAAAGCAGTTTTTAGTATAAATTTTTTAATTTTTTACTAAAAAGTTTCTTTAACAAAGCCTAAGACTAAAGTTTAATTTGGGACGACTTTTTTACTGATTCTTAAAATTGTTTTATAGTATAAAATTTTTAATTTTTATACTAGAAAGTTATTTTAAAAAGCAGAAAAAAAGCCGTCCCAAACAAAACCTAAGTAATGAAATATTAAACTTGATTTGGTTCATAAGTAGATATTTCAACAATATATATGAAGATCGAATTAGACTCCATCAAAAAATGCTCTCTTAAAAAATACACGCCCCTACATAAATTTTTCATTATTATAGCATTCACACATCATCTTTTCCTGAGCTCGTTGTATGACCATAATCAAGTAATATACTCTTGCTGTATCACCAGAAAATTCAATTGATATCTTGAGTCTTGAGGATAGAAAATTTACAAAATTAAATGCAAAATTATCAAAACTTTGATTTCGGCAAACTTATAACCAAACTGAAAGTTTTGACAAGGGTGAATCCATCAACATTACAAGTGATCAAACCCGACTTCAAATTAGCACAAATCAAGAACTTGAAACATAATTTAAAGCTTCATAATTGTAATTAAAGAGTCAAACGATCTCCAAATCTTTCATGCTTATAGACAAAATCAATGCATCAACGATACCAATCCAACGAGCACATGATCATTCAATTCTGACATCAGTAAAGCACTAAAATAATGAATAAATATTCTATAATCAAGATGATTTATTTGACAATTTTAATGAAGTGTTTTGAATTATGTCAAAATTTATCAAAATGTTCATCTAAAAAAGCTTTAAGTAAAGCCTCATTTCCGCCTAGAGGGAGGGTTATACTTGTTGCGGGCTAGAAAATACGCGGCGATAGAGATTTAATTCTGCGTCTTAACGTTATACGAATAACTAGCTCACACACAAATAACACAAGATATTTTACGTGGAAAACTCTTAAAAAGGGGAAAAAATCACGGGGCCTAGCCCAGTTGAAAATGATTCCACTAGAATTTTGAGTCGGTTACAAAGGACTGAATCACCTCCAAGGGCGATCAGATTACAACTAGTAACTGTTCGATAGGAGAGGTGTTAGACCCGATGTCACTTGGAAGTTTGGGTGTTGATAATCTGGCTTTGAGCAGAACGTAAGGCCTTAAGCAGGACGTCGGGCCTTAAGCAGGACGTCGGGTCTTCAGCAGGGTGTTGGGTATGAACGTCGGGCCTTAAGGCGCTGGTGCAATGAAACTCCGGCGGTGGTCCGTCGAGGCTTCAGTGGTGGTCCAGCGAGGTTTCAGTGGTGGTCCGGCGAGGTTCCTGCGGTGGTCCGGCGGTACTGCGGTGGTCCGGCGGTACTGCGGTGATCCGGCGGTGGTCTGGCGGCCCTCGAGGAGGAGCTTCTTCCATCTCTTCTTCTTTCTCTTCTCTTCTTCTCTTTCTTGCTTGGATCCTCTATTGTGAAGAATGAGGGCTCTATTTATAGTTTTTCTGGAGTGGCATAGCTTGTAAATAGATGTGAGTTCAGGGGCGAATAGGGAGTGGTCGGATGGATGGCTGATCTTGAACGCTACGATTGTGCTCCTTTAGTTGGGCATTTGAATGCCTTAGTGATGTTGGAATCCGGTGATCTTGGGCTCGTTGGATTCGTCTTGTCGAGCTGTTCGATTCGAGTATAAGCTCGTCAAAATCGGAGTCCGTTTGGTAACTCGAATTGTGGTTTGAACCTTCCAACAGCACTTCGGGTCCATGATTTGGACCCATTTGGGCTCGGATTGCGTCGAACTTGGTGTCGTTGGGTTCGTATTTCCGAGACGCTCAGTTTGACTATAAGCTCACTGAAATCGGAGTTTACGTGCTCCCGAATTTAATTTCTGAAGTTTCTGATTTGAGTTTTGCCTCGAGATTCTTGCCCGATCAAGATAATTTTATGATGACGTATCAATACTTTTTGAGGATCACCACCAATGAGCACCATCAATAATCATAGCTTTTGTCATCAAATTTCTATCATCAAATTAAATATTAGCTATTAACATCTAATCATACTTTTGAATTTTAGTTATCCTTTTATAGATAATTGATTTCTACAACCCTTACAACCTGAATGAAATAATTATTCTTAAAAATATATTTTTCCAATCTATTTTGATTACTAAAAAGAGAAGATTCTTATATCATCTATTTTATTGTGGATTATTGCAACCATGTCAGCTGCATTTTTGTACAAATCTTCAACATAAGCCAGATATTTTATGTCATCAATTTTTTCTGCACATAACACACCTAAAGGAATTCTTATCCAATTTATAAGAAAAATCAGAACAAATTTGATTTAATTAGCATAAATGTACCAAAAAAATCATGCCAATGCTCTAATTATTATCACTTTATAGCACAATCATCATAAAAATTTAGTGATAATTTTATTTATTGCGGTAGTAGTTGATATATATCAACTCAATATTATTAACTATTAAAGAAGAATAATAGTCAAATTGCAATCAATCGACAAACATAAGCAAGGCTAACGCAATCAATCCCATAATGCAATTAATGTCAAAACAATAACATAAAACTATTGTTAAGGCATGAAAATCCAAAGTATGATGAAAAGAAAGATAGAAGATTTGGGCCTGACTCAAATTTAATAAATTTAATAATGATATTTAATTTATTTTGAAATAAATACAATATATAACTAACTAAATTCTTATATTGCATTATATCAAAATAAATTTAATAACGATAAAATATGTTGACAATAAATTTGAATAAGGATATATGAATCAAATTTGTTGAATGGATATGGTATTTCATAAACTTTTCATGAACATTATAAAACCATGGCTAAATAGTAATAAGCATAAGTTTTGTTGCCGCAATCCAGGTGTTGGAAACAAAGGGCAAATTCACATGCATAAAAATTCAAACATGCTTAAGGCACCTCCAAACCAAAATAAGCTAAAAACAGAGCAGTCGAAGAACAGTGCTCAGGAAGATGACGGACGAGATCGGGAAGAGGGTTCTCGACAACGGATGCGACTACGAGTTTGAGACTATGAATCTCTGCTCGACGACGGATCTTTGCTTGACGAAGGACAAGCTCTGGATGACGATGAACCTCAGGATGACGAATGCGACGACGAGGGACGGAACTCGGGATGATGGATGCGATGACGGGCTCGACAGTGGAGCCATGAGCCGCTCGGCTCGAAGACGAGTCTAGCTCGAGCTCGGCTCGACTCGTTTGCGCCCTCCTAAAGAACACCGCTAAAACAACAAGCTTCAAATATAATGAACAAAAGCTAAATCAACTAAAATCATGGCTAAACCAATATTGAACACAAACTAATAACCAACAGTGACCCAAATAAACCTGCAAAGGAATTCAGTAGAAAAATCCTATTTTCTATAGGGATCAATGTCATAGGCATGTTTAGACAAAGAAACAAAAACATAAAACTCAGAAAATTATAGTATCAAAGTAAGAAAAGTCAACAATAAAATCAAACACAAAATTCTGATTTGCATCATATACCATCTGGAAACTATTAATCTTAAAAACAAAATGAATAGCACCAAAAGTGTCATGAATGTCATGTCATTTTTATACCATTATTTAGAATAGAAAGGCATTAGTTGATTATAATTATTACAGTTCTATTCAATTGTATTTATTTCCCTACAATTATCTAACAGCGTTACATAAACATCAAAGAATACATAATCATGAAAAAATGGAAAACAACAAAAAAAACTCTACATATTAAGCTAGAAATAGTAACATAATCTCAATAATGTAATATTACAAAAGATAGGCATTTACGGAATCTAATGACTTGAGATATGAAATCTGCTTCTTAAACTTTGAACCATTCATTTTATCTACATCTCAATTTCCTAAATGAATTGACATTTAATAACTTTCTCTGCTGACATTTGAGGAGTGAACTTATGCACATTGCTGCAAGTGAATGAACTTACAATATTACATAGCATAAACTCCAAAGCTTCTTTTGTCTGCATATTTTCATATTATGTCAAGATGTAGTAAAGAATTCGGGTTGAATATTTGAATGGATTTCATATGAAGTGCTGAATAGACCACGGGAAGCAAATTATTCTTTCAAATTTCATGATATCTATCTTAACATTCTCATTTCTATATGCACAACTTAGATATCAATAGTCTTTTAATTACTAAATGGTTAGATCTATAAAGCATGGTCGATATAATCATTATTTTATTAAATGTATCATTTAAACCTCCATAATATTCTTTTATTACGTAACACCCTTTTGACGCTTCTCCATTTTAATTACTCAATCTTAATTCTAGAGATTTTATCCTAACTTATTTTTGCATTCTTCCATATAATATCTCTCATAACTTGATCTTATCACGCATTCCTTTCACTTAGAAGGTTTTTTTTTTTAAACATACTGAAAAAAATTGACAATTTTAATAGGTTACGCAATTTAGTGGATGTAGCTAGAAATCGCTATTGATTTTAAACCACACAAACACCTTTGAAATCCCTAAAATGTAATAATTTCAATTTTAAATAGAAAATGAATAAAAGAAGAAATCATCATGTCCTAATTATGTTTAATATATATCTAAAAATAATAAAAGAAAGACAAAGTAAGGAAAAGATTAGTTAGTTGTTGCCAAGGATAGAGTGGAGGTTGAGAATGATTTGTACCTCTTTAGGTGAAAACTTACCCCTCTTGATCTAGCCTCAAGTAGTTGGTCCATCTTAACCTACAGCTCTTCCCGCATATATTAAATCCTGTAATTAAATCCTGTAAGTGAGCAATAACAAGCTTTTTTTTACCAATGTTTATATTCATACAAAATGATTGATATTGTAAAGAGAAAGGGAGGAAGAAGATGATACCAACAAGCTTAGGAAGAGTTCTCCAGCTATCATGGCCATGCTTCTTGATGTAATGAACCAACTTATGATCTTCTTCAGGAGTCCATAGGCCCTTCTTGAGGCCATTCTCATCACAGCAAGGAAATCTTCCCATGAGAAGAGAGTAGAGAAGGATAGAGAGAGTAAAGGAGTTGGAGAGGGAAAAAATGGCTAGTTGGCTATATCCCTTGTTTATATGGTTAATTTATACACACCTCAAGGCTGAACTATCATGTTATTTTGGAAAGAAATTAAGGACAATCCTTACACTCACTTAAACTTCCTAAAATCCCCTGGAAATTGTTATTTTATTTCCGGGGCATGTTTGTTTTGCATGAGCATTTTAGAGACTCCATCCAATTCATTTAAATTGTAGTGAGTATAATTTTTACCCATCATTTCATTAATTTTCTATAATTAAATTATTGTTATTACTGTTATAAGAAGGAATATTCTTACCCAATCTAGTTTAATATAATATTCTTACCCAACAACACCAAAATCAAATCAAGCAGCTTAACGACACGAATCCAACGAGCCCAAGATCTATGAATTCTGATATCAATAAACAATCCATATATGATCAAGGCAGTTGATATCGGCTGTCCGTTTGAAACAATCCCAATATATCCTTGATCTTATCCTTATTTACTTGCCATACCACTCCCATAAAATTATAAAAAGACCCTCATTTTCACTAAAAGGGAGGAGAAAGATGTAAGAGAAAGAAAAAAAGAGAGGAAGAAAAATATGGAGGCTCTCTTGCCACTAGATTCCTCGACCACCGATTGTTGTCAGACTTTCGCCCGAACATTGACCTTTCCACAAGGTCATTGACCGTCGCTCAACTATAGTCCCTCATACCATCATCACCTTACTATGGTCCTTCCTACCATAGTTGCCTACTTACTACAACCCACTCCGACCACCATCGCACGTCGACTATGGTTCACTATGACCACCATCGCCCGCCAACTATTGTCCATTCTGACCACCATTGCCTTCGACTATGGTCTTTCCGACCACAGTCGCATATTGACTATGGTCCACTATGACCACCGTCGCCCACCAACTATTGCCCATTATGGCCACCATTGCCTTTGATTATGGTCTTTTCGACCACCGTCGCCTACCGACTATAATTCCTCCTACCTTCGTCACTCGTCGACTATTCCACTCCGACCACTATGGCCTGTTGACTATGATGTTTACAACCTTGTTCACTAAATACAGTCGTGCTGACCAAACAAAAATGTCGACATTCTTTTAAGATTAACTACCATGCAACGAGCTCTATGCAATGTGTATTTGCTACATAAAGCCTACCCCCAAGGACATGCCTCATTTTTACTCAATTATCAATACAAGTGGATTCATTCAAATTGGGTTAGACCCCCTTTTTCAGGGTTTTTCAAAAAAAAAAAAAAAATCTTACTATCACTTATAAACCTAGACCCCTACTCTCTTACCAGTTAGTGTGCTAGATATTAGTGAGAAGCTAAAATATCAAACTATCTCTTTCTCTACCACTATGAACTTTTCATAACACAACAATGCTTTTTGCTAGAAGGGAGAGGCTTCATGTTGAGCATACTATATTAATCTATGAATAATCTTTAACTTAAAAGTTTAAAATCAATGAATAAAAAATGCTATAATTGACATAATTTTAAAAACCGGACCACACCATCAAGTTCAACTGGTTCAATCATGAACCGGTCATATGATCGGCTCGGTCGACTTTAAGATCTGACCCAACATCAAAGTGTAAACTAATATTATCAATTAATAGCGGTTGGTAATCTTATCACATTATATGAATTCCACATAGCAACACTTCCTGGGTGATCTGTACTGAAATTATTATTATTATTGAAGGAATATTTTACCCGAAAATTTATCCTAAAAAAGAGAAGTCTTTAAAGCAGATAAAAAGCTGAGAAAGAAGGCATGGGCTATAGCTCGGGCCGCTAAGTTGAGTCTATATGCTGTTCACCTCCAAAAGCTGTTGCCTATTTATTTTAGCTTTTAGCCCACGAAACTTAGTTGCTTTCAAAAACAACTTATGGGCCGTATGGCCCGTGTTATCCAGGCTTGCGTTCAGCGTTACCAGCCTGTTATTGGGTTTACTGCCTGCTTCCCAGAATCCCAACCCTCTATATAAGAACCAGGTCATCCCTCTTTCTACAAAGGTTTTGGTTCGGTTTTCATTTTAGGGTTTTGTTACTTATGCGCCGTCTCCTTTGATCGGTCGTTTCTCTCCATCTCTCCTCCTTTCGTCTATGGTTGGTTCTATCAGTTTATCCTGCATCTCTTGAAAGTTCGCTTTCAGTTCGACCTTTTACTATGTCTTGCCGGTGGGTTCACAATGAGTTAGGATGCGATTAGAGCCTTTTGTGATCAATGGAAGCAGGTTTCGATACGTTTATTTTAATTTAATTCGTTAAAAACGTTACCCGTTTTTCCCGATCTTGATTAGGTGAACGTAGGGTTTTTGGTTGTTTTTCTTTGAAGATGTTAGCTTCATTGTATACTGATTAGAAAAGAAAAGATCCTCGTAGCTACGGCTTTTTCTTTTTAGATCGAAAGAAGAATATAGAGAATTTAAGCGTTGTACCTAAATCTAATTAATATTTTGCGTATGAAGATTCTCTTTTGCAGCGATTCCATCATTCAAGAAAAATAGTTTTCACTGAAGTGCAAGGAGTTGTTTGAAGTATATGGCGCAGTGTCTGTTTTTTCCGTTGGTTGTACCCGCGATGTGGTTACTTTAAAAAAATTTTATATTGAAAGTTTATATTAATTAGATCTGTAACGAATAAATATGATTTACATTATTGATCTGTTTGGATCCAGCATTGATTATGTTATTTAACTATTTATTATAATCTGCCAGTCCTGTAATCTTGTAAGCTAGAAATTTCTAATCATTATAAGTTTAGTTTTGAACAAACTAATTTTTAAATACTGTTTAGGGTCTGTGTAAGGTTTAGAAGGTTAGAGGGATTAACTGATGGAAGACGCCTCGATTATTGCCGACCTTACTAAGGAGTGATTTTTTAAATGTTTTTTTTTAAATTGTACTGCTGTTTGTATAAATTCTGAGTTTAGCTGATTCCCCCTATATTACTGGTTTGTGATGCTACATTTATTTAATTGTATATGCAGTAAGTTTAATGCTTTATGATTCTGTTTTGTTGTGTTGCAATGATTATAAAAAACTTATTCTCTCTGACTGTTATGTGTTTATTAGCATGACTAGCTCCTTACCACCCATAGAATATGACCATCATCTGTATATTTTCTTATCGAGCTCCTGTCTATATGTGAATTTTTTTCCTTTGCCAACTTGATACATCTGGTTTGGTGGCAAAATGCTGGACATAGGCTAAGTGGATAATGATGTTAATTTTCATTCATTTTTTTAGATTATCCTGGTTCCAAATATGGTTAATATATATTTATGATAGAATTGATGATTTTTGCTGTAGTGAGATGCCAGTGATGATATATTGATTCAGTGTAGCCTTGGAACTTTAGTTTGCCAGGTTGAAACCATTTGGCTTGATCATTCTGTAGATTTTTTATGCTATCTATTTTGTTTTTCCGTTGATTTATGGTTTCCCTTAATAAATATTCTGCAAATGTCAATGAGACTGTAGAAAAAATTAGTGTACAATTTTATTTTTTTAAAACGAATGCTACTCTTAGAGATCATTGTTATTGGTGTTAATTATCACTGAGAAGATTGCAATTGCTGGCTATTAAAGTGATATGTTTTGTTGATCTTTTCATTGCTACAATGAAGGATTATGATTTAATAATGAATGTTTTGTTCAGAAACATGATGCAGCTACCTGGATAATTTTACTTGTTAGGTTTGAGCGTTAAGACTGCTTATGAATTTTGTCTGTGGATATATGTGATTCCTTCAGTTTTACCAATTGGCATATGTGATTCTTTCAGATTCTCTGCTTGGCTATCTCTGCCTATAAATGTTATATTATACTTATGGTAGTAACTCTACTTGGAAATGTGCATTACTTGTGACTCATTATTCTTTTTTAGTACAACCCATTTGTTTGTATTGTTAGTGGTTGCTTTTCTTTCTGTTGTTATTTGTTTAATGTGATTCCAGTAGTGACATAATGAAGGTTTGTTTCTCAATTATTTGCACCATCTGTCTGATAGCGTTGCATTATCAGGCTTCATAAGCAGTGCTGCTTATCTTCAATTGTTGTTTGAGGCCAGCAATATCTTTTGTAAATATTATATGAAAATCTTTTCATAACCAATGGAAAAGTATAAATAATGGTCCTTTATTGTGTCTCAAAATTCTATCGAGTTGAATAGGTTATAGGCCTCTTTTTTGTGTTGCTCAAATGAGATGCCAATGATGACAAAATTAAGGCTTGTTTCTCAAACATTCGCAGTGGCTGCCTGAGAGCTTTCGCCTTGCCAGGCTTGAGAGCTAGTGCTGCCCATCAATTCCTTCCTTGGATGTCTGAGGCAACCATACTTTTTGTTGAATTTTACCAAGTTTTACCACTTGAGTCGATGGTAATTTTATTAATCATTCCAGTTGCATTGTTCAATATCAATGATAATATTCAAAATTGATTGATTGCTGATGAAATTGTTTTCTCAAATTATTTAAGTTTATGTTCAATCAAAACTGTGTTTTTTTATTATTGGTTGTCCACTCCTTTTTTTGTTCTTTGTATTATGAGCCTCCTGAGAGTTTGTGGCGTCCAAGTCTTGAGAGCTAGTGATGTCAAACAATTCTGCCCTTGGATGTGGGAGGTGAACAAGTTTTGTTGTCACATTTATGCCAAGTATTACTTGACAAGTCATTAACACTTTGCTTATCCTATTAGATTGCTAGTAATGAAAAATGAACGTTTAAGGTTCAATGTTTGTCCCAATTTATTCTCTTTCAGGCCATTTGTATTATTTTTTGTCCAATCAAATCTTTTTTCTTTTTTATTTAAGGTTGTCCATTACTTTTTTTTGGGTTTTGTATTGCATCAAATCAGCCTCTGAGCTTCTTCCAAGATTTCTTTCTTGGATGTCTGCTGCCACTGGAAACCTTGTTTCATTTCTAAAATATCTTAATTTATATATCATTGATAATTTGCTAATGCCATTTCAGTATTTGTTCTGAACGATAACTAGTATTTAGTTCACTTGATTGTTGCTCAATTGTTTTTCTTGTTGGTAAATTATGTTAGTTTGGGTATGGTGGCATGTATCTTTCTTGTCAGGCGGCATGTATCTGAAATCAAAGCACTATTGTGATTGTGTGCTGACTCTTTCTTTTTGTTATATTATATTGCTGAATTCAGCAGCCAATGAGTGTAATTTGAAAGCTTGTTTCTCTGAAATTCGAGATATTATTCTGTGTGATCACCGGACCAGATCAAAAATCGGTATGTCACCCAATATATAATGGCACACAACAAAAAATGACATGGCGAGTCCTGATTCGGCTCCGGACAGCGTTTGGTGACCGCACAAAATAGTTTCACCTAAAATTCATTGTGAATGTGAGCATTTGCCTTGCCAAGTTTGAGAGGTAGTGCTGCCCAGCGAGCCCTTTCTTGGATGAACGAGAACATTAAAGTCCTTTTTGCCATCATAATTTTTTAACCCTGATCATTGAATAGTATGATCACGTTAGGTATGCTTTTATTTATAATTCTTTTTTGGGGCTGCAGATTTTCTCAATCTTGTTTAATTTGATGGATGCTGCATTTATAAAACTGGTGTATTCTTGTCTCTCAGCCTTACAGGTTTTGCTGAATCTTCTTTTCTAGCTTATAAGCTTATGCATGCTGTTCCACAATTTTGCTTTGATTACTGTGGTGCAGTGGAAATTGTATCTGAAAAAAGAGCAGATCAAAACGGTGATAGACAATAAGATGTCAATTTTTAAGAAAATTATTCGTTGAGGTAAATCCTACCTTTTTATTGGATTCATCATGATTTTTACAATTATAAAGTTCAATTTGCAAAGTAGAGATCTTAAATAAAAATTCAAGCTATCCATAAGTTTATTATAGGATATCTAATTAAAGTAAAAAGATATAAAAATGATAGTTTTTCATGAATTTAAAATTAAAAACTATATTTTGATCACCATTAATTGCTATTGTAGTTAGCTGTGATGGTTTTGGCTTTGATGTGCCTCAGCAGCGTCACTTTATTTTACTTTGAAAATACTATTTTCATTATTTCAAGGCAATATTTTTTTTAGTTTGATTAATGATGTCTGCCATGAGTTCTTAAATATTCTTTTTCTTTCTTGTTTTTTATTGGCAATATATTTGTTCTCTTCCAGGCATTTATGGTTTTTCAGTTTTTTTGTGCTTGTTGGTCTTTTCAACATCATCGTTTAGAAGCATTTCATATTATCTGTCATTGGGACTACTAACGTCTGCCCCTGTGGCTATTCTGATCTGCCTTATAGGGATGAACTAGTCCCCTAAATTTATGTCCATCTTTCAATCTGTTGGCTATTTTATTTTTAGTTGTAGCTGGCAACACTTTGGTGGGAAATACATTCATAATAACAACATTCTGTCCAATACTCAATTTTTTTGAAAATTTTTAATGATCATTACTCATTGTAAGTATATTTTCTGCTTCCAACCTCATGATGTATTATTCCAATGTGCAATTTTTGTACAATTAGTTGTTTATGCATATGTTAAAAAAATCGTTATCGTTTATTTTATATGTATGTTGAAGATGATTTGTTCTAAAATTTGTCTGAGTTTTTGGGCTCCTATTAAAAGAGTCTAACAGCAGGTGCCTATCCGTGGTATTCTGTCTGCCGCATGGGGCCTATATTGATAGCTAGTGGAAGATTGCTTTCGGATATTTCTTTTTTGTCCAAATGCCACAATAACTAGCAACACTTCCCTTACTGCATTATCAATACTGATTCAGTTAATTGCTGAATTTGTGGCATTATTTAGCCTGGTATGTTTTTTGCTTCTATTGATTTGTAGAAGTTTGCCATATTAAATTTTTTTTTATAAAGTATGGCTTTGAAGTCAGACAACGGGGGCTTTGGTTGTTGATATCAGGCTACCTTTTGCATGGAGCCAAGAATGATAAGTTGGTACAGCTGCACGATGGGAGGGGTTGCCTTTTTTGGCTTTCATTTTCATCAAAATTTCAGGCTGTTACATCTACATATTTTTTAGACATTCTCCTTTTGATTTTATGTTGGAATTTTTTTGAATCTTACTTTACTTTTGAGCGGTAGGATCAGGTTATTATTACTGTTTTAAGCATAGAAAGATTTAGAAAAAATATTTAGCATATCCTTAATAAAAATTTTATTGTTTTAAAGTTTTTTTTCTTTTTATTATTATTGTGAATACAAACAGAAGACCACCAAAACATACAAAGTAGAAGTTAGTTGATATTTCTAAAACAATATGATACTATTTTGATGTAGGACTACATACGTTGGTTATTGTTTTGACTTTGAAATTATATGCTTTTGAAAGAGCAAGAGCAACTAGTCAACTTTCATGATTTAAAAGGTGATTGAAAATAATAAACAAGTGATTTAGATCATGCATCAAGCAATAGATTATACAACAAAGATTTATATCATAAAAATAACCAATCAAATCAAATTTTGCTTAATGTGGGGCTTTTGAAAGAAATTTCTAAATGATAAGGTGTCCAAAACTTTCAGCAATACTTTGCTGTCCTGAAGCTCCCGTAACCCATTGTTTGTTGTCCACTCTTGTATAGCAAATATGGAACACGACCACGACTTCATTTTTTATGATATAGGATTCATCGAAAAATACGTTGAGCGAATCCTCTTCTTTCTTGTAATCGCTATTGATCAATGATAACCTCCCGTTCAATGACAATTCTCTTTCGAATCCTGATGAAGGTGAACACTCTCCTGAATTTTAATACTTTGAAGTCTACCTTAATTGTGACATCATGAAGATTGTGCAAACTTTCTCCACCTAACCAAATATGAAGAGTGAGGGATTCTAATAGTGACTAGTGTAAATGTTAATTTAGGGATTTCTTTTGAAAAATTTTCATGTAATGCAAAACTTGATTAGAATTGATTATTTTGTGCTCCATATAATTATTGTGTAATCATTTGTCTTTTCTAATTGTCTTTTCATTGTTTTCAATCTTTCATTTAAAATTGTTAGAAGTTGAATAATTGTTCTTATTTTTAATTAAGCCTGTAATTTCTTGGTTAAACATCAACCTACGGATTGAGTCCTACATCACAGCAAGTTAATGAAATACTAATAGCTGCATATAATTTCTATCATAACAATCGTTCAAGGCATTCAAGATCAATTAACAATCTTACGTAGATTGAATTCAAAAGAATTACATTCTTGGGTCAACCTGGATCTAGTCTCTTTATTAATTTGTGAAGGATATGTACAATTGATTTTTTTAATTTTAATATCTAAGTTAAGTATTGAAAATTAAGTGAAGGATATGTACATTTTCATGCTTAGAAGGATATGTAATGTACATAAAGAATGAGAATCAGTTACTTGTTTCATAAAGAACTTGATGAACTGAAAATTTTCTTTCGGTCATATGGTACCTGGTAATATGGTGGCTGATTGGTCATTTGTTTTCTGTGGATGGTGGCTGATCGGTCATATGGTACCTGGATTTACTAAAGTTTGTACAAAGGATATTTTAAAGCATTTGGTTGCAAGGGGGTTTTGCTTTGTTTGTCAATCCTGGGGATGAGGAGCTAACCAATTTGTTGCAGCAGCTGAAAGATAAAATGAAATCAAGATTTAAAATTTCTTAGGAATGAAAAATTCAAATTTGGGAAAAAATTATGCAGCAGCGTAATGAGAAATTTAATTTTAGATTTTCTTCTCTCTCCCTTTTCTTGCTTCATTTTTTACATTTATTATTTTCAATGTTTACCATTATGAAATAGAACAGAAAGTCAAGATAAATAATTCCCCTTAAGAAAAAATGAGAAAGAAAGTAGTCTAGGCTATCTTGTAGCAATGTGGCGCTCAATTCTATCCTGGTTTTCTTTGATGTAATATTTAGATTGTTGCAGTGCTCTGTTTTTTATTGTTCAGTGTTAGAAAACTGTTATATAGTGTTTGATTTTTGTATGGGAAAAAAAAATTTATGTTCAAAGCATACAAACCTAAGGTGTAAACTTGGAACAATTATTATGTCCTCCGATCGGATGTGGAGGAACATCCGGCACTAAAATTCTGTCAAAAAATTTGGTATTGCTAGGTATTATTTGGTAATAATGAAGAATATCGTTATATGAAGCTACTGAGTTATACAAAAATTATTTTTTTATTATATTTTTTTTATAACTTGGTATAATTTGGTATTGGGTCTTCATATTATGGTATTCCTCGTTATTGTTTGGTATTGCTTGGTATTTCTTTTTTTTGGTGCGATTTTAGCTCCAAGCCTGTCGGAGGACTTAACAATTGTTCTTAAACTTTAGGTATGAGACAACAAAACAATCTAATTAATTAACAAAATCAAACGTCTAACATAACAGTCAGGATGCCTTTCTGGAGTATGTTGAAAGAGAAATATGGTTTGTAGGAGGTTGAGAGCATGAGTTTTAAGGTAATTTATCATTTTGATCTTTTAAGCAAATCGAATAAAAAAATTTATACAAGAAAAATTTTGAGATAATTTATTATTTTTAAATTTTTCAAGCAATCCGAACTTGAGAAGGTTTAGAATGTCGGTGCTACTTTAGGTAATTTTATTTTATGTTAAATTACTTGGTATGAAAATGAGTGGGCAGGTATTTTGAGCTCAAATTTTACTTAAGTTGAGCATTAATAAATAATTATATTGATGCGGCAAGGAATTCTTGCGGTGAGAGAGAGATATAATTTGGCGTTTTAGTTTTGTACAAAGATTAAGTACATGGATAAAAGATTAACTAAAGCAAAGATCAAGTACATAGATAAAAGATTGGGGATGGTCTTTGTTCGATGTAGCAAATGTTCATTACATAGTGCATTATATTGTGGGAGTTGGAAGAATTAGTATTGACATGTTTGTTTGGTCGTAGGTTCATGGCCGATAAGCAATGTTGGTTAGATGGATTGTAGTTGGACAACAGTGGTTAAAAGAATTGTAGTCGGACGATAGTGGTTGGAAAGATTGTGGTTGACAGGTGATGGAGGTCGAAAGGATAATAGTCGATGCGCGACGGAAGTCAGAAAGATTGGAGTGGGGTAACAGTGTTGGAAGTGCCATAATTGGAAGTTGATAAAAGTCAGAAAGACCGTAGTCTAAAGATGTTGGTCGGAAAGACTAAAGTCAGTGGACGACGGAGGTCGGAAAGATAATAATATGCGGATGATAGAGGTCAAAAAGACCTTAATTTGGAGATGTTGGTCGAGGAGATTATAGTTGGTGGATGATGGAGTTAGATCATAGTCGATGGTCGATGGAGGATGGAAATATTATAAAAGTTGATAATAGAGGTCGGAAAGGCTGTAGTCGACAGGCGTGGTTGTTAACCAAACAGAATTTCGATGATAGCCGGTGGTTGGGTAAATGTCCGATGACGATTAGTGATAGGGTAGAAGTACGGATACAATCGATGGTTGTATTTAAGTCTGGTAAAAGTTAGGGGCCGGGTATAAGTTAGATGAAAGTTCAACTACAATCGGTAGCTCAGTGATGGTCGAGGAGTTTAGTGGTAAGAGAGATATCAAATTTATGTTCTTTTCTCTCCTCAATTATGAAGAATGAGAGGTCTATTTATAATTTTTTGTTTGTGACATGACCAATAAATGGGAAGAAGGTCAAGAATATGTTGGGAGTGTTTTGAATGGACGGATAATATCAACTACCTTGATCATAGATCATTTATTGAGTATTTAGGTGTCTTAACGACGTTAGAATTCAACGATCTTAGGTTTGTTGGATTTGTCTCATCGAGCCGCTCGATTCGGCTACAAGCATATCATATTTAGATGCTATGTGGTCATTCAATTTATGTTTTGAACCCTCTAAATGTGCTTCGTGCCCTCGATTTGGATCCATTTGGGCTTAAATGGGATTGAATATGTCGTCATTGGTTTTGTCTTTCCGTGACGTTCAGTTCAACTATAAGTATGTTGAAATCACAATTAGGATGGTCCCGAATTTAATTTTGGAAGTTTTCATTCAAAATTTATCTCGAGATTCATTTCCGATCACAAAATTTTTTTATGATACATCATACATGCTGATCTCATTAATTATTTTAATAAAATAATACAATTTTATATATTTGCATATTTATTTATTTGTGCATATTTAATTTAAAACAAAAGCTTGAAATTTTCAAGATTTTAATTATTAGAAATGAATGCGAGCGGAAACATGTTTGTTGATGCTCGAATGAATCAATAATTATAAATAATTTATAATGTTCATGTTGTTCTCATTTACTACCTACTTTTAATACTCACTACATTACCAACTGCATATAGATCAGTTAGAGATATACAGGGTGCAAGTGACAAAATGCAACTGATAACTTTTTTATTGTTTTTTAAAACAATTTTTTAGTTTATGTCGGTGCTACTTTATGTAATTTTATTTTATGTTAAATTACTTGCTATGAAAATGAGTTGGCAGGTATTTTGATCTCAAATTTTACTTAAGTTGAGCATAAATAAATAATTATATTGATGCCTCAAAGAATTCTTGCGGTGAGAGAGAAAGATATAATTTTTTTTTTTTTTTTTTTTTGTTTTTTTGGGGGCAGGGAGTGTCGGCCTTCGGCCACTAATCTCCCTGGTCGACCTTGCGTGCAACCCACGCCATCTACACGGGCCGACACTTAGGGCTTTCACGAGGCGCCGAGGGGATTCGAACTTGGGACCTGGCCTTTGGTCAGCCACCAGGCCACCCCGTGGTGGGTAGAAAGATATAATTTGGCTTTTTAGTTTTGTACAAAGATCAAGTACATAGATAAAAGATTGAAGCAAATATTCATTTCATAGTGCATTATATTATGGGAGTTGGAAGAATTAGTATTGATATGTTTGTTTGGTTGTAGGTTCATGGCCGATAAGCAATGTAGGTTAGATGAATTGTAGTCGGGTGATAGTGGGTAAAAGAATTGCAGTCGGACGATAGTGATTGGAAAGATTGTGGTTGACAGGTGATGGAGGTCGGAAGGATCATAGTCGATGCTCGATAGAAGTCAGAAAGATTGGAGTGGGGTAATAGTCAGAAGGCGACAAAAGTCAGAAAGACTGTAGTTTGAAGATGTTGGTCGGAAAGACTAAAGTCAGTGGGTGACGGAGGTTGAAAAGACCATATTATGTGGACGATAGAGGTCAAAAAGACCTTAATTTTGAGATGTTGGTCAAAGAGATTATAGTTGGCGAGTAATGGAGTTAGAAAGATCATAGTCGATGGTCGATGGAGGTTGGAAATATTATAAAAGTTGGTGATGGAGGTTGGAAAGGCTGTAATCGATAGGCGATGTTGTTATCCAAGCAGAAGTTCGGTGATAGTTGGTGGTTGGGTGAATGTCCGATGACGATTAGTAATAGGGTAGAAGTATGGAGACAATCAGTGATTGTATATGTCTGATAAAACTTGGTGGCTGGATAGAAGTTAGATGACAGTTCAGCTACAATCGGTGGCTCCATGATGGTCAAGGAGTTTAGTGATAAGAAAGATATCAACATTCTCTTCTTTTCTCTCCTTACTTATGAAGAAATGAGGAGTATATTTATAATTTTTTGTGAGTGACATGACTAATAAATAAGAAGAAGATCAAGAATATGTTGGGAGTGTTTTGTGTGGACGGACAATATTGGCTGCCCTAATCATAGATTATTTATTGAGTATTTAGGTGTCTTAATGACGTTAGAATTCAACGATCTTAGGCTTGTTGGATTTCTCATCGAGCCGCTCGATTCGGCTACAAGCATATCATATTTAGATGCTATGTGGTCATCCAATTTATGTTTTGAACCCTCTAAATGTGCTTTGAGCCCTCGATTTGGACCCATTTGGGCTTAAATGGGATTGAATATGTCGTCGTTGGTTTTGTCTTTCCGTGACGTTCAGTTCAACTATAAGTATGTTGAAATCAAAGTTAGGATGGTCCGGAATTTAATTTTGGAAGTTTTCATTCAAAATTTATCTCGAGATTCATGTCCGATCACAAAATTTTTTGATGATACATCATACACGCTGATCTCATTAATTATTTTAATAAAATGAAACAATTTTATATATTTGCATATTTATTTATTTGTGCATATTTAATTGTAAACAAAAGCTTGAAATTTTCAAGATTTTAATCATTAGAATTGAATACGAGCGGAAACATGTTTGTTGATGTTCGAATGAATAAATAATTATAAATAATTTATAATGTTCATGTTGTTCTCATTTACTACCTACTTTGATACTCACTACATTACCAACTGCATATAGATCAGTTAGAGATATACAGGGTGCAAGTGATAAATCTTATTGTGGAGCAAAGTTGGAAAGTATATTTTGTTACAATATAGTTCTTGCTTAGGCATCAATTTTATCTCTACATTTTTGTGAGTTAGCATAGTTGTTAGGTTTTTTTTTTGGGATTTAGGGACAACCTTTCGAACTTGAGAAAAATATTTCTAAATGAATTGGATGAGGGAAAATTAATAGCATTTGTGAAAGAAATTTTAATTCATATTTAAAATCTTATATGTTAATCTAATTAGCTTTGACGATAAATATCTTTTAGAAATGATATAATATAGCACATCATAGGTTTTCAATACCATTGTTGCGTCCAGGAGTATTCGCGGCGGTAGAGAAATATAAGATTTAACGTCTTAGCATTGTACGAAAATCCGGCACGCAATCAGATAAGTGAGAGAGGGTCTAGCATTTATAAGACACCAAGATTTTTACGTGGAAAACCCCTGAAAAGGGGGAAAAACCACGGGGCCTAGCCCAGCTTGAATGAATCCACTAGTATTGCAGTCGATTACAAATGAGGCCCTTCTTTGGTGGAAGGCCTTAGCTTGATGTACATCTTATGGAGTACATTACATGATGTAAATACAAAGATCTACTCTCGACGTATTCGCTTTGTTAGAAGGACTGCAGTCATCGGGCGACGTAGGTCAGGAGGACCGTAGTCAGCTGGTGACGGAGGACTGTAGTCGGCGGGCGACGTAAGTAAGGAGGACCGTAGTCGGCGGGCGACGGAGGTCGGAAAGAATGTAGTCTGCGGGCGACATAAGTCAGGAAGACCGTATTCAACGGGCGACGGATGTCAGAAAGATTGTAGTCGGCGGGCGACGTAAGTCAGGAGGACCGTAGTCGGCTGACGACGGAGGTCGGAAGGACTGTAGTCTGACGACGAAGATCAGTAGGACAGCGTCAGGTAGGAGTCCAGCAATGGAAAGAAATGCATCTTCACATAGACGTCCAACGAAGTCCGATAACCGGTAGAAGTCCGGCGTCGGGTAGAAACTTAGCGAAGAGTGAAGGTCCGATGTCGGGTAGAAGTCCGACGTCTTTGATGGCAGAGGAGAAACTCCGTCTTCACTTGGGCGGAGTTTCGGCGTCAGGAGGGAACTCTCTTTTAAATTGGGAAGAATTTCAGCATCTCATGGAAGTTGTGCAGAATTCCTGCGTTTCCTGAAAATTCGGCAGAGTTCCGGCGTCTTTAGGCGGCAGGAAGAGCTCCGGCGGTGGTCGAGGAGGTGAGGAATCTCCTTTTCCCCTTTCTCCTCTTCTTCTTCTCTCTCTTCCCCCCTCCCTTGGTGTAGAATGAGGGCTCTATTTATAGTTTTTCTGGAGTGGCATAGCCTGTAAATAGGCGTGAGATCAAGGGCGAACTGGGAGTTGTTTGAATGAACGGCCGATATCGAATCATTTGATCATGCACCGTTCATTGAACATTTGAAGGCCTTAATGATGTCGGAATTCGATGATCTTGGGCTCGTTGGATTCGTCTCGTCGAGCCGCTCGATTCGAGTATAAGTTCGTCAAAATCAGAGACCGTTTGGTAACTCAAATTGCGTTTTGAACCTTCCAACAGTGCTTCGAACCTTTGATTTGGACTCATTTGGGCTCGGATTTGGTTGATCTTGGTGTCGTTGGGTTTGTATTTCCGAGACGCTCAGTTTGACTGTAAGCTCGCTGAAATCGGAGTTCATATGCTCCCGAAATTAATTTTTGAAGTTTCCAACTAGGTTTTGCCTCGAGATTCGTGCCCGATCAAGATAATTTTGAGATGACGTATCAACCATGAGTATATCATTTGTGAAAAATCAAAATTTTAATGATCATATTTATAGAAATCAATTTATGACGGATTGTAAACTAGTCACAAAATGATTTGTGGAACTTTCATGAATCCCTAATCTTTTAGAATGGAAATATATTTTGATCACTTTGATGAGTTTTAATTACCAATCTTGAATGGATTTTTAGGCCTCATTTGGTAGTAGGAGTTTTGGTGAGAAACATTGATTCCAAAGCTGCCTTTTACCAACATAGAAGTAAAAATAAAAAGCTTTGCAAATCGGTACGATAATGGAGGTCTGTAAAAGATATGCATCCAAACAACAACCGAAATCTTTTTTCAGGTTTTAGAATGGAAATGATACTAATTGCGCCCAACCAAATCAAGCCTTCCTTACAATTTGCTTAACTTCTCTTCGTCGAAAATACTAATTCACTTAAAGATTATACCTTAAATAATCAGTAACATCCTAAATTTAAGTTATTATTTTCTTGGGCCAACTTTTTATTGGGGTTTATTATCTTTTAGTGCTTTGTTTATTATTCTTTTGTCAATGGACATGATGCAATGGATTGAATCTTATATAAGAATTTTGCGGTGTTTTCGAATTTGATTGGCCTTTACTTTAATTATTTTGAATAAAATCAAGAACATATTTAATATTATTTTTGGAACTGAACCAACGTTATTTGACACGGCCCGAACCTGCAAACGAGTCATTAAATTCAAACCGGACCCGACCTGTCAGGTTTCTGGGTTGACTCGACTCGACACGAAATGGGTTATGGCTGAAAAGGCACTCAAATGGGAGGAAGACGATTCGTCTCATGACTCTCGTCGAAGTCGCAAGACTGGATAGGATGGAATATTGTCGTCTTGTCGAAGCCGGAGAAAGGAGAATGTCGTCGACGGGACAACTGGACGACATGTCAGCATGTCGGGCTGTCGACTAGCGGCCTGGGTTTAGCCTAGGATGGAATGTCATTGATAGGATGGCCTCAGCGAGGCCGCGGGATGGTGGGTGAGCCAGACGGTGAGCCTTCATGCTGAGATGACCCAAGAGTCGCGAGTGCGAGCGGGAATCGAATCGGGATTTTCAATTTCGTGTACAACTTGAAATTTTGGTCATTGACGGTTTCCGGGTCAATCCCAACCCAACCCGATTTTTGAAACGGATCAGTTTGCCAAACCCGAACCTGATCCATTTGACAAACGGGTTGACCCTAACCCTGAATTTTTTTCGAGTTAGATTCTAATCAAATTTTCGGGTCATGCCAAATGTTGAGAGCCCTAATCCATCAACCCTCCTCTGCATTACAATGGATTCATGTTTCGATGGCACCAATTATTATTCTTGCAATCACAATTTCATTTTTTATATTATCAAACCATTTGCAGTGGCATAAATGCAATTATTCAGCTGAGCAACTTTTCTTCCCAAATTGTTAGAATTCATGCAAGTGTTATCGGCATGTGTATATGGCCGTTGCGTATCAGAGCTAAGAAAAAAAAAGCCTTTGGGGTCTACCGCACATGATGGACAGAAGCTCAAGTTGGGTATTAGGCTAGGGTGTCAATTTTTGATACGACTCGAACCCGACCGAAAAAATCCGGGTTTGGATTTTCGAAACGGGTCGGGTTCAGGTTTAATAAATCAACCCGTTTTAAAAATCGGGTCGGGTTCGGGTTCGTGTTGACTCGAAAGTGACACGAAAACTTATATTTGACCCGAAAACCCGAGATTGACCCGTTTTGACCAGAAAATCGAAGATTGACCCAATTTTTGACCCGAAAACTAGCAACTTCTGGTCATTCGTGTCGGGACGGGTTCGGGTCCGGAAACTTGACCCATTTTTAAAAATGGGTCGGTTCGGATTGACCCAAATAATGCAGGATCAGTTCCGAATTCGACCCGAATCCAACCAGTTGACCCGAGTTGACGCCCCTAGGCCCGCTAAAATTCGGGCCAGTCAAGAACTGACCCGCCCGAATGCTTCTATAGGACTTGTAGATTTACAACAACATGCCATTTTAAAACCTCCAGGCGCCCTTCCAACGTCCAACGGCTAGTTTCAGACACCGAAGCACAACGGCTCCTAAAAATGTTTTAAAACCGACAAAATTTAATCTTTCTTGTAAGATCTTCCAGACAAAGAGTCCTCATATCCAGCTCCATCTCCCCACTTCTCTTATCTCCGACCCTTCTTTCCCTCGCATTGGTCTCTCCAAGATAGATTTGGACCGTAGCAATGGAAGAACCCGACATGGCAGTAGCAGAGGAAGAAGAGTTCTATGAGAGGATCGACGCTCCAAAGTTCGTCGATTTCACCATCCCTGACCGCTCTCGCCCGGATCAGAAGTCTTGGTTCTGTGCTCGAATCGGTGTGTCCTCTTACATTTCCCTGCTATCTGAGTCCATAAATTGTGATTAAACTTGAGTTCATATAATTATCTTTCTTTTTTCATGGTCATTAATCCAGGTTGTGACCAGAATCATGAAGAAGTAGATCCTGCCGAGCTTAAAAGAATTTTCATGCTCCGGGTTTGTAATCCATTAATGAATTTCCTCCTATTGCTATATCCTGACATCACACCTTGTACTAATAATTTTACAAGTTACATAGGTTATGGCAGCAAGAAGCCCAAATCTAAGGTTTCAGAGAGCATTGAACAAGCAAGGTCCAAGGTATGCTCTTGAGTATCCGAGACAGTCCTTGTTTCAAAAACCTTTTTACTTTTGTTTTGTTCTAAATTGGATAACTACAGAGCAAACACGAAGTGCCCACAATCAGCCCCAGCTAAATCAATCAAGAATGGAGTTTCAAGAATGAGGAACATGAATTCAATCTCAGAAAAAAGCACTGTGGCCAAGCTAAAGCAACATCCAATAGCTAGCTTGAGAGACACTCCGATTCAGAAGAAAGCAAAAGTGCATACATTGACAAGTGAGAAGGAACAAACAACCACAGGCAACAACAAATAACAGGCCAAATATCTGAAGACATCTGATAATGTGGTGGTTTCAAAGGATAGAAATTTAATCAAGGCTCTCTTCTCCCGCACTCCAAAGAAGGCAACTGGATCAATCAAATCTCCAATTTCAGAGATTTGTTCTGAGCTGAAGAAGAAGATTAATATAGGTGATGAGAGAAAGGGTTCAAAGAATGAAGACCACAGCATCCTTAAAGAAGCTGAACACAACGAGATGAGAGATGTTCAGATTGTTGTAAGAAGTAATGGTTCAGACCATGTAGAAGAGAATAATACTAATTTGGTAAAGCCAACTGGCAAAGAGTATAATGCTATTATGGACTCTAAAATTGATCTGAGCGATTCTGAAGTAACAGTCAAGCCTACTAAAGATGAAGCACAATATATAGATCCGAACGTTTCCAGTGGAGTAGGCAGTAATATTAAAACTTCTTGTAATGATACGAACGATGATGATAAGGAGAACAATTTGTCCACTTTTGAAAATAAGTACTATCCACAACTTCAATATAAAGTCTGTTATGGTTCTTCATTTTCATTCTCCTTATACTCGTATTCATTTTTTAATCATAATTCATGTCAGAAATATGCATCCAAATGCAGCAATTTCTGAGGCAAAGAGCTTCCAGTTTGAGAACTCAAATCCTCAGGTAAATCTAAATTTGATTGTTTAAAAATCTCAGCGTTCTTCACTTTTTTTATTCTTCCATGTTCCTACTGTTTAGTAAGCTAAAGTTCAAAACATAACATTCCAGGTAGTAAAGCTGAAGAGGACAACAAACCCCAAACCTTTCAGATTAAGAACTGGTGTGAGTATAACTGATTAATACGAACGTTCTATACTAACTACTACATGGCAATGTATAAAACGTGATGTTTGCATCCTCTTTTTCAGGAAAGGGGAATTCTTAAAGAGGCAAATTTAGAAAGAAGGCTCCAAGTTGAATCCAAGAAAGAACCTGCATCACTACTCAAGCATCTAGATGGGATTCAGGTGTTAGCTTTTTCTTAATTTTTGTTTAATATATAGGCACATTGGTTTCAGCTGGCTTAAGCTATGATTTCAGTAGTATTATCCATTTCACATCATCTGATCTCCTGAATTCTTTTATATTGTTAAATTTTTAGATACAAGAGACACATTCTCAAGCCAAGTTGATCCGATTCCCAGAAGCCAAGCTTGCCAAAAATATACAGACTCGCAAGGTAAATCAAATTACAGGAATTTTCGTTAAGGCTGGTTTTTTGGTTATTTTTTATGATTAAGAATTTATGATGGGTGCAGCTCCATGGTAAAAAAGAGAAGACAATACAGGGATCACATAGCAAGAATTTCAAAACATCACCGAAGCAGCTACTGAGGATAACAAGGTTCTTTATCAAATATCAAATCATTTCAATAGATTGAATGAAGGGGAATGTTGATTGTTGTTTGTTGTTCCATAGGATTATAGGAAAACTTGTAATTTTGATCAATTTCTATTATTTCTCAATGCAGTGCAACGAAAGCGAAGGGGGAATCCATTTCTCGAATGTTCAAAGGGAAAGAAGAAGGTTCGACTAAGTTGCCTGAAAGAACTACTCAAAGAAGTGCTGGTTACATGCAAGGCAGAAAACCTGCAACCGTTCCTAAGGAGCCAAAGTTTCACAGAATTCATGTACCAAAGAGTTGCATTAGGAGGTATGACACGGCTGTTTCATGAAATTTAATGTTATAGTGTATCAAGTACATGTGCAATAAAATATTAACAAATATTATTCTTTTGTTCTAACTTATGGGTTATTTGGGATCACTTTTTTTTTTTTGTTTTAATATGTTTGGCCTATATTTTTAGCAATTTCTATTTACATCTTTGAAAATAAATCAATTTATTTTAAAAATAGCTTTTTAGGTGCTTTCATTTTTCTTTTTGAATGAAAATCACTCGCGTTATTACCCGCAGCCTATGATGCACCGACACTTCTCCACAAAGAGGCGTGCAGTGTCCGACACGACACTCGCCCGACACTCCTCCGACATGTGTCGAACACATCGAAAGCGTGTCCAATTAAAAAATATTAAATACAAATTGGACACACGTGTCGGACACATGTATCTTAAATATTTTATAATTTTTTTTAAATAGAATTTCTTGTATTTGGCGGGATTTAAACTAAATTTCTTATTTCATATCCACAACACCAAATCATTGTCTGCACTTAATACCCAATCATCGAATATTCTCATTTTCATTTCTTTTTGGCAGTGAATGTATTTTCATCTCCTCTCTTGATGACTGATAAACGGCATCGACGTCTGACTCTTGATGTCCTAATACTAATCATTTTAAGCACAAATTATAGTTAAATGACTTATTATTTTCAAATTGTTTTTAAAATTATGCTTATTTAATTTTTATATACTATTTTTTAAATATAAAAACTATAATACTGTGTCCAACCCGTATCCGTGTCCTATATTTTCAATAACTAACATGTCCCGTGTCCGTGTTGTGTCGTATCCGTGTTGTCGTGTCCGTGTCTGTGCATCATTGCCCGCAGCCTCACGCATGACTGTCACTCCTAGTATCATCACTATCTTATACAAAATAGGATATCAAATATATTTTTTATCTCTAAACAAAAGCAAATAAAAAGTGATCCCAAATGATTACTTATATCCTACCTATGATTAGAACCAATACCTCCTTCATATAAGGAGGGGTGAAGGAGAGAAAATTGGTATGATTATTTGTAGAAAAAAAGATATTATATTTTTCCATGGCAAGCAGTAGCATATTTTAGTTCCTTAGTGAATCTGTTTCATGAATTGTATGGATTCTGTTTAGCTATAAGAATTGTGGTGACTTTTGGTTGTTTTAGTATTTCGGCTACTTTTCAATTAACAAAAGGCTAATATTCAATTAGTAGCATTTTAGTTTTGGTTGTTTGTTGATACTGAAAGATAAAATAAAAAACACAAAAAATCCTTTTATTAAAATGAGCCACTAACAAAAATGAATTGAGGTTGTTATGGCCATTTCTTCTTTTTAAAACAATTATACTCTCATTTTAGATCTGTGAAAACCAAATTAGGATTAGATGTTCTCCTATTAAAGTATTTTTTTCCCATGTTAATTAATAAAGGGCTCTTAGCTTTGTTTACATAACTATGCTCAAGTTCTTTTCTTTGTTAAATTAATATGTTTTTTTTTTATTGAAGGCAAATTCATGAAACTAATATGGATTTGATTTGGTAATCCAAGCAAATCAGCTATTATTAGTTGGATTTTCTACAGACTTGATATATCCTCACAAATTAATCATGACCGTGCATAAATCTCAAGGCAAAATCAAGTTGAAACTTCCGAAATTTAATATGGGATTTTCCGAGCTCTAATTTCAGTAAACTTATAGTCGAACTGAATGTCTCGAAAAGATGAACCCAACGACACCAAATTTGACTCAATCTGAACCCAAATGCGTCCAAATCGAAGACTCAATGCGTTTTTGGAAGGTTCAAACCATAAATTGAATGATCAAACGGTTTCCAAACATTACATGCTTATAGTTGAATCGAGAGTCTCGACGGGAAGAATCCGACAAGCCCAAGATCGCCAAATTCTAATACAATTAAAATATTCAATTGTCCATTAAACGATCAACAATCATGGGGACCAATACCAGCCGTCCATTCAAACCACTCCTAACGTACCCTAGATCTCCCTTCTATTATTGGCCATGCCTTTCCCAAAAAATAAAAATAGAAACATCATTTTTCATTGAAGGGAACCCAAGCAGGGAAGAGATGGAAAAGAAGGAAGAGAAGAAACAAGAGTTCTCTTGCCACTAAACTCCTCGACATTATCGGACTATTGCTGAACTTCTGCCCAACTACAAATTGATGCCGGATTTCTACCCGGTCTCCGACTGCCACTGGACTTCAACTCGGCCACTAGACTCCTCCTCGACAATGTCAGACTATCACCAGACTTCTGCCTGACTACAAACTGACGCCGAATTTTTACCTGGCCTTCGACTGCAACTGGACTTCAACTCGGCCACTAGACTCCTCGACTGCATCAGACTATCACTAGACTTCTGTCTGACCGCAAACTAATGTCGGGTTTCTACCTGACCTCCGACAACCACTGGACTTCAAATCAGCCTCCCACCAACGTCGGATTTATCTCCAACCAACGACCGTCGCCAGATTTTCATTTGATTCCTATTCTTCGCTAGATTTGAGCAAGTTGGTTTGAGGACGAGTCAATTATTTATAATTTATTCAAATATTATTTGATCTATTTTGACAGGTGTAGGTTTTCACGTAAAAAATTCTGGTGTTTCTACTATATATGTATGGGAGTTGGATGCTTGTGCAATGCTAAGCGGCATAGTTTTTTCTATTATACCATTGCGAATATTCTAGGTTGCAATACGACTACTTGGTAAATTATATTATTCAAAGGTCAAGTGGACGAGAGGAATTAGTATTCTAGGTGCTATCATGCTATGGAATGCATTAAGTGGAGCAAAGTTATGCTAAATATTGTTAGGATAATTGAACACCAAAAATTTCATAATCATATGACATATAAATTTATGTTAAATCTAATTACATTTATGACTGCATAAAGATCATATTTACTGATTTATTTTTTTATAAAAGTTGAAGATAATAATGAATAGATCATTTTCTCTATATTAATGATTGAGATAAAAGACAAATGATTGCTGCAAATATGAGGGTTGAGATGACAACGATGTTGTTATTACTTTTCCTACATCTATTTTTAAGTAACATGCTTTTCAACTATCAAACTCTTACACGACTTAACAATCTTATGATTCTTATCCAATGTGACAGCTCTCCATATTGGCTAATCTCTCCTCAAATGTATGTTTTTGTTTTTAATATCTTTGAGAATCATGCACACAGATCCAACACACTCTACCATGTGGTGGCACTTTAAGGAGCTATTATTCTGTGCGGGCACCGAGCGCGGGTACTGAGCTTGGTAATATATTTTGGATGATGTGTCATATTTTTATTGGCATCTGAATGCTCCGGACTCTGCACATAATACAAATTCCACTTTAAGAGTCGCATATTCTTGAACTTTGCTCTAAATTCATGTGGTAACATCCTTGCAAATGTTGTTCAACTATGATAAAAGGTTGTGCAAATTCTATAAGAACTATAAATCATAAGAACTTAGTTAAGCATTATAGATATAGAAGAAGCAAAAGGGGCATTAAAATTTTGGGAAGTTTGAAGAATTGCATGTTTTCAAGTGCATTCATGAAAGTTTCATGGTCAAATTATAAAGGAGAGGAGGGAGGGTATCATGATTTTGACATGAGTTTTTTAGCGATTATTTTGAACAACTAGCCATGATTTCTAATGTTTTTTTATGACTAGACATCTTGATTAGCTATTTAACTAAGTTTAATATTTGAATATTGAGGGCCAAATGGAATGTATGTTTAACATGAGTGTCTTCTATATGCATGTATAGGTTTAACATGATTCGTGAAATCGGACAAGTTTTCCATTATAGCCATTGGAGCTACCTCAAAATCAAAGACGTATTGAATTTGATTAGGATGATTGAGTTTTTTTTTTAATCGATAAACATAAGTATAAAAACATATCTATTTTATGAATACATTAAAAATATATGATCAACATAAATAAGCCATGAAAGGCATCTTGAAGGGACTCACATTCATTTTATCTTTATCGTTGATATGTCACAAAAAATCGTCTTCATCATGCACGAATCTTGAGATACATTCAAGTTAAAAATTTTCAAAATTAAATTTGTGACCATTTGAACTCTAATTTCAACAAACATATTATCAAACTGAATGTCTCGAGAAGATGAACCCAACGACAACGAAATTGGTCTAATCTGAGCCTAAATGGATCAAAATCGGGGACCTGAAATTTATTTGAAAGGTTCAAATGATATCCAAATATGTCATGATTAGAGTCGAATCAACAGGCTCGGCGAGCTTAAGATCGCTGAATTCTGACATTACTAAGGCATTTAAACACTTTAAAAATGCTCTGTGATCGGGGGATCAATATGGGTCATTCGATGGAGCACTTCAAATCTGCTCTAGATCTTCTCCATATTTATGGGACATGCCACTCTCAAAAATTTATAAATAGACTTCCACTCTCTACATGATTGGAGAGAGCTCTGACGCTTCAACAGCTAGAGCACCACCGTCGGTGAACCTCTGTCGCATGTTGTTGGACCACCACCGCTCTGCCTCCAACCGTAGCCAAACTTCCACCCAGCTGTCGACAACAATCAGAATTCTGCCCGACCAGCCGTCCACCACTGTTGGACTACCCTGTCCGTCAACTATCGCTGGACATCCGCCCGACAGTCGTTGGACCACTACCGCCAAATTTCCACCATTGTTGGACCACTGCCTAGTTGTTGTGGCCGTTGATTGTCGTCAGACTTCCACCTGACCATTGTCGGACCACCGCTCGACCGCTACAACTCCCGACCGCCGATAACTATCATACTTCTACCCAACCTTCACCGGACCAACATTGGACTACCTTATATTCGCCGACTGCTGTCAGAATTTCACCCTCGTTGCCAACTTCGATCCCTCTGACCACCCTCGCCGTCGACTTCGATCCCTCTAACTACCCTCGCTGCGCTGCTGACTTCGATCCCTCTGACCACCGTCGCCCACCAACTTCGGTCCCTCCGACCACCGTCGCCTGCCAACTACGATCCCTCAGATCTCCATCATCCGCTAAGCAAGCTCCCTCCAATTCATTTTGGACACTCCGACCACCGTCGCTCGCCGACTACAATCCCTCTTATCTCCATTGACCAAATACAGCCCTACCAACTAAATGAACTAGCCAACATTCTGTTGAGAACGACTCCCTTATCATTAGATTTTACTAACCCTACTATGTAATGTGCTATATATATGATATATTGAGCCAACCCCCCATGGCGCACGCTCGGAAGGGCACCATTTGTAATTGAAAATATTTTAATTAGGCTAGGCCTCATGATTTTTCCCATATTTAGGATTTCGCATGTAAAATTCTTGGTTTTTTGTATGACTCTCGTACTTCTCTTTATATTTTTATGTGCTGGATCTTCGTACAGAACAACGATGTTAACTCCATATCTTTTTACTGCCATGAATTTTGCAGGTCGCAACAATACTATCCAAATTTATTAGCAAAACCGTGTCACCCTCTCAACTAATTATGAATTGACACTGTATTTCCAATTATTTACAAACTTGTAAAATTTAAGATAATTTAAGTTTAATGCAACGCATTTGACTTTTTTATTACTTTGAAATTATAAAGGATTATATTTTAATAAATAAAATTGTAAAAAGATATATTAAATTAAGCTTTAAAAGAATATAGTGGGCGTCCGCTAACTCATGAAAAGCAGGTTTCTTTGTGACATCTACTAAATGGGCCCTACCAAGCATATATATAAATATTTGTGCACATGGTTGTTGGAGAAGCTTCCTTTACTTCATCTCAAATAAGAAGGATAAATATGGAATATTCTATATTTCGAATATTATATACTTAAATGTACAACTAATAAGAAACGGTAATTTGTAACTGCGTTCACATGGAAAATCAAATCATATTTCTTAAAACAAATCAAATTTATATACGAATTACCTAAACTCTATATAAGAATAGTGAGAAAGAAGGAAAACTAGAGAAAAATTAGTAGTAAAAAGAGTGCCCAAAATCTCAATCAGCATAGAAATCTTAAGAGATCAAAAATTGTTGAGATGCTCCTCATTATAGTCTACTCGAAAAAGTAAAAAAAACTATAAAGTTGTAATGATTTATCTATCGGTTTGCGGAGCGAGTTTAGTATCGATTATGCATTTGCGGAGCGAGTTTAGAAGATGGGATGCTTGATAATTGAATGATGTTTGGGTGTCCCTAGATAAGAAGACAAATGATATGAGGTTGTGAAGAAGAAGAACTCCGTAGTCGCTTGGTCATGATAGGGTGAATTGAAAGCTAATTCAGTAGGTTCTTCTTTGTAATTGAACTTGGATATGTGAGGATGAAGGCACCCATGCACCATGAATAAGGTGAGTCACTGTGATAGCAACCTTCATTTAATAAGGCAAGTAGCAAGTTAATTGTTTGTTGACGTCCTCCTTTTGCTTCCCGGAAATGTCGACTTTTCTTCACAGGCTAGGACGAATGAGGTTTGATGCTCCTTTGAGTGAGTTTCTTTGTTATTATAATCTATCGACTATTTATTAAATGCATATGAAGACATATATGAGTATATACTTTATAGTTCATTTACAATAAGTATGACATACTTTAAAATCAAATTATTAAAGCTTTGATGGCTCATTCTTACATAAAATATTATAATTATAAATTTAGCACTTCTCTTGAAAATAGAATAATTGAGAACATATACTATTTTTTTATTAAAATATTCTATCTTAAAATTTAATATTTATTTTAGGAGAAATTTCATTCCTCAACATTCAAATAAAATTTTAAAAAATATAAAATATAATGAGTTGACTATTACATTATTAATATAAAAAATGATGTCATGACTATCATATAATTCTCTTTATTCTTCTTTGATAATTTCCTTTATCAGAAACATTTTTTAATGTAATTGTTGAGATTTTATCAAGAAGCTCTTAAGATTAAGCTTGTTTGAGCCAGGGGCAAAACCCTTAAGCCCTTAGGGGGGCAATTGCTCCCCTAAAAAGAGAATTATAGGGTAATTTGTCATTTTTAGTCTTTTTTTTTATTCTTTATTATAGGAATCTTTAGGCAATTCCCCCCCCCCCCCCCCCCCCCCCCCTAAAAAATTAAAATATTATGATCTTTAGACGAATGCCCCTTAGAAGAATTATGCACATTGTATAGAGATGTTGTTACAAGGGATTTTAGGCAATTGCCCCTTTAAAAGTTTTAAATTATTATGGTCTTTAGGCAATTGCCCCAAGTATAATTAAACACATTGTGTAGAGGTGTTATTTTTAGGGAATGATGAAACAAATATAAAGAGAAATAGTAAAGATAACCAAAATTTGTTCTGGGGGCGCTGCCCCCGAAAACTCCCCCAGGAGCACTGCATTTGACCCCACGCCCTGACCGGGCAGGTCGAACCCGTTAGGGGGCGCTGCCCGCTTAGACCCCCGACACATTGTGTAGAGGTGTTGTTGACCTCGATTTTGCCCAGACCCGGGCCTGGAAGGTTGACTTGGTCAAATTGACCAAGCCAGACCCCAAGACCCTCTCCGATGGGTTCAGTGAGTCGAGTCGAGTCTGTTGAGCCTGGACTTGGACCCCGGGTCAACCCGGTTGACCAAGTCAACCAGGGTTGACCAATTTGGACCTTTTTGAGCCCAAATCAACTTCTCATGCATTCAAACACATCCAAGGCTCAAACCCAATACCCATTGGACCTATTTGACTGAGTTGACCAAGTCAACATGTGACTTGGTCAATCCAAGTCATAATGGGTCAAATCGACCCATTAAGACTCATTTAAATCCCTATTAAGGCCCATTTAATGCTCGAATTCAATCCCCTTCGTTTTGAATTGCAAACCACGGCCTAATCCCTCTAATTTCCCTCCTAAATTCATCTAGATTAGATCCTAACCGTCCCTTGGTCGTTGAGGAGTTTAAATAGGTAAAAAATTAGGTTTTGATGGATCTTTTTTTTGATTGCTCTTGCCCTAGCCCTTCTCGTTCTGAGAAACTTGGCGTGAGAGTTCTCCTCATACTCCTTCACCTTTCCCACGTCGAATCCCGACGATCAAGGCTTGCCGGCGGCGAGAAATCCGGCGAACCAAAGCTATTTTCGTTCCAAGGCGTTTCGTGATCGATCCAAGGCGAATCGAGGCTCAAGGTCAACTAGGAACTTGTTCTTGGGGAGTCCACGAGTCCAACGAGACCAATATCTTCCGAATCCACCGTGTGGATTAAGGTATATTGCAAACCCTAGCTAGAACACTTAGATCTAAATAACATTTTATACGTTGCATATAAAATCATAAAAATACATCCCCAATGATGCTCTTCATACCCTTAGTCTATGTTTAAAGTTTCGTTTGATTTGGTTTAGTGTATCGCGAGAACGAGCAATATAATCATTCTAGGGTTCGGTCCGAACCCTTGTATGCGCCAGACGGATCTAGGCCGTCGGATCCACGATCAGCGGTCCAGATCGTGACCGCTCGCGGTCTGGAGCTCACCGCGCGGACGACGCCGCGTCTCGGATGGCCACGTGGCGAGATCTCGGACGCCCACCTGAACCGCGCGAATCCAACGGCTCTGGATCGAGCCGACGTGGATAAGTGGTCTCGGTCGTGATTGCGCCATGATTACCGCAATCATTGGCTGGCGGCGCAAAAATTGCGCCGCCGCCAATGATTGGCGCGGACCGCGCGCCCTATCAGACGTCGCCACGTGTCGCCGCTATTATTTTAATAAAAAAAATTTATTTTTAAACCTAATTTAACTTCAAAAATCCATAAAAAATCCGTTTTTTGTCCGATTTTGACGTATAATATATCGAATTGTTCGGATTTTTATCCTCTTTATTATAAAATTAAAATTATTTTAAAATCATAATTATATTTTAAATTATTTAAAAAAATAGTAAAAATACCTTTTTTTAATTATTATATTTTTATTAAATATTAATATTATTATTATTATTATTATTTTATTAGTGTAATTATAATTACTATGATTATTACTATTAATATTATTATTATTATTATTATTATTTTATTATTATTATTTTTTATTCATTTTTTTTATTATTCTTAAGTTATTTCAAAAATTACCTTTTAAGTCCTTTAAACTTGCAAAATCCATAACTTTCTCGTTTTAAGCCCGATTTTTACGCACAACGTCTTGTTTTGATCGTATTTTGATTCTGCACATCCTGGAGTCTGCACTGCACAAATATTTTTAGTATTTCTGTACTTATTTGGAAAAACAGCAAACTGTATTATTTTCAAATGTTGTTTTTATTATACTTAAACTTTGAAATTACATATCTTTATCGTCTTGAATCCGCTGTAAACGCACAGCGACTTGTTTTGAGCGTAATCGGATTCTGCACATCCTGGAATTGGTTTTATTTGAAATTTTTGGGTCTGTGTGTAGTCATTTTCAAAACAGCCAGCTGCTCTGTTTTAAAATTAATTAATTATTCCACTTAAACTTCGAAATCACATAACTTTGTCGTTTTAAGTCCGCTGTCGACGCACAGCATCATGTTTTGGATGTACTCTGAATTCTGCATATTTTAAAACTATTTTCAGGTGAAAATTTTGTCTGCATTTTCTGTCATTTCAAAAACAGTGAAATTGCACTATTTTAAAACATTATTTTATTGTATTTGAACTTGTAAATTCCGTATCTTCGCCGTTTTAAGTCGGATTTCGATGTGCGACCCCTCGTTCTCTTCAGCAAGACGAGCTTTATGTTTTGAAACTATTTCCAGCCCTTGATTTTGGCTGTTTTGACAGATCACTATTTGGATTCGATCATTCAGGTATTTTTGATATTAAATATTAATTATGATAATTACTTTCAGGATACAAATTATTTTTAAATCATTTTGATACCGTGCGAGAGTGTTCGGTGGGTCTCCCTATATATATATGTATTATGAATTGACTTACTTTTTAATTATTTTTATTTTCCAAAAAGATATACTTATGTCTACAAGTATTTTGAAACTATTTTAAAACTATTTATACATAAATCCTAATTTTTGGGAGACTCGCTACCTCGTGAAATTTTAGACATGGATCTTATGTGTGAAGAGCAGTCATGGGGGAGTGGGTTAGTGAATGGTTGAGTCCCAATCATTCACTAATCATCTCTTTAGGTGTCTTTACTTCTTTTTATCTTTCGTAGATTGCATGTGTAGGTCGTCGCACTACCACCACTTAGTTTAGGTTCTCCTAGATCTAAGGATATGGTGTGTTTATTTATTTACTGTACTCCTATGCATTTATTATCCCGAGGGTTAGTGTAAACATCACTTTAAACTCCTACAACGTAGTGACACCCTAAGGACAAAAATTAAGGACCTGTCTAGCGAACTTAGAAGTTTTCTAGGAGCTAGGATAGATCCCAGAACGACATGAAAACTTCAACATTTAAACTTAGTGACATCATAAGCCTTTCATAATTTTCTAGGAATTTTTAGGGCTTGTTAGACCCCTTAGTTAACTAACCCTAATTAACCTGCTAATTAAGGCCCCGAGACCTTCAGAAAATTGCAATAAATATATTCTAGGTCAGAAAATTACCCACCATACCTTGAACTGACCAGAATATGACCCTTGACCTTAGATAAATAGGGCTCCCTAGTTTGACTTTAGGTTGACCCCTAATTTGACCATAGGTGGAAATTACCGTTTTGCCCCTAATAAATCATTAAAAATTATTAAAAATTCCAAATTTTCTCCAAGCACTTGGGAACACTTTCTTAGGTCATCCCTGATCTTTGGGAGTGATTTCAATCAGTTTGGAGCTTGTTTGGATCAAAACAGTAAAAAAGGCCCTTTGTTAGGAAATTTAGAAATTCCCATAAATACCCGATCTTTAGAAATCCATAACTAATTGTAGAAAACTCCAAATTAGGCAAACTCACTTGCATTAGACTTCAATTAGGGTCTAGTATTTACTAAAAATTTTAGGTTTCCAGAAATAGGCTTAGATTAGAAAGTCAACTTTTTGGTCAACCCCAGCCTATAGTTTAGGGCCCGAAACTTAGAAAATTCATAACTTCGCCTAGAGAACTCCGATTTCAGCCTACTACCTGTCTAACTACTCGTATCAAGGTCTAGTATTTTCCTAAGGTGATAGGAGATCCAGACTTAGCCCTTTTACCATAGTGACTTTTTGGACCCTTAGTCTAGTTCCTAGGAGGACCCAGGACTTTCCAAAATTGGCTAATATAACTTTAACTTCAAATATCATCACCCTAAGTTCTTAAAATTGATCAACAAACTATATTAACTAAAATGCACCCCAATTCACTAATATTCAAATTTCAACAAAAACTCCTTTTCTGGCCTTCAACAGATTTGAACTTTAGATAATTTTAACTAATTATCCTGCCTAGGATCTATCCAAACTACACAAGCCCTACACACACATAGAATGGTTTGCTAGGGCACCACTTCTAGATCTAGGTTAGGCCGCTGAGTTTTATTTTTCTGCTGTGTGCCGGAGCTTTTCGTGGTTTTCATTGCATGCTGTTTGAAAATTGGATTGGTGTGTTTGCTTACTTTCTCTGTACTCTGGATGTGAGCGCTAGATTTACCCATAGGTTAGGAACGCCATACATATATTGTTCTTCCGTGCAGGTGGCCATGCTCAAGCTAATAAAAAAGGGGGGGAGCATTATGATTATTTCTAATAATATTTTATGCAGGTGCTTGTTCAGCTCCCCCTAAATAAAAATGAGGGCTAAAATCATTAAATAATTATAATTGCTACAGATGGAGCTACTTAGCCCTCAGAGCATGGCTTGGCACAGGGTCAATGGTGTTAGCATTTTTATTCTTTATATAAACTGCTTGGGATGATTTTTATTAGGATAACCTTGCAGGGCTTTAGAATTTTCTGCTTTCTATTTAATGTAAAAATTTGTAATATTGTTAAGAGTTGTGAAAACAACTTCGAGTTGGGATATTCTTATCCAGTTTGGATTCCAAAAGAAGAAGGCATCCCTAAGGGGAGAGTCTTCTTCCATTTGGAAGATCGAGCTGGATGGCTTTAGATATCCAAAGAGAAAAGGCAATACACCCATACTAGGGTGAATTGTCTCTTCGTTTGGATATTCAAGCCACGACGGATCCAAGGAGTCCAAGGAGGAGTGATCCAAGGAGTCCAAGGAGAGGATACCCAGGAGACTGAAGATATTGAAGATTGAAGACCCAATATCTCCACTCAAAGTTGTTGGCGTCTGTCATAGGCTTAGAAATCCAGGTTGTTGACAGTGGTGCCCGGCCACTTTACTTTTCTGCATACCCTGGGTTGTAATTAAAGGGCAGTTGGCCTATGGACATTTACTTGATTAGTTTGATTTATATTGATGTGTTTACTTGATTGCGCAGTAGAAATACCTGCTTTTCTAGGTTTATTCATTGCATGCCGACTTTTGTTTTTCGCCTGGATATCGTTAGGCTCTTTAAGGATTATAAAAATTTTTATACTCATAACTAATTTTCTAATATTTTAAGGCTTTAAATAACATAGAAATTTAACGAACTTAGGGAACTGCCGGAATCGTCCGGGGTCGCATGCATATTACTGCATCTTCTCTCTCCTTCTAATAAGACATCTCCCTGCCTGCGGGTAGAGTCCGGATAATCTGGCCTATGAGGATGAAGTGCCGGACCTAGGGAGACTCAGTCTTTTCTAAAAATTATTTTATATTAAGCCTGTTTTTTAAAATCCAAAGCATTCATGAGCTGACATTTCAACTAGCATGCATTGCATTAGTAACCAACTAATTAAAATTTAATTGCATTAGCTAGGGGCATTCACCCAACATATGTCCAGGACCACTTAGGAAATTCTCTAGATGTCGGTCTTATTTCCAATAAACTATACCTCCCACCCATCTTTCATAATTGACCTGATTGCATGGTTTTAAAGCGACTTAGGTGGTTAGCTGGCTCCCCCATCCAGGCCGGGATAAGTCCAGGTTTTGCATTGCATTAGCTAGGACACTGGTCTTAGTGTGTGTCGAACACTAAGTCCAACCTAGATTTAGGATTCGAGGCTACTACATTCGGTCTCGTAGTATGCCTTAAATAGTAGGTAGGTCTTTTCTTTTCAGGGACCCTAAATCCTACTTATCTTCGTCACAGGATGACGCCACCTCCATCCTTCTCTCACGCATGTGATCGGATGTTTGACTTTGATTTTCTCCAGTTTCTCTTTAGTACCCTAGAGCCTCCGAGTGCTGGTATGAGCCACGCATGTCGATTCAGCCCTTCGGACCTTTCTTCCCTTTGAGTAGGATTTCCTAGTCTATACCCTTGTGCCGATCCCACTTTAGGAGAGGATAATGTATGATCCTTAATCGAGAGTTTTCTCAGGCTCCGGCCTGGGATGTAATTAACCACGGGGGCTTGCGCCCGTGGGAAACTTGGTCTCCACAATCTACTAAACCCCATTCGAGCTCTTGCATCGGGTGGGGGAAACCCGTGATTTGGTCGTGTATATTACTACCCATCGGGGTGTGTTGGTGAAAGCCTCTATCCTCAATGGTCAGTCGTATGCACGATCCAATCTGTCCCTTCCAATCAGCCCGTTCGCGCGGTGCTCTTTCGGAGGTCCACAGGTTTCTGGCGACCACGGTGGGACCAGTTTCTCTCTCCATCTTTGGATTCTATATTATCCTTTCTTGTGTGTACTCCAGGGATTGGTACTCCTTAGATTAGGTCCGTCCCACTCTTAGTTAGGGTCTTTCCTTAGTTAGGATTTCTTTTCCTTAGCTAGGGTTCCCCCTATTCTACTTCTTTCTAGCCTTACAGGCTATTCCTTTCCTTATCAATTATTCATTTCCCTATCAATTCCTATCTATCTTTATCTGTCTCTATCAAATCCTTCATTCTTTCATGATTTCTGATTTCTAACTTTTCAATTTCTTTTCTTGGCAGCAGTGCCATGACTTCTTTCGTACCTTCAGTTACGTTCGCTTTTGGTTCGGACGCGCGGGTGACTCTTCCTGAGTCCCTGCTCGCTAGTCCGCCAGTGGGAGGAATCACTTTTGGTTCCTTCACTGACTCGGCTTTCGTCACCCTTGGCGGGCCGACCCCGGCGGAGGCTGCGGCATTCTCTCCTCCCCAGAGGAGAGGACGCGCAGTCATGCGCCCGTTTGGACGTCCTGCTGCTCGGCGCCCAGTCCGAGCACCACGTCCTGTTCCTGTTCCTGCGCAGCCAGTGCGCCCTGTGGCTAGGCGACCAGTGCCTAGGCCACTTCCTGTTCCAGCGGTCAGGCGTCCAGTGCCTGTCGCTCCTACTGCACAGGTTGCTCCGGCCCCTCAGCGCCGGCAGCCTGTCGTAGTTCCCCCCGTTCGTCCAGCGGTCCGGCGTCCAGTGCCTGCCGCTCCTACAGCACAGGTTGCTCCGGCCCCTCAGCGCCGGCAGCCTGCGACTACTGTTACTCCCGTTGTTCCAGCGGAAGTACCTCGTGTTCGGGTTCCCCCTCCCACTTCCACCAGGAAGAGGGGTGCCCAGACCGAGGTGCCTTCGCCTTCCACTGGTCGGGTTTCTGTTTTTGCCCGACTTTCTCACCCTGAGGATGTTAGGCAGACCCCGACAGTTCCCGTTGTTCCTGTTCCCGGTTTCTGATGTTCCTTCCTCTTCCACCTCCGGCCTTGGGAGAAGGGCCAGGAGGAATAGGAACAGGAGACTTCGTTTAGCTGCGTCAGAGGCAGAGAGGCAGCGGATGGCCGATGCCATCGTTCACGATGAGATCGTTCAGAGTCAGAGGAGAGTGGCTCCCAGGCAGCGGAGGCCACGGCCAGTTGTTGTTGCACCTGCTCCAGAGGTGGTGGTAGCCCCCGAGTTGGAGGCAGTTCAGGGAGGACGCTTCTCCCCGCTGACGCATAGTGGTGATGAGGAGGACGTTGCCCGCATAGCGGCGGCTCCTCCTGTCGTCACTACTCTACCCCGAGCTAGGTTACCCAGGGACGCTGGTGTCCGAGCCCTCACTCAGAGGATTCGGAACATCGTCCGCTTAGCTCGTGGCAGAGGGCCCGTCAGTCGGGAGGGCTTACTCCGTCAGATTTCTCGGGCTACCTTCCAGTTACGACGACAGACTGCGAGGAGACTCTACAGTTGGCAGAGGGGGCAGACACCCCAGCAGCCTGCGGACACAGTTCCAGTAGTCAGACCCCCGGCGGTTACTCCTGCTGCAGGACGACGCCCACGTCGTCGAGGACGGAGACAGCAGCGGAGGCCTGCCCAGCCTCAGGTCAGTTCAGAGGTTGCAGTCCCAGAGCAGCCAGTTGCCCGTGCAGCACCCCACCGTAGGAGGTGGGTTTGGAGGCGTCGGCAGGCGGACACCCCTGTCGACCCAGTTGAGCCAGTAGAGGCAGCACCACCGTCAGATGCAGAGCAGTTTGACGATGTAGATGATTTGATGGATGTAGCAGTTACTTCCGAGGCAGAGGCAGTCCCGATGATGTGCGATGAGGATGTTGTACCTACTCCAGATAGATCCCCAGAGCGGGATGAGACACAGCTAGTCCGTAGCCCTCATAGGATTGGTTCCCCTATGAGTCCGTACATAGCAGCCCTCCAACAACATTTCTTGGAAAATGATGACACACTAGCAGATGAGTTGGAGGAGGAGATACCAGTTCACCGGGTATGTGTGGTTACCCGACGAGGTCACTCGGATGAGAGAGAGCCCGAGGACCAGGATGAGCAGGGAGAGCCCGAGGTGGGTGGATCTCCCAGATCAGTTGACACGGATGCTACCGTTCTACACTTACAGACACAGATGGCGGAGATGGCCAGAGCCATGGCAGCCATGACAGCACAGTTGACAGCTCTGGGGGCGATGCCTCAGGTGACAGGTGTAGCAGCTACCAGTACCTCCAGAGAGCAGCCAGTAGTACCACCTGTTACAGTAGACCCCGTAGGAGTGGACAGGGTCCAGAGAGTAGTCCCAGCACCACCCACGGTACTTCCTTACACTACTTCAGTTCAGAGTCAGCCAGCTCAGATGTCAGCAGGTCAGATCCAGGATTTGATAGCCCAGAAGGTAGAGCAGGCGATTTCCTCTAGGAAGACTGGAGAGTCAGTTAGCAGGGGGCGTCCTTACCCTGTAGAGTACGAGCAGGAGCCTTACCCCCCTGGTTTTATCCCTCCTAGGTTCAGAGTTTTTGACGGGTTTGGGAACCCGAGGCAGCATGTGGCTCAGTACCGAGCCATATGTTGCAATATAGGAGGGAGTGATCCACTGATGTTGAGGTTGTTCGTCAGCAGCTTGGCGGGGGTGGCGTTTGCTTGGTACGCCGACCTCCCCAACGACTCAGTCAGGACCTTTGCAGAGTTGGAGCAGCTGTTTGTGCAGAGGTTTGTTAGCACAGAGCACAGAGTTACAGTGGGAGAGCTAGTGGTGACCAGGCAGCGTCCCAGAGAGAGTCTCACAGATTACATAGTCAGATGGAGGAAATCTCAGTTTGCAGTGTGAGCCACAGCTCCAGGAGCAGCATGCAGTTGAGATCCTTTTGAAGAACATAGATGGTCCGATAGCACCATACCTGAAGGGTTTCACCATTAGAACCTTTCAGAAGCTCCTCACCAAGGTCACTAGCCTACAGGACAGCATACCCGCTGCAGTCCCTCCTAAGGTTGAGAGTCAGCCTTCGCGCAGACCTCAGCGGCAGGAGTTTTCAGGGGCACCTCCACCTAGGAGAGGAGAGGTTCACAGTACTCAGGGACCATCAGATAAGGGCAAGAAGCCCTTAGTCACTTCAGTACCCCAGCAGCCACGACCAGCTAGTCAGCCACACTCAGCCAGCAGGTCTTACTCAGTTGACCAGCCAGGGGGACAGCCCAGGACCTCCCGCAGGACTCCAGAGAGTCAGCAGTACCTGCAGGAGAAGCTTAGGAAGGAATATCCCTTTAAGAGGGAGAGTGTGAAGAAAATTTTTAGATTCCTTACTAAGAACAACCTGTTGGTATTCCCCGAGAGCAGTAGAGCAGAGGAGGAGGGTCAGGCTGAGCACCCCCTTTACTGTCCTTACCACAGACATGTCGGACATGTGTTGGAAGACTGCTATGTCTTCAAGGATAGAGTAGAGAGACTGATGATCACAGGACAGATACGCCTTCAGGACAGTGATCTAGTGCAGCCCAAGGGCAAGGCCCCTCAGACAGTTCAGCTAGTCTCCAGCCCCAGTGATTGTCAGAGTGATGCTCAGGGCACTACTAGCAGTTTACCCACGGGTTTTGATGATGATTGGCAGATCTCACTTTCCAGGAAGACCAGGAGGATGATAGACAGAGCAGTTCAGAGCTCAGAGGCAGTTGAGAGTAGGCCACCTCAGGCCAAGTCGACAGTTGCCGCTGCAGTTACCACTCCAGCACTTTCTTCCTCTTCTTCTCCTTCTGTTGTAGTGCTAGATAAGCACATTTCCTCTTCTACTTTTTCTTCTTCTGGATGTAATAAAAAAATGTATGAAAGAGAAAAGTATGTTGTAACTGCAGAGGGGAAGACAGGGTTCCTTCCAGCACTTACGTTGAAGGACTTTGTTCTCCCTTCATTTGATGAGGAAATAAAAATAGAAGACGATTCTGAGTACTTTTGGTCTTCTGTACCTTTTACTTACGCTTCTACTGTTACTCCTAGTTCTTCTTCTTCTAGCACTCGCTCTTCCTCAGTACTACATGTTTCTTATAATATGGATGATTCTAATGATGAGTTTGAGTCTGATGAAGAACCTGTTTTTACAATACCAGAGGGTGGATGTTACATGGATTCAGAGGATGAATCCGAGAACCCACTCTCACTAATTTCCTTAGAACCAACACCTGCCACCACCACTGAACCAGAGGAATCTTCTATTGATGATGACTCAATACAGGAAGTTCATCTGCGTTCAGGGAAGGTCCTTCCACCCATGTTGGCTAAAAATACAAAAGATAAGAATATCATTACCCAGCAGGATGATCCTATCCCTTCCTCCCAGGAGCAGCCTAAGGAGAAAGGGAAAGGCCCTCAGCTGGAAGTTGATTACAATGTGTTGGCTCACCTAAGGAAAATTCCTTCCCTTCTTAGTGTCTATGATGCTTTGATGTTGTCACCCGACTTGAGAGAGACACTGGTAAAAGCCCTGCTTGAACCAGAGACCTATCAGGCATTCTTTACTTCTGACCCTGATGATGGGGCATGGCATTTGTACAACATGCCATGCATCACTTTCTCTAGTCGTGACCTCCTGTTAGGGACCACTGAGCACAATCGTCCCTTGTATGTCACTGCTGAAGTCAATGATTATGAGTTGAATAGGGTCCTCATAGATCAAGGGGCTTCAGTAAACATACTAACCCATGAAACTTTGAAGAGCCTCTCCCTAGGTCATTTGAAGCTCACTTCCGACAAGATCATGTTGAAAGGCTTCAATGACCAAGGCCAGCGAGCTCTAGGGTCTATTACCCTGCCTCTAAAATTTGGAAATTTTCTAACTGAGGCAAAGTTTCATGTGATTGAGGCTGATACTTCATACAAGGCTCTCTTAGGAAGGCCTTGGATCCATGAGTATGGAATGGTGCCCTCTACCTTGCACCAATGTATGAAGTTTCTGAGGAATGATGTTGAGTATATCATCCCTGGAGATACCCAGCCCTTTTCCGTGCATGAGATCTCTATGTACGACGATGCCGAGTACTACGTACCTCGGAAGACTCGTAGAGCTCCACCTGCTCAGTCCCCAGTGATACCTGATACTGTTGTACAGGGTCCTACGCAGCCACCTGCACAGGGTCCTATACAATCGTCAGTACAGGGTCCATCACAGGTTGGTATCGAGCTAGGTGTTCCCACTGCCCATTCTGATGGAGAGCCCTCTCAGTTGGCAGTGAGGCACGACGTTCCCCCTAGTAGAGGCAGGGGAGGTAGAGGTAGAGGTAGAGGGAGAGGCAGAGTTGCGATCCGCGAGCCGCGAAATCACGACACTCGTACACCTCCTCCACCTAACCTTTACACTTCTTCTTTGACTGTAGAGTCCGACTCTTCCGACGATGAAGTGATCGATATTCTTCAGCGTCCAGTCACTTCACCACCTCCCTATTCCGTAGGCTATGATTCACTACCTACTCTTTGTAGCCATTTGATACCTGAAGGTGGATTGGTTATTGATATTAGCTCAGACGAGGAAGAAGACTTCCGACGTCAGACTACTACCAGACAACCTTCCCCCCATCAGATACGCGGGATAGGAGTTGGGGATTCCAGTCAGAGATCTTCTGGCACTCCTGTAGTTGATGATACTGACACAATTTGGGGTAGCCACAACCCCATACCTCGCTTGTACGATTCATTTGGGCCAGCCCGACCTAGGGAATGTCCCTCTGTACCCCGTAGTATAGGTGCACCACTGGGTCCTGTGAGGCATGATCTTAGAGGAGACCGCTATGGATATAGAGGTCAGGAGTGCCCCTCGTTACTTTTCACCTGCTGTAGAGAGCTTTGTTGAGCGTGGTCTCGTTCGTTCCACTTGGCCCGACGAAGAAGCTCTACAGCAGGCACGAGTTTGGCGGACTGATTTTCCCCAAGGTCTAGGAGGCGTAGGTTATATGGGGTTAAATCAGTCCAGTGATGCCAATATTCATGTCGTTTCCCACGCCTATCCGGTTGTTTCTCTTGCCGACGAAGAAGACCCGGATAGTGAGAATGATAGGATACTTGATGCTCCACAAGAGTTTGAAGATGGCGCCACTTCAGCCATGGACGAACTGTGTGAGGTAAACTTAGGCACTGAGTCAGATCCTAGGCCTATTTTTCATAGTGCTCTACTGTCTGAGTCAGAGGCTCAAGAATACATCGAGTTGCTATCAGAGTTTAGAGACTGTTTTGCCTGGAACTACACCGAGATGCCTGGTCTAAATCCAGAGGTAGCAGTCCATAAGTTAGCCATTAAGTCTGACGCAGTCCCTGTTAAACAAGCACCTCGTAGGATGAGGTTGGAAATTGAACAACAGGTGATCGCTGAAACCAAGAAGCTTATAGAAGCTGGTTTCATTAGGGAAGAGAAGTACCCAACATGGCTTGCCAACATTGTTCCAGTCCGGAAGAAGAGCGGACAGATACGAGTCTGTATCGACTTCCGTGATTTGAACAAGGCATGTCCTAAGGATGATTTTCCTCTCCCCATTCCAGAGCTTATGGTGGATATAGCATCATCCCATAGCATCTTCTCATTCATGGATGGTTCATCTGGTTACAATCAGATAAAGATGGACCCTGAGGATGAGAAGTTTACCGCTTTTCGGACACCTATAGGTGTCTTTTGTTACAAGGTGATGCCCTTCGGTCTCAAGAATGCCGGGGCCACCTATCAACGTGCCATGACTGTCATCTTTGATGAGATGATACATGAGCAAGTTGAATGCTATGTGGATGACTTGGTCGTCAAAAGCAAGGTCCGCGAAGATCACCTCAAAGATCTGCGAATCGTTTTTGAACGTCTGCGCAAATTTGATTTAAAGATGAATCCTTTAAAATGCGCATTTGGAGTCAATGCAGGAAAGTTCTTAGGGTTCATAGTTCGCTACCGTGGCATTGAGATAGATCCCTCTATGATCAAGGCCATAGTAGATTTAAAACCTCCTAAGAGTCTTACCCAGTTGAGATCCTTTCAGGGTAAACTAGCTTTCCTGCGGAGATTTATCTCCAATCTTTCTGGTAGGTGTCATCCTTTCTCTGCACTAGTGAAGAAGGATGCCCGATTCCATTGGGATGAGAGTTGTCAGGAGGCCTTTGAGAGCATAAAGCGCTACCTGATGAACCCCCCTGTTTTAGCTGCACCTATCCCAGGTAGGCCGTTGATTCTCTACACTACGGCCCTGGATGAGTCTTTAGGTGCATTGTTGGCTCAAGAGAATGAGGAAGGCAAGGAGAATGCCTTGTACTACCTCAGCAGGCGACTAATACCTGCAGAGCTTAAGTACCCAGCGATAGAAAAGCAATGTTTAGCCTTAATCTTCGCGGTACAGAAGCTTAGGCATTATATGCTATCACATAAGATCAATCTGATCTCTCGAGTCAACCCATTGCAGTACCTGATGACCCGTCCGACCCTTTCAGGTCGTCTAGCACGATGGTCTATGATACTACTGCAATTTGATATTACTTTTGTTCCTCAGCGGGCCGTCAAAGGACAGGCTCTAGCTGACTTTTTGGCCGATCACCCGATACCTGCTGATTCCCCACTCAACGATGAGCTACCTGATGAATTCATTATGAGTGTGGATGAACAGGAGTCCCCTACTTGGGAGTTTTACTTTGACGGTGCGTCATCCGTTAAAGCTTCAAGTCCATATGAAACTCCTACAATTAGGGTAGGATTAGGCCTGATTTTTGTGTCTCCTGATGGTCATACTCTACGGTACTCCTATAGTTTATCAGAACCTCGTACTAATAATGAAGCTGAGTACGAAGCTCTGATTTTGGGGTTAGAGTTGGCCATTCAGATGAGTCTTACGCGGGTGAAGATCTTTGGAGACTCCCAACTGATAATCAATCAAGTAGCGGGAGTCTACAAAGTACTTAAGCCTGAGCTCATTCCATATCATAATAAAGCAATGGAGCTCCTGAGCTTAATACCAGAAGTAACTTGGCCAAGGTCCCTAGATCTGAAAATGGAAAAGCAGATGCATTGGCCAAGTTAGCAAAAGAACTTAGCTGACCCTACTGGAAACCCAGTTTCTATTTCTGTCCAGTATCGTCAAGCTCTATGCCCCGCAGACCTGTCCTCCTCCGATCAGACCCTCACAGTCCTTGCTGTTGATGAGGAGTCAGATTGGAGAGAACCCTTCATAGAGTATTTGAAACATGGTAGGCTTCCGGATGATAAGTCTCTCGCTGCTCAAATTAGAAAGAGAGCCTTATCATTCGCCTATGTAAATGAAACTCTGTATCGACGCTCTTTTGACCAAATGTGGTTGAGATGTCTCAGTAAAGAAGAGGCTAAAAGAGTCATGAGCGAGATACATGAAGGGCTTTGTGGTGCCCATCAGTCTGGACCTAAAATGAAAGGCAGAATTAAACGCCTTGGCTACTACTGGCCGACTATGATCCACGATTGTATGGAGCACGCTAAGAGATGCCACCAGTGCCAGATTCATGGCACGGTGATTCACCAACCCCCTAATCCGTTGCACCCTACTGTTTCTTCTTGGCCATTTGAGGGCTGGGGCACGGATGTGGTGGGTCCTATAGACCCTCCTTCCTCTAAGGGTCATAGGTTCATTTTAGCCGCCACTGATTACTTCTCTAAGTGGGCAGAAGCTGTCCCACTTAAGGAAGTTAAATCAGAAGATGTGATGCGCTTCTTTCGCGATAACGTTGTTTATCGCTTTGGTGTTCCGCGCCGTATAATCTCAGATAACGGCCCGTCCTTTAGAAGCACCAAAATTGCCAGATTTGCCCGCCGCCATAATATTAATTGGCGATACTCGTCGATTTACTACCCTAAAGCCAATGGCTTGGCAGAGGCATTTAATAAGACTCTTGTGCAACTGATAAGGAAAATCCTTGTTGCAAATAAAAGAGAATGGCACGATAAGTTACCTGAAGCATTATGGGCGTATAGGACTACCTACCGTACTCCTACCCAGTCCACCCCATATGCTTTAGCTTTTGGGGCTGAAGCTGTCCTCCCACTTGAGGTCGAGCTCCCCTCACTGCGTGTCGCAGTTAGTTACAATCTATCTGAGGAAGATAATGCCCGACTAAGGTTGGAAGAGCTAGATGGTTTAGATGAGCTTCGCTTACGAGCTTATCAATACCTTAAGCTAAGTCAGGCTCGAATGATACGACACTACGAGCGCCTTGTTAGACCCCGTGCTTTCCGGGTAGGCGAGTTAGTTCTTGTTTTGCGTAGGCCTATCATCTCGCACCGTCGGCGAGGTGGTAAGTTTGAGCCTGTTTGGGAAGGCCCCTTCGCTGTAGAGCAAGTTTATGAAGGTGGTGCCTACCTACTTGTTGATGCAAATGGCGTTCACCCGATGCCTGTCATCAACAGACAGTACTTGAAAAAGTACTATGCCTGAGTCTAGTACTTCACAGGGGAGCCTCCCTACCGCCTGTAGATATCCCTCTGTATATGTAACTCCTAAAAGGATCTCTTTTACTTTTCAGCAGTCTGCGTGGCCACGACGATTTGTCCTCTACCACGCGACGTCGCTTAGAAGAGTATGAAGCTATCCTTAGAGGTGATACACCAATACGCCGTAGGGATGTTTTGTACTTCTGTCTGTGCGCACCAATCACGTTGGTGCTATCGCATAGAATTTTCAGTTTGTTCTCCCCTTTGTAGGGCTTAGTCCCCCAGTTTCACCTGTCGCCCCAGGTGTGGTCTGGGATATCAAAACCAGTAGTTTGAGTATAGTTTTTGAGACGTGATACTGGGTCCACACCACCCCCATGACAGTCAGGTATGGTGATGGAGATCCACTATCCCAAATTGAGTTTCTTTTTCCTATCAGTCCTGATCTGATAGATGTAGCCCCTAGTCCATTCATATGAGTTGAATGTGATCAAAGGATGCCAGAGTCATTGGGTTCAGACTCTTTTTGAGATAGGATACTGGGTCCACACCATCCCACGCTAGATAAATATGGTAGTGTTGATCCTTTATCCTGATGATAATTTCAGTTGTACATCAATTTCAATATGATTGTGCTCCCCAGTTTCACCTGTCGTCCCAGGAGATGTGGTCTGGGTTATCAAAACCATCCAATACCCCCAATTTAAAAATTCATGTGTGATAAAGGAGGGGAGCTCTTAGTAGAGCAAAACCGGTTGCCCTTGTTGCAGGAGGAACCCGGTAAAACTCTCCAAAAGCACAAATTTCCCAGTTCTGTTCATGTGGCGAATATGATCAGGGTTAAAAAAAAAAAAAAAAAAATGGGAAGCTCTTAGGAGGACAAAAACCCGGTTGCCCTTGTCACAGGAGGAACCCGGTAAAACTCTTAAGAGCTCAAATTCCCCAAAAATTTCTCTTTCTCCTCCCTTGAAGAGTGTTTTGACGAATCTCCTCAAGGTTGAGTTCCCACTTAGTTGGTCGATCAATTTAAATGATTTTGAATGCATTCTTTAGTGATGTAGTACATTATGTTTTGAGATGTAACCATCACTACTTTTGGGCTTAGGTCTTTCTGAGAAGAGATCGCCCCATGCTGCCCTCTTTTGGCAGTCTACCTCCTATTCATGAATTACTCTGAGCTGCCAGAGTAGTCATATGAATGTGGCAGTGTTACCCTCACTCCGCACAGGGTCCTACCTGATTAGGGTAGGTGTTACCACTGTGGTCTTATGATAATCATAAATCTCACTCATGATTATCAGATTAGGTGTCAGGTGTGCTCCCTTGTCACCTCAGAGTTGTTTCCTTAGCTGTGATGTAGTACACCCTCTCTCAGGTGTTAGCATCACATCCTCAGGAGCTCAGTTTTCCAGTAGAAGATCAGCTCCCTAGTTCCTTTACTCACTTACTTTCAGCATTCGTTCCCTACTCTTAGCTGCTAGAGTAGCCATACGGATGTTGTTTGGTTGTTTTTTCACTTCTCACAGGGTCCTACCCAGTTAGGGTAGGTGTTACCACTGTGACCCTTCTACCGATGATCATAGATCTCACTCATGATTATCGTGCTAGGTGTCAGGAGTGCTCCCTTGTCACCTTAGAGTTATGTTTTCTGTGTGGTGTAGTACATCTGTTCTCAGGTGTTAGCACCACGACTTTAGGAGCTTTGATTTTCCAGTAGAAGATCAGTTCCTGAGTTTCTTTGCACCCCTACTCTCCACATTCATACTCTACTCCTAGCTGCTAGAGTAGCCCTATGGATGTTGTGTTGTTGCTTTTTCTCCCCACAGGGTCCTGCCCGATCAGGGTAGGTGCTACCACTGTGATCCTTCTGATAATACTTCACTTCTATACATGATTACCGTACTCAGGTGGTAGGTGTGTCCCCTTCACTACCTAGAGCTACTTTTCTCCTCGTGGTGTAGTATACCTTGCCCAGGATACTAATATCACCACTTTGAGAACTTTGATCTAGCAGAAGATCAGTTCTTTTACTACTTTTTCGTGACCCATGTTACCATTCATACTCTAGACTCAGTTGACAGAGCAGTCCTATGGAATGTGTCGAGGTCACTTTCACTTTTCACAGGGTCCCACTAGTTTGTGTGGGTGTCACTACTGTGAGATTTTACTTACTCAGAGTTGTTGTCCTTGGTAGAGAGGATGATCCCTCGCTACTTTGGCTCTTTTTCTTACCTGGTGATATAGGGCATCACACCTTAGATGCTACCACCACCTTTTCCTTGAGTTTTGATCCTCTAGTAGAGAGTCAGCTCTTTCAGATACGTTTACCACTTGTTTTCCCATTGAGATCCGACTCCTAGCTGCCGGAGAGGTCCTTTGGATGTTTTGATCTTGTTTCTACCTCTTACAGGGTCCCCATCAGTTAGTATGGGTTCACTACTGTAGCCTCTTTGAGGATTAGTTTTACCAGGCGTAGTCCTGCCTTTCTGTAGTTGAGGTGCCCCCTCGCTACTCGAGTTCTTTTTACTCCTTTGGAATGAGATCGCCCCTTTACACACTTTACAGCGGGTATATCTCTTCCAGCTTTCTGAGAGATGTCGTTCTGATGTCTTCTCCCCCTTTTGTGTTAGGGTTGGTTCTTTAGGAGATCCTTGACAGCATTTGGATACTCATGGCCACGACGATTTGTCCTCTACCATGTGGTTACCAGATTGCTAGAAAGGGTTCCCTAGGTGGCTCTGCCCTCAAAATTGTCCCATTTACTTACCTCTTTTTCCCTCACATCCCTACACAGATGCATGTTGGGCTGATGTCGAGGTGACTTTTGACCTTCTATTCTGCTGTTTGAAATGAACAGACAGATAGTTGAGTTTACCTGGTAGAGAGGACCTGACAGAGCACCTGGCAGGTACTCCTCGCCACGCTCTCGTTTGCACTGTCCTGATCAGGCAGGCATCAGAGCCCGACTCTTTATTCACTCAGTTGAAATGACTGGGTGGGTATTGAGCCCTTCTTCATCTGCAAGACCGCACTGGCTACAGCAGATGTCGAAGCTTACCCGTTGAGTGAGCCCGACAGAGTCCCTAGGAGGCGCAATTCCTCAACGTTTCTTTCTTTTACCTCGGATGCCCTGTAAAAGACTAAGCAGGCTTCCATTTCGTGGTTCATGAGCTTCTTGCTGAGGTCAGGCAGAAGTAGTGGCCACCCCAATCCACTGTTCCGAAAGGAGCAGGAGGGGCGGGATCCTTTCACCCTCTACCCGCTGTCCAGATGCGGTCAGCCTGGTAGTTGGTTTTACTTTACCGTTGAGTGAGCCCGACAGAGTCCCTGGGAGGCGCAATTCCTCAACAACCCTTTACTTCGGATGTCCTGTAAAAGACTAAGCAGGCTTCCATTTCGTGGTTCATGAGCTTCTTGCTGAGGTCAGGCAGAAGTAGTGGCCACCCCAATCCACTGTTCCGAAAGGAGCAGGAGGGGCGGGATCCTTTCACCCTCTACCCGCTGTCCAGATGCGGTCAGCCTGGTAGTTGGTTTTACTTTACCGTTGAGTGAGCCCGACAGAGTCCCTGGGAGGCGCAATTCCTCAACAACCCTTTACTTCGGATGTCCTGTAAAAGACTAAGCAGGCTTCCATTTCGTGGTTCATGAGCTTCTTGCTGAGGTCAGGCAGAAGTAGTGGCCACCCCAATCCACTGTTCCGAAAGGAGCAGGAGGGGCGGGATCCTTTCACCCTCTACCCGCTGTCCAGATGCGGTCAGCCTGGTAGTTGGTTTTACTTTACCGTTGAGTGAGCCCGACAGAGTCCCTGGGAGGCGCAATTCCTCAACACCCTTTTACTCGGATGTCCTGTAAAAGACTACGCAGGCTTCCATTTCGTGTCTTCTTTACTTTTGCTGAGGTCAGGCAGAAGTATCGAGTCACCCCAATCCACTGTTCCGAAAGGATCAGGAGGGGCGGGATCCTTTTCACTTTCCACCCCGCTGTCTAGATACAGTCAGGCGGGTAGCTGGTTTTACTTGTTAGAGAGGGCCTGACAGAGCACCTGGCAGGAACTCCTCGCCTCTTTCCCTGAGTGTTCTATTCTGATCAAATAGGCACCAGATTTCGTGACTCTTTAGTTTGCTGTCTTGAGTTGATCAGACAGATACTGAGTCACCCCAATCCACTGTCCTGAAATAGGCAGGAGGAGATGGGATCTTTTCACCTTCTATCCTGTTGTTTGAAATGAACAGACAGGAAGCTGGTTTGACTTACTTGGTAGAGAGGGCCTGACAGAGCACCTGGCAGGAACTCCTTGCCATCCTTTTCCCTGAGTGTCTTGTTCCGAGTAGGAAAACACCAGGCTTTGTGATTCATTTGTTTGCCAACCCGATTTGGTTAGGCAGATACTGAGTCACCCCAATCCACTGTCCCGAAATAGGCAGGAGGAGATGGGACCCCCTTCACCTTCTACTCTGCTGATTCGATATAGTCAGACAGATAGTTTGTGTGCTTTTACTACTCTACTTTTGGTTCTCTCTTTAGCTCTGCCCACTCCATAGGACAAGGCAAGGAGAGATACCACCTTACTTTTGCACCCTAGTGGTGACCTTTCCTATTGATTCTCCTTTCTGCTCTGCCCTCGCTACGAGGCAAGGCTATAAGGGAGAATCCCTTACTTTGTTTTCACCTTTTTTTAGGTGATCTTTACCGTTGGTTCTATCCTAGGCTCTACCCTTGTCGAAAGGATAAGGCCAGGAGAAGACCCTACTACCAGTTCACCATTTTGGTGATTCTGGACTTGTGCACTGCTGCTCCTTTCTCCTTTCCTAGGCTCTACCCTCGCTGTAGGGGTAAGGCCAGGAGAAGACTGCTTCAGTTTTCCTGCGCACTGACTCTCCCCTAGGCTCTACCCTTTCCAGGGGATGAGTTCTACCTTCTTCCACCTTTGCTGATACCCTTACACTTTTTACTTTCTCTACTTTGCTTTCTGTGGCTTAGTCGGTCAACGCCAACACGAGCGGTTCACTAGTTGTTCGCCACTCCTGTTGGGGGTCCGTTTGTTGACCTCGATTTTGCCCAGAATTGGGCTTGGAAGAGTTGACTTGGTCAAATTGACCAAGCCAGACCCCAAGACCCTCTCCCATGGGTTCAGTGAGTCGAGTCGAGTCTGTTGAGCCCTGACTTGGACCCTAGGTCAACCCAGTTGACCAAGTCAATTCCAGGGTTGACCACTTACCTTTTTGAGCCCAAATCAACTTCTCATGCATTCAAACTCAATCCATGGCTCAAACCTCATACCCTATTGACCTATTTGACTGAGTTGACCAAGTCAACATGTGACTTGGTCAAATTTGGCCAAGTCATAATGGGTCATAATCGACCCATTAAGAATTTAAATCCCATTAATGGCCCATTTAAAGGTTCGAATTTAATCCCCTTCGTTTTGAATTGCAAACGAATTCACGGCCTAATCCAAAGCCTGGTTCCCTCCTAATTCAATCTGAGATTAGATCTAACCGTCCCTGGTCTAGTTGAGGAGTTTAAATAGGAAAAAATTAGGTCATGAATGGATCTTTTTGGCTCTTGCCCTTTCTCGTGAGACTTGGCGTGAGAGTTCTCCTGCACTCCTTCCACCTTTCCCGACTCGAATCCCGACGATTCCCAAGGCCCGCCGGCGGCGAGAAATCCGGCGAACCAAAGCTTGGACGTTCAAGGCTTCGTGATCGATCCAGGCGAATCGAGGCTCGGGTTTCAACTAGGAAAACTTGTTCTTGAGGAGTCCACGAGTCCAACGAGAAATATCTTCCGAATCCACCGTGTGGATTAAGGTATATTGCAAACCCTAGAATAGGTTAACACTTAGATCTAAATAACATTGTTATACTTTGTTGCATATAAAATCATAAAAATACATCCCCAATGATGCTCTTCATACCCTTAGTCTATGTTTAAAGTTTCGTTTGATTTGGTTTAGTGTATCGCGAGAACGAGGCAAAAATCATTCTTAGGGTTCGGTCCGACCCTTGTATGCGCCAGACGGATCTAGGCCGTCGATCTCACGATCAACGGTCCAGATCGTGACGCTCGCGGTCTGGAGCTCACCGCGGCGGACGACGCCGCGGTCTCGGATGGCCCACGTGGCGAGATCTCGGACGCCCACCCGAACCGCACGAATCCACGACGGGAGCTCGTTGCTGATCATTTGAGTGAAGCCGACGTGGATAAGTGGTCTCGGACGAGCAATGATTGCGCCATGATTACGGAATCGCAATCATTGGCTGGCGGCGCAATCATTGCGCCGCCGCCAATGATTGGCGCGGACCGCGCGAATCCCTATCAGACGTCGCCACGTGTCGCCGCTGATTATTTTAATAAAAAAAAAATTTATTTTAAATAAACCTAATTTAACTTCAAAAATTCGCCGAAAATCCGTTTTTTTTCGTCCGATTTTCGACGTACAATACCTCGAATTGTTCGGATTTTTATCGTCTCTTTATGATAAAATTAAAATTTTTTTTTAAAATCAATAATTATATTTTAAATTATTTAAAAAAATATACATAAATATTTTTTTAATTATATATTTTAATTAAATTTTGTTATTATTATATTATTATTATTATTTTAACTATAATTATTAATAAATGTATCTTATTAACTTATTTAGGCTGTTTATTCTTATTATTCTATTATTATGTTATTATTTTATTTAGATATAAAATTGTATTATATATATATATTATATATAATATATATTATATATATTATTATTTCCTTTTTTTTATTAAATATTATTTTAATCCTCTTAATTAGTTAAGATTGCTTAAGATATCATTGAATAATATAATATTTTTTTTTTTTTCTTATATTATTTGGGTCTCAGGGATATTGTATTATTTAAATATTACTTATTTCAAATTATTTTTAAAATTATTTATTGTTTTAAAACTTGCAAAATGCATAACTCCTTCGTTTTAAGCCCGATTTTAACGCACAACGTCTTGTTTTGAGCGTATTTTGATTCTGCACATTCTGGAACAAGTTTACTTTGAAGTTTTTGGGTCTGTGTGCAATTGTTTTCAAAACAGCCAAACTGTATTATTTTCAAATTAATTTTTATTATACTTAAACTTCGAAATTACATAACTTTGTCGTTTTAAGTCCGCTGTCAACGCACAATACCTTGTTTTGGATGTACTCTGAATTCTGCATATTTTAAAACTATTTTCAGATGAAAAATTTTGTCTGCATTTTCTGTCATTTCAAAAACAGTGAAACTGCACTATTTTAAAATATTATTTTATTGTATTTGAACTTGTAAATTTCGTATCTTCGCCGTTTTAAGTCGGATTTCGATGTGCGACCCCTCGTTCTTTTCAGCAAGACGAGCTTTATGTTTTGGAATCCATTTCCAGCCCTTGATTTTGGCTGTTTTGACAGATCACTATTTGGATTCGATCATTCGAGTATTTTTGGTATTAAATATTAATTATGATAATTATTTTCAGGATACAAATTATTTTTAAATCGTTTTGAGACTGGTGAGAGTGGTCAGCGGGTCTCCCATATATATTTTATTATAAATTGATTTATTTTTAATTATTTATTTTCCTAAAAGTATATTTATGTTTAAGTATTTTTAAACTATTTTAAAACTATATATACTTAAATCCTAATTTTGGGAGACCGCTATCGTATGAAATTTTAGACATGGATCTTATGTGTGAAGAGCAATCATGGGGGAGTGGGTTAGTGAATGGTTGAGTCCCAATCATTCACTAATCATCTTCTTTAGGTGTCTTGCTTTTTTATCTTTCGTAGATTGCATGTGTAGGTCGTCGCACCACAAGCACTTAGTCTAGGCTCTCCTAGATCTTAAGGACATGGCGTGTTTATTTTGTTTATGTACTCCATGCATTTATTATCCTGAGGGTTAGTACGAACATTCACTTTAAACCCTACAACGTAGTGACACCCTAAGGACAATAATTAAGGACCCGTCTAGCGAACTTAGAAGTTTTCTAGGAGCTAGGATAGATCAGAACGACATGAAAACTTCAACATTTAAACTTAGTGACATCATAAACCCCTCAGAATTTTCTAGGAATTTTTAGGAGCTTTTAGAGCCCTTAATTAACTAACCCTAATTAACCTGCTAAATAAGGCCCCGAGACCTTCCAAAAATGCAATAATTACATATTAGGTCAGAAAATTACCCACCATACCTTGAATTGACCAGAATATGACCCTTGACCTTAGATAAATAGGGCTCCCTAGTTTGACTTCAGGTTGACCCCTAATTTGACCATAGGTGGAAATTACCTTTTTGCCCCTAATAAATTATTAAAAATTATTAAAAATCCCAAATTTTCTCCAAACACTTGGGATCACTTTCTCAGGTCATCCCTGATCTTTGGGAGTGATTCCAATCAGTTTGGAGCTCGTTTGGATCAAAACAGTAAAAAGGGCCCTTCCCTAAATACCCGATCTTTAGAAATTAACTAATTGTAGAAAATTCCCTTATTAGACTTGCCCGGTTTCCAGAAATAGGCTTAGATTAGAAAGTCAACTTTTTGGTCAACCCTAATTTAGGGCCCGAAACTTAGAAAATTCATAACTTTGGAGAACTCCGATTTCAGCCTACTACCTGTCTAACTACTCGTATTAAGGTCTAGTATTTTCCTAAGGTGATAGGAGATCCAGACTTAGCCTTTTTACCATAGTGACCTTTTGGACCCTTAGTCTAGTTCCTAGGAGGACCCAGGACTTTCCAAAATTGGCTAATATAACTTTAACTTCAAATATCATCACCCTAAGTTCCTAAAATTGATCAACAAACTATATTAACTAAAATGCACCCAATTCACTAATATTTGAATTTCAAAAAAAATTTCCTTTTCTGGCCCTCAACAGACTTGAACTTTAGACAATTTTAACTAACTACCCCACTTAGGATCTATCCAAACCACAAGCCTTACACACACATAGAATGGTTTGCTAGGGCACCACTTCTAGACCTAGGTTAGGCCGCTGGGTTTTATTTTTGCTGTGTGCCGGAGCTTTTCGTAGTTTTCACTGCATGCTGTTTGAAAATTGAATTGCTGTGTTTGCTTACTTTTCTTGCACTCTATGATGTGATGGGTGCTAGATTTACCCCTAGGTTAGGAGCGTTATATATATACTGTTCTTCTATGCAGGTGGCCATGCTCAAGCTAAGAAAAAGGGGGGCACCGTTATGATTTCTAATATTGTCTTATGCAGGTGCTTGCTCAGCTCCCCCTGATATAATGAGGGCTAAAATTATTAAATAATTATAATTGCTACAGATGGAGCTGCTTAGCCCTCAAAGCATGGCTTGGCACAGGGTCAATGGTGTTAGCATTTTCATTTTCATATAAACTGCTTGGGATGATTATTAGGATAACCTTGCAGGTGATTTAGAATTTACTGCTTTTTTCAATAAATGTAAATTTGTATGTAATAATTGTTAAGAGTTGTGAAAACAACCTTTGAGTTGGGATATTCTTATCCAGCTTGAATTCTAAAAGAAGAAGGCATCCCTAAGGGGAGAGTCTTCTTCCATTTGGAAGATCGAGCTGGATGGCTTTAGATATCCAAAGAGAAAAAGCAATACCTCCACATTGGGGGAATTGTCTCTTCGTTTGGATATTCAAGCCACGACGGATCCAAGGAGTCCAAGGAGGAGTGATCCAAGGAGTCCAAGGAGAGGATACCCAGGAGATTGAGGATATTGAAGATTGAAGACCCAATATCCCACTCAAAGTTGTTGGCGTCTGTCATAGGCTTAGAAATCCGGGTTGTTGGCAGTGGTGCCCGGCCACTTTACTTTTCTGCATACCCTGGGTTGTAATTAAAGGGCAGTTGGCCTATGGACATTTACTTGATTAGTTGGATTTATATTGATGTGTTTACCTGATTGCGCAGCAGAATTACCTGCTTTTTCTAGGTTTCTTTCTTGCATGCCGCTCTTGTTTTCGCCTGGATCGTATTAGGCTCTTTAAGGACTGAAAAATCTTTTATACTCATGACCAAAATTTAATATTTAAGTTTTAAATAACATAGAAACTTAACGAACCTAGGGAACTGCCGGAACCGTCCGGGGTCGCATGCATATTACTGCATTTTCTTCTTTTCCTTGTTATAAGACATCTCCCTGCCTGCGGGTAGAGTCCGGATAATCTGGCCTATGAGGATGAAGTGCCGGACCTAGGGAGACTCAGTCTTTTCTAAAAATTATTTTATATAAGCCTGTTTTTAAAGTTCTATAGCATTCATGAGCTGACAATTCAACTAGCATGCATTGCATTAGTAACCAACTAATTAAAATTTAATTGCATTAGCTAGGGGCATTCACCCAACATAAGTCCAGGACCACTTAGGAAATTCTCTAGATGTCGGTCCTACTTCCAATAACTGTACCACCCACCCATCTTTCATAATTGACTTGACAGCATGGTTTTAAAGCGATTAGGTGGTTAGCTGGCTCCCCCATCCAGGCCGGGATAAGTCCAGATTTTGCATTGCATTAGCTAGGACACTGGTCTTAGTGTGTGTCGAACACTAAGTCCAACCTAGATTTAGGATTCGAGGCTACTACATTCGGTCTCGTAGTATGCCCTAAATAGTAGGTAGGTCCCTTCCTTTCAGGGACTATAAATCCTACTTATCCGCGTCACAGGATGACGCCACCTCCATCCTTCTCTCACGCATGTGATTGAGTGCCTGATTTTCATTTCTCCAGTTTCTCTCTAGTACCCTAGAGCCTCCGAATGCTGGTATGAGCCACGCATGTTGAGCCCTTCGGACCTTTCTTCCCTTTGAGTAGGATTTCCTAGTCTATACCCTCGTGCCGATCCCATTTTAGGAGAGGATAATGTATGATCCTTAATCGAGAGTTTTCTCAGGCTTCGGCCTGAGATGTAATTAACCACGGGGGCTTGCGCCCGTGGGAAACTTGGTCCCCACAATCTACTAAACCCCATTCGAGCTCTTTCATCGGATGGGGGAAACCCGTGATTTGGTCATGTATATTACTACCCATCGAGGTGTGTTGGTGAAAGCCTCTATCCTCAATGGTCAGTCGTATGCGCGATCCAATCTGTCCCTTCCAATCGGCCCGTTCGCGCGGTGCTCTTTCGGAGGTCCACAGGTTTCTGGCGACCACGGTGGGACCAGTTTCTCTCTCCATCTTTGGATTCTATATTATCCTTTCTTGTGTGTACTCCAGGGATTGGTACTCCTTAGATTAGGTCCGTCCCACTCTTAGTTAGGGTCTTTCCTTAGTTAGGATTTCTTTTCTTTAGCTAGGATTTCCCCTACTCTACTTCTTTCTAGCCTTACAGGCTATTCCTTTCCCTATCAATTCCTATCTACCTTTATCAAATCCCTATCAAATCGTTCATCCTTTCTTATTTTCACTTCTGATTTCTAACTTGTCGATTTCTTTTATTGGCAGCAGTGCCATGGCTTCCTTCGTACCTTCAGTTACGTTCGCTTTTGGTTCGGACGCGCGGGTGACTCTTCCTGAGTCCCTGCTCGCTAGTCCGCCAGTGGGAGGAATCACTTTTGGTTCCTTCACTGACTCGGCTTTCGTCACCCTTGGCGGGCCGACCCCGGCGGAGGCTGCGGCATTCTCTCCTCCCAGAGGAGAGGACGCGCAGTCATGCGCCCGTTTGGACGTCCTGCTGCTCGGCGCCCAGTCCGAGCACCACGTCCTGTTCCTGTTCCTGCGCAGCCAGTGCGCCCTGTGGCTAGGCGACCAGTGCCTAGGCCACTTCCTGTTCCAGCGGTCAGGCGACCAGTGCCTGTCGCTCCTACTGCACAGGTTGCTCCGGCCCCTCAGCGCCGGCAGCCTGTCGTAGTTCCCCCCGTTCGTCCAGCGGTCCGGCGTCCAGTGCCTGCCGCTCCTGCAGCACAGGTTGCTCCGGCCCCTCAGCGCCGGCAGCCTGCGACTACTGTTACTTCCGTTGTTCCAGCGGAAGTACCTCGTGTTCGGGTTCCCCCTCCCACTTCCACCAGGAAGAGGGGTGCCCAGACCGAGGTGCCTTCGCCTTCCACTTGTCGGGTTTCTGTTTTCGCCCGACTTTCTCACCCTGAGGATGTTGGGCAGACCCCGACAGTTCCCGTTGTTCCTGTTCCCGGTTCTGATGTTCCTTCCTCTTCCACCTCCGGCCTTGGGAGAAGGGCCAGGAGGAATAGGAACAGGAGACTTCGTTTAGCTGCGTCAGAGGCAGAGAGGCAGCGGATGGCCGATGCCATCGTTCACGATGAGATCGTTCAGAGTCAGAGGAGAGTGGCTCCCAGGCAGCGGAGGCCACGGCCAGTTGTTGTTGCACCTGCTCCAGAGGTGGTGGTAGCCCCCGAGTTGGAGGCAGTTCAGGGAGGACGCTTCTCTCCGCTGACGCATAGTGGTGATGAGGAGGACGTTGCCCGCATAGCGGCGGCTCCTCCTGTCGTCACTACTCTACCCCGAGCTAGGGTACCCAGGGACGCTGGTGTCCGAGCCCTCACTCAGAGGATTCGGAACATCGTCCGCCTAGCTCGTGGCAGAGGGCCCGTCAGTCGGGAGGGCTTACTCCGTCAGATTTCTCGGGCTACCTTCCAGTTACGACGACAGACTGCGAGGAGACTCTACAGTTGGCAGAGGGGGCAGACACCCCAGCAGCCTGCGGACACAGTTCCAGTAGTCAGACCCCCGGCGGTTACTCCTGCTGCAGGACGACGCCCACGTCGTCGAGGACGGAGACAGCAGCGGAGGCCTGCCCAGCCTCAGGTCAGTTCAGAGGTTGCAGTCCCAGAGCAGCCAGTTGCCCGTGCAGCACCCCACCGTAGGAGGTGGGTTTGGAGGCGTCGGCAGGCGGACACCCCTGTCGACCCAGTTGAGCCAGTAGAGGCAGCACCACCGTCAGATGCAGAGCAGTTTGGCGATGTAGATGATTTGATGGACGTAGCAGTTCCTTCCGAGACCGAGCCGGTCCCGATGATGTGTGATGAGGATGTTGTACCTACTCCAGATAGATCCCCAGAGCGGGATGAGACACAGCTAGCCCGTAGCCCTCATAGGATTGGTTCTCCTATGAGTCCGTACATAGCAGCCCTCCAACAACATTTCTTGGAAAATGATGACACACTAGCAGATGAGTTGGAGGAGGAGGTACCAGTTCACCGGGTATGTGTGATTACCCGACGAGGTCACTCGGATGAGAGAGAGCCCGAGGACCAGGATGAGCAGGGAGAGCCCGAGGTGGGTGGATCTCCCAGATCAGTTGACACGGATGCTACCGTTCTACACTTACAGACACAGATGGCGGAGATGGCCAGAGCCATGGCAGCCATGACAGCACAGTTGACAGCTCTGGGGGCGATGCCTCAGGTGACAGGTGTAGCAGCTACCAGTACCTCCAGAGAGCAGCCAGTAGTACCACCTGTTACAGTAGACCCCGTAGGAGTGGACAGGGTCCAGAGAGTAGTCCCAGCACCACCCACGGTACTTCCTTACACTACTTCAGTTCAGAGTCAGCCAGCTCAGATGTCAGCAGGTCAGATCCAGGATTTGATAGCCCAGAAGGTAGAGCAGGCGATTTCCTCTAGGAAGACTGGAGAGTCAGTTAGCAGGGGGCGTCCTTACCCTGTAGAGTACGAGCAGGAGCCTTACCCCCCTGGTTTTATCCCTCCTAGGTTCAGAGTTTTTGACGGGTTTGGGAACCCGAGGCAGCATGTGGCTCAGTACCGAGCCATATGTTGCAATATAGGAGGGAGTGATCCACTGATGTTGAGGTTGTTCGTCAGCAGCTTGGCGGGGGTGGCGTTTGCTTGGTACGCCGACCTCCCCAACGACTCAGTCAGGACCTTTGCAGAGTTGGAGCAGCTGTTTGTGCAGAGGTTTGTTAGCACAGAGCACAGAGTTACAGTGGGAGAGCTAGTGGTGACCAGGCAGCGTCCCAGAGAGAGTCTCACAGATTACATAGTCAGATGGAGAAATCTCAGTTTGCAGTGTGAGCCACAGCTCCAGGAGCAGCATGCAGTTGAGATCCTTTTGAAGAACATAGATGGTCCGATAGCACCATACCTGAAGGGTTTCACCATTAGAACCTTTCAGAAGCTCCTCACCAAGGTCACTAGCCTACAGGACAGCATACCCGCTGCAGTCCCTCCTAAGGTTGAGAGTCAGCCTTCGCGCAGACCTCAGCGGCAGGAGTTTTCAGGGGCACCTCCACCTAGGAGAGGAGAGGTTCACAGTACTCAGGGACCATCAGATAAGGGCAAGAAGCCCTTAGTCACTTCAGTACCCCAGCAGCCACGACCAGCTAGTCAGCCACACTCAGCCAGCAGGTCTTACTCAGTTGACCAGCCAGGGGGACAGCCCAGGACCTCCCGCAGGACTCCAGAGAGTCAGCAGTACCTGCAGGAAAAACTTAGGAAGGAATATCCCTTTAAGAGGGAGAGTGTGAAGAAAATTTTTAGATTCCTCACTAAGAACAACCTGTTGGTATTCCCCGAGAGCAGTAGAGCAGAGGAGGAGGATCAGACTGAGCACCCCCTTTACTGTCCTTACCACAGACATGTCGGACATGTGTTGGAAGACTGCTATGTCTTCAAGGATAGAGTAGAGAGACTGATGATCACAGGACAGATACGCCTTCAGGACAGTGATCTAGTGCAGCCCAAGGGCAAGGCCCCTCAGACAGTTCAGCTAGTCTCCAGCCCCAGTGATTGTCAGAGTGATGCTCAGGGCACTACTAGCAGTTTACCCACGGGTTTTGATGATGATTGGCAGATCTCACTTTCCAGGAAGACCAGGAGGATGATAGACAGAGCAGTTCAGAGCTCAGAGGCAGTTGAGAGTAGGCCACCTCAGGCCAAGTCGACAGTTGCCGCTGCAGTTACCACTCCAGCACTTTCTTCCTCTTCTTCTCCTTCTGTTGTAGTGCTAGATAAGCACATTTCCTCTTCTACTTTTTCTTCTTCTGGATGTAATAAAAAGATGTATGAAAAAGAAAAGTATGTTGTAACTGCAGAGGGGAAGACAGGGTTCCTTCCAGCACTTACGCTGAAGGACTTTGTTCTCCCTTCATTTGATGAGGAAATAAAAATAGAAGACGATTCTGAGTACTTTTGGTCTTCTGTACCTTTTACTTACGCTTCTACTGTTACTCCTAGTTCTTCTTCTTCTAGCACTCGCTCTTCCTCAGTACTACATGTTTCTTATAATATGGAAGATTCTAATGATGAGTTTGAGTCTGATGAAGAACCTGTTTTTACAATACCAGAGGGTGGATGTTACATGGATTCAGAGGATGAATCCGAGAACCCACTCTCACTAATTTCCTTAGAACCAACACCTGCCACCACCACTGAACCAGAGGAATCTCTATTGAGGATGACTCAATACAGGAAGTTCATCTGCGTTCAGGGAAGGTCCTTCCACCCAGGTTGGCTAAAAATATAAAAGATAAGAATATCATTACCCAGCAGGATGATCCTATCCCTTCCTCCCAGGAGCAGCCTAAGGAGAAAGGGAAAGGCCCTCAGCTGGAAGTTGATTACAATGTGTTGGCTCACCTAAGAAAATTCCTTCCCTTCTTAGTGTCTATGATGCTTTGATGTTGTCGCCCGACTTGAGAGAGACACTGGTAAAAGCCCTGCTTGAACCAGAGACCTATCAGGCATTCTTTACTTCTGACCCTGATGATGGGGCATGGCATTTGTACAACATGCCATGCATCACTTTCTCTAGTCGTGACCTCCTGTTAGGGACCACTGAGCACAATCGTCCCTTGTATGTCACTGCTGAAGTCAATGATTATGAGTTGAATAGGGTCCTCATAGATCAAGGGGCTTCAGTAAACATACTAACCCATGAAACTTTGAAGAGCCTCTCCCTAGGTCATTTGAAGCTCACTTCCGACAAGATCATGTTGAAAGGCTTCAATGACCAAGGCCAGCGAGCTCTAGGGTCTATTACCCTGCCTCTAAAATTTGGAAATTTTCTAACTGAGGCGAAGTTTCATGTGATTGAGGCTGATACTTCATACAAGGCTCTCTTAGGAAGGCCTTGGATCCATGAGTATGGAATGGTGCCCTCTACTTTGCATCAATGTATGAAGTTTTTGAGGAATGATGTTGAGTATATCATTCCTGGAGATACCCAGCCCTTTTCCGTGCATGAGATCTCTATGTACGACGACGCCGAGTACTACGTACCTCGGAAGACTCGTAGAGCTCCACCTGCTCAGTCCCCAGTGATACCTGATACTGTTGTACAGGGTCCTACGCAGCCACCTGCACAGGGTCCTATACAATCGTCAGTACAGGGTCCATCACAGGTTGGTATCGAGCTAGGTGTTCCCACTGCCCATTCTGATGGAGAGCCCTCTCAGTTGGCAGTGAGGCACGACATTCCCCCTAGTAGAGGCAGGGGAGGTAGAGGTAGAGGTAGAGGGAGAGGCAGAGTTGCGATCCGCGAGCCGCGAAATCACGACACTCGTACACCTCCTCCCCTAACCTTTACACTTCTTCTTTGACTGTAGAGTCCGACTCTTCCGACGATGAAATAATCGATGTTCTTCAGCGTCCAGTCACTTCACCACCTCCCTATTCCGCGGGCTATGATTCACTACCTACTCTTTGTAGCCATTTGATACCTGAAGGTGGATTGGTTATTGATATTAGCTCAGACGAGGAAGAGGACTTTCGACGTCAGACTACTACCAAACAACCTTCCCCCCATCAGATACGCGGGATAGGAGTTGGGGATTCCAGTCAGAGATCTTCTGGCACTCCTGTAGTTGATGATACTGACACAATTTGGGGTAGCCACAACCCCATACCTCGCTTGTACGATTCATTTGGGCCAGCCCGACCTAGGGAATGTCCCTCTGTACCCCGTAGTATAGGTGCACCACTGGGTCCTGTGAGGCATGATCTGGAGGAGACCGCTATGGATATAGAGGTCAGGAGTGCCCCTCGTTACTTTTCACCTACTGTAGAGAGCTTTGTTGAGCGTGGCCTCGTTCGTTCCACTTGGCCCGACGAAGAAGCTCTACAGCAGGCACGAGTTTGGCGGACTGATTTTCCCCAAGGTCTAGGAGGCGTAGGTTATATGGGGTTAAATCAGTCCAGTGATGCCAATATTCATGTCGTTGCCCACGCCTATCCGGTTGTTTCTCTTGCCGACGAAGAAGACCCGGATAGTGAGAATGATAGATACTTGATGCTCCACAAGAGTTTGAAGATGGCGCCACTTCAGCCATGGACGAACTGTGTGAGGTAAACTTAGGCACTGAGTCAGATCCTAGGCCTATTTTTCATAGTGCTCTACTGTCTGAGTCAGAGGCTCAAGAATACATCGAGTTGCTATCAGAGTTTAGAGACTGTTTTGCCTGGAACTACACCGAGATGCCTGGTCTAAATCCAGAGGTAGCAGTCCATAAGTTAGCCATTAAGTCTGACGCAGTCCCTGTTAAACAAGCACCTCGTAGGATGAGGTTGGAAATTGAACAACAGGTGATCGCTGAAACCAAGAAGCTTATAGAAGCTGGTTTCATTAGGGAAGAGAAGTACCCAACATGGCTTGCCAACATTGTTCCAGTCCGGAAGAAGAGCGGACAGATACGAGTCTGTATCGACTTCCGTGATTTGAACAAGGCATGTCCTAAGGATGATTTTCCTCTCCCAATCCCTGAGCTTATGGTGGATAGATCATCATCCCATAGCATCTTCTCATTCATGGATGGTTCATCTGGTTACAATCAGATAAAGATGGACCCTGAGGATGAGAAGTTTATCGCTTTTCGGACACCTATAGGTGTCTTTTGTTACAAGGTGATGCCCTTCGGTCTCAAGAATGCCGGGGCCACCTATCAACGTGCCATGACTGTCATCTTTGATGAGATGATACATGAGCAAGTTGAATGCTATGTGGATGATGGTCGTCAAAAGCAAGGTCCGCGAAGATCACCTCAAAGATCTGCGAATCGTTTTTGAACGTCTGCGCAAATTTGATTTAAAGATGAATCCTTTAAAATGCGCATTTGGAGTCAATGCAGGAAAGTTCTTAGGGTTCATAGTTCGCTACCGTGGCATTGAGATAGATCCCTCTATGATCAAGGCCATAGTAGATTTAAAACCTCCTAAGAGTCTTACCCAGTTGAGATCCTTTCAGGGTAAACTAGCTTTCCTGCGGAGATTTATCTCCAATCTTTCTGGTAGGTGTCATCCTTTCTCTGCACTAGTGAAGAAGGATGCCCGATTCCATTGGGATGAGAGTTGTCAGGAGGCCTTTGAGAGCATAAAGCGCTACCTGATGAAACCCCCTGTTTTAGCTGCACCTATCCCAGGTAGGCCGTTGATTCTCTACACTACGGCCCTGGATGAGTCTTTAGGTGCATTGTTGGCTCAAGAGAATGAGGAAGGCAAGGAGAATGCCTTGTACTACCTCAGTAGGCGACTAATACCTGCAGAGCTTAAGTACCCAGCGATAGAAAAGCAATGTTTAGCCTTAATCTTCGCGGTACAGAAGCTTAGGCATTATATGCTATCACATAAGATCAATCTGATCTCTCGAGTCAACCCATTGCAGTACCTGATGACCCGTCCGACCCTTTCAGGTCGTCTAGCACGATGGTCTATGATACTACTGCAATTTGATATTACTTTTGTTCCTCAGCGGGCCGTCAAAGGACAGGCTCTAGCTGACTTTTTGGCCGATCACCCGATACCTGCTGATTCCCCACTCAACGATGAGCTACCTGATGAATTCATTATGAGTGTGGATGAACAGGAGTCCCCTACTTGGGAGTTTTACTTTGACGGTGCGTCATCCGTTAAAGCTTCAAGTCCATATGAAACTCCTACAATTAGGGTAGGATTAGGCCTGATTTTTGTGTCTCCTGATGGTCATACTCTACGGTACTCCTATAGTTTATCAGAACCTCGTACTAATAATGAAGCTGAGTACGAAGCTCTGATTTTGGGGTTAGAGTTGGCCATTCAGATGAGTCTTACGCGGGTGAAGATCTTTGGAGACTCCCAACTGATAATCAATCAAGTAGCGGGAGTCTACAAAGTACTTAAGCCTGAGCTCATTCCATATCATAATAAAGCAATGGAGCTCCTGAGCTTAATACCAGAAGTAACTTTGGCCAAGGTCCCTAGATCTGAAAATGGAAAAGCAGATGCATTGGCCAAGTTAGCAAAAGAATTAGCTGACCCTACTGGAAACCCAGTGCCTATTATTGTCCAGTATCGTCAAGCTCTGTGCCCCGCAGACCTGTCCTCCTCCGATCAGACCCTCACAGTCCTTGCTGTTGATGAGGAGTCAGATTGGAGAGAACCCTTCATAGAGTATTTGAAACATGGTAGGCTTCCGGATGATAAGTCTCTCACGGCTCAAATTAGAAAGAGAGCCTTATCATTCGCCTATGTAAATGAAACTCTGTATCGACGCTCTTTTGACCAAATGTGGTTGAGATGTCTCAGTAAAGAAGAGGCTAAAAGAGTCATGAGCGAGATACATGAAGGGCTTTGTGGTGCCCATCAGTCTGGACCTAAAATGAAAGGCAGAATTAAACGCCTTGGCTACTACTGGCCGACTATGATCCACGATTGTATGGAGCACGCTAAGAGATGCCACCAGTGCCAGATTCATGGCACGGTGATTCACCAACCCCCTAATCCGTTGCACCCTACTGTTTCTTCTTGGCCATTTGAGGGCTGGGGCACGGATGTGGTGGGTCCTATAGACCCTCCTTCCTCTAAGGGTCATAGGTTCATTTTAGCCGCCACTGATTACTTCTCTAAGTGGGCAGAAGCTGTCCCACTTAAAGAAGTTAAATCAGAAAATGTGATGCGCTTCTTTCGCGATAACGTTGTTTATCGCTTTGGTGTTCCGCGCCGTATAATCTCAGATAACGGCCCGTCCTTTAGAAGCACCAAAATTGCCAGATTTGCCCGCCGCCATAATATTAATTGGCGATACTCGTCGATTTACTACCCTAAAGCCAATGGCTTGGCAGAGGCATTTAATAAGACTCTTGTGCAACTGATAAGAAAATCCTTGTTGCAAATAAAAGAGAATGGCACGATAAGTTACCTGAAGCATTATGGGCGTATAGGACTACCTACCGTACTCCTACCCAGTCCACCCCATATGCTTTAGCTTTTGGGGCTGAAGCTGTCCTCCCACTTGAGGTCGAGCTCCCCTCACTGCGTGTCGCAGTTAGTTACAATCTATCCGAGGAAGATAATGCCCGACTAAGGTTGGAAGAGCTAGATGGTTTAGATGAGCTTCGCTTACGAGCTTATCAATACCTTAAGCTAAGTCAGGCTCGAATGATACGACACTACGAGCGCCTTGTTAGACCCCGTGCTTTCCGGGTAGGCGAGTTAGTTCTTGTTTTGCGTAGGCCTATCATCTCGCACCGTCGGCGAGGTGGTAAGTTTGAGCCTGTTTGGGAAGGCCCCTTCGCTGTAGAGCAAGTTTATGAAGGTGGTGCCTACCTACTTGTTGATGCAAATGGCGTTCACCCGATGCCTGTCATCAACGGACAGTACTTGAAAAAGTACTATGCCTGAGTTTAGTACTTCACAGGGGAGCCTCCCTACCGCCTGTAATATTCCTCTGTATATGTAACTCCTAAAAGGATCTCTTTTACTTTTCAGCAGTCTGCGTGGCCACGACGATTTGTCCTCTACCACGCGACGTCGCTTAGAAGAGTATGAAGCTATCCTTAGAGGTGATACACCAATACGCCGTAGGGATGTTTTGTACTTTCTGTCTGTGCGCACCAATCACATTGGTGCTATCGCATAGAATTTTCAGTTTGTTCTCCCCTTTGTAGGGCTTAGTCCCCCAGTTTCACCTGTCGCCCCAGGTGTGGTCTGGGATATCAAAACCAGTAGTTTGAGTCTAGTTTTGAGAAGTGATACTGGGTCCATACCACCCCATGACAGTCAGGCATGGTGATGGAGATCCACTATCCTAAATTGAGTTTCTTTTTCCTATCAGTCCTGATCTGATAGATGTAGCCCCTAGTCCATTCATATGAGTTGAATGTGATAAAGGATGTTAGAGTCATTGACTTAGACTCTTTTGAGACAGGATACTGGGTCCACACCATCCCACGCTAGATAAATATGGTAGTGTTGATCCTTTATCCTGATGATAATTTCAGTTGTACATCAATTTCTATATGATTGTGCTCCCCAGTTCATTCAAAGGAGATGAATGTGGTCTGGGTTATCAAAACCATCTAATACCCCCAATTTAAAAATTCATGTGTGATAAAGGAGGGAAGCTCTTAGTAGAGCAAAATCGGTTGCCCTTGTTGTAGGAGAAACCCGGTAAAACTCTCCAAAAGCACAAATTTCCCAGTTCTATTCATGTGGCGAATATGATCAGGGTAAAAAAAAAAAAAAAAAAAAAAAAAAGGGAAGCTCTTAGGAGGACAAAAAACCGGTTGCCCTTGTCGCAGGAGGAACCCGGTAAAACTCTTAAGAGCTCAAATTCCCCAAAAATTTCTCTTTCTCCTCCCTTAAGAGTACTTTGACAATCTCTTCAAGGTTGAGTTCCCACTTAGTTGGTCGAACAATTTAAATGATTTTGAATGCATTCCTCCGTTAGTGATGTAGTACATTATGTTTTGAGATGTAACCATCACTACTTTTTGGGCTTAGGTCTTTCTGAGAAGAGATCGCCCCATGCTGCCCTCTTTTGGCAGTCTACCTCCCATTCATGAATTACTCTGAGCTGCCAGAGTAGTCATATGAATGTGGCAGTGTTACCCTCACTTCGCACAAGGTCCTACCTGATTAGGGTAGGTGTTACCACTGTGGTCTTATGATAATCATAAATCTCACTCATGATTATCAGATTAGGTGTCAGGTGTGCTCCCTTGTCACCTCAGAGTTATTGCTGTGATGTAGTACATCTGTTCTCAGGTGTTAGCACCACAATTCAGGAGCTCCGATTTTCCATTGGTGACCGACTCCTGGTTTCTTTCACACTTACTTTAGCATTCGTTCCCTACTCTTAGCTGCTAGAGTAGCCATGGATTTTATTTGTTGTTTTCACTTCTCACAGGGTCCTACCCAATTAGGGTAGGTGTTACCACTGTGACCCTTCTAGTAATCATTAATTTTGATTACTATCCTCGGTAGTGAGGATGTCCCTGACTACCTAGAGTTGTTTCTAGTTGGTGTGGTACACCTATCTTAGGTGTTAGCACCACGACTTTAGAAGCTTTGATTTTCCAGTAGAAGATCAGCTCCTGAGTTTCTTTGCACCCTACTCTCCACATTCATACTCTACTCCTAGCTGCTAGAGTAGCCCTATGGATGTTGTGTGTTGTTTTTTCTCCCCCACAGGGTCCTGCCGATCAGGGTAGGTGCTACCACTGTGATCCTTTTGATAATACTTCACTTATATACATGATTACCGTACTCATGTGGTAGGTGTGTCCCTTTCATACCTAGAGCTACTTTTCTCCTCGTGGGTGTAGTATACCTTGCCAGGATACTAACATCACCACTTTGAGAACTTTGATCTTTTAGCAGAAGATCAGTTCTTTACTTTTTTTTTTGTGACCCATGTTACCATTCAACGCCAGACTCAGTTGGCAGATCGGTCCTATGAATGTGTCGAGGTCACTTTCACTTTTCACAGGGATCCCACTAGTTTGTGTGGGTGTTACTACTGTGAGATTTACTTACTCAGAGTTGTTATCTTGGTAGAGAGGATGATCCCTCGCTACATGGCTCTTTTTCTTACCTGGTGATGTAGGGCATCACAACTTAGATTTGCTACCCACCACCTTTTCTTGAGTTTTGATCCTCTAGTAGAGAGTCAGCTCTTCAGATACGTTTCTACCACTTGTTCCATTGAGATCCGACTCCTAGCTGCGGAGAGGTCCTTTGGATGTTTGATCTTGTTTTACCTCTTACAGGGTCCCCATCAGTTAGTATGGGTTCACTACTGTAGCCTCTTTGAGATT